>CM062816.1:501099967-501502296 GCA_031772625.1 Pinus tabuliformis
CTTAATGAAAGTAATGGTCAATCATGGTTTTCCATAGAGTTGAGACTTTTATTTACATACATTGAGACTGTTATTGGTTTTGACAATGTTTACAAGGAGATATCCATATCCACACTACCATAAACTTTACTAATCTTTGAAAACCCTTGCCTCCACTACTTACAAGAAGACCACTAATTCTTGTTTACTTCAATTTGTAACATTGTCCATCACAATGGAATGACTTGAATACCCATTTAAGAACTCTCATTTGATGTACTTGGATTTTTAGTGGAGATAGATCAAAGGTGCCTAACCTTCTTAAAATACCTAGATCAACAATGCCTAACTTTTATAATGGATGCCTAGATGCTATGAAGATGAATGATCACCCCCTCATTAGTGCTTCATAAAGGCATGAAGGGACCATAGGAAATTGAGCACAAAAACATTTTACTAATTTTTTTTTAGAATAGTTTCAATGCAATGCAAGGGACACACATCCTTTCCATTTACACTAAGATCCTCACATCGCCATCATTCAATCAATAAATCCCTCGTAGGTTGTGGGAAAGGGGGTTAGAGTCATCAGACACAAAATTCAAACATCGAGGAATCTAGTCTATTATCCATAACTATAATATCTTTATTGAATGTTAGACATACTAATATGATTTAGCTTAAATAAATTGCTTCTAAGAGTTTGATTTCACACTCCTATTGTGTATTGATACTATTGTCAATAACAACTCCATGTTTGACCTATTCATGATCACTATTTGGTTTGAAATTACTAAAATTATTTTTATATTGAATTAAGTTAATATGGATATTTACAAAAGAAAGAATCTTGTTGAAGGCCTTGTAATAGAATACTTCCAAATTTAATGAAATATGTGTTGTAAGGCACAATATTCACCCAAAACACTATCATTCTCGAAAAAACAATTTTGTTTTTGTAGATGGACAAACTTTTGCACAACCTTAAACTCCTTTTTTAATAAATCTCTTTTATTTCTCTTTATATACCATGCATTTTTTTTAACATTATTTTTTTTTTTCAAATTTTTAGTACCATCCACTATCAACCATGTCCCTTAACCTCAATATTTTGAAAATAATTTCAAAATCATTAATAAAATACTTCGGAGTAACTTTTCAAAAACCTTTTTAATATCTCTCAAAATCTTTATAAACTTCTCCAAAAAACACTTTTAATCCACAAAAACTTTTAGTACTTCACCAAATTTATATGCAATGAGCATCTTTCGAAAGGACATTTCGAATATCTCCAACCTTTAAAAAAAATATTCCAAACTAATAGAGTTGCGTACATGTGTCATCTCGTTGACTTCTCACACTAAATTCATCATCTCGGCATTATTATATTATGGCTATTGTAGCTATGGCTCAGTTGCACACCTCTTTCCACGACACCTCAATATGGCAGGTTGTTGCTAATTCACATTCATGCACTCTTTTATTACTCACACGGGGCAGTTATGCACGTTACGGCTTTAGGATCTCTATCTCCTTACATCATCTAGCTATGCGAGTCAACCGAAAATCTGAGAGTAGATGAGCAAGGCTCTGAGTGGACAACAAGTCTTGGAGAATCCCACTAAAAGGTGGATGATGGTAATGAATACTATAAAAGTGAAACCCATTATGCAGGCATGCATATGGATGACGAAGATGCAGTAAAAATTGTAGAGAGAGAAGTTGAAGCTTATGTGTGTGAAACAGAGCAAGAGCATATAAATGCTCAAGGACTTCTCTATAACATGGATGGTGTAGATTATGGTGAATCCCACTATGGTGAGACACATGTGGATGATGACTGCAAATTGAAATGTAAATCGGTGAATCTAGCCCACAACTAAATGAGCACATGTATGCTCGAATATCCCACCAAGGGTTGATTAACATTATGTTGATGGTACGTGAGGTTTATTTGTTGAAACAGGGATTTATTGTGGCAATATGGTAAGCACCATGTTTAATGAATAATTGAAGGTTGAAGCTACCATTGTAGCAGCAAGTTATGAAGCAGTTGGAATTGCTCATGAAGCAGTGTGTGAACAAGAAGTTGTTGAGTTGGACATGTTTCCAACAAATTGATGACTCAATTTAACTCAGTTAACTAACTCTCCAAATTTAGGAAACTCTTGCATGTGGGACTAATTAAAATTTCCAATAGATGGCCTTAATATAGGTTCATTCATCAAGTCGAGTTAAGTCATATTTTGGGTAAAGTCAAATTTAGTGTGTGTTTGCATGTTGAGTTAGTTTGGGCTAGTCGCCAGTCAAAAAAAGTTTAAATACCCCTCACTGGGTTCATTATAATCATCAAGTGTTTGTGTGATCAATATAAGAGTCACAACTCATGTTATTTTATGTGTGAAAGATTTCTGATATCTTGTGCCTTACCTCCTCTGTCTTTCCCACAAATTAGTATCAAATCCAAGGAAGGATCATAATATTTGTAGAGCTAGTAGTGTCAGTAAAGAAGAGGGCCAAGTAAAAAAGGTAGGAATTTTTTTTTATATTCAAGTTACAAAAATATCACACTATGAAGGAATTAATAATGCACAAGCTAGGTGCAAAAATTTCACTTTGTTAGTGGAAACAATGTGATAGTTTGTCGCAAACTAATTTGCACAGTTTTTAGTATGTTAGGGGTGTGCAAAGCCCATGAGTATTAAAAAATACAAAACATTGAAAAAAGGTCAAAGAAAGTGTTTTTAAAGAGCATGTGGGTTGTCCTTTTGTCCTATACAAAAGTTTGAACGAGTATTGAAAGTTACAACATAAACAAATCACATGTGTATAAGTTTTTGGAGTATATTAAATTTTTTGGAACAATACGCAACAGATATGAACTCAAGTGTTTATTAATTTTTTTTGAAAGGGAGGTTTCAATAAAATGTTTTATATGAAAAACTTTTTATATTAATGTTTTTGAAAAGTTTTTTTTTCAAGTTATTTATATATAAAAAAGATAGAAATAAAAACTTTGTGTTTATTAAAAATGAGTATTTTAAGGTTTATTTCTCAAAGAGTGTTTTTTTGAAAATAATATTTTTTAAGATGGTCTTATCAAGCATCCAATCCTATTTTCCACCATTTACAAGGAAGGATTATGATGTGTGGGCCATTAAGATGGAGACCGCGTTGAAAGAGCATGATGTTTGGGAACATTTCACAGATGGATTTCCAGAACCTAAAGATGAAGAAACTAGAGCCCTCCATAATGCAGAGACGAAACAATGGAAGAAAGACAAAAAGAAGAATGCACAAGTGTTGCAGCTTGTCTAGCAAGGTGTCGATCGATTAGTGTTTCAAAAAATTATGATCACATCTTCAACAAAGATAGCATGGGAAAATTTACCGACAAGCTATAAAGGTATGGCCAAATTCAATATTGCTAAGTTGTAGAATAATAGAATAGATTTTGAAATTTTGCAGATGAAGGAAACATAGAACATCAATTCATTCATGAATCAAGTCTTGGTTATCCATTAGGGGAATTTTGAGGTCTAAAATGGGTCTCCTAAGAAAAATGTAAAACCAAAATAAACTTTATAGAAACCAATAGGATTCAAGATGATGATGTCAACCATGGGGGATGATTCACTATTTTTGGAGTAAAAGTAAAACTATTTTTTCAACTCGTATTTTTAACTTATCTCCCTGAGGTTTTACTCACATTTTGGGGGTACTCATTAGATGCAAAATTCAATTTCTCATCCAAGGAGTACCCATGTTACCTACTTTTGACAAACTGTACTACACGAAAAATGAGAAATACATGAAAAACGTGATTGCAATCACGTTGTTTCATGTATTTCTCATTTTTCATGTAGTAGGGTCCATAGAAAGTATTCAACATGGGTACTCCTTTGATGAAGAATCAAATTATGCATCCAACAAGTGTTTCCACTCAAAATTTGAGTAAACCCATAGGGAGATAAGTTGAAAATATGATTTGAAAAAATAGTTTTTTCTTTTTTCCCTCTAAAATTTGATGATGTAATCTAATGTTATTTTATTATTACTACTATTATTTTATAATTTCTTTAGGAGGCTCATTTTAGACCTAAAAACTCCCCTAATGCGTAAATCAATTAAAAATTTATAGTGATGACACTGAAGATCAAAAGGTGGTTGAGAAGGTCCTTAGGTCTTTGTCTACCAAATAGTAGCCATAGAAGAAGCCAAGGATTTGGAAATGTTGACAATTGATGAGTTGATTGTTGGCATTATGATTCAGGTGTTGTACTTGATGGCAAACGCCTTCAGGTGGTAAATCAAGAAGGACGCAGGAAATTTTGTTTAGCAAGCGCGTCCCCGCAGGTATTCCATACAGAATCCGCGTCTAGGGACGCCGGCCAGCCGTTCAGAAGGTGCGTCCGCCTAGTGCACACATTTCAAGGTAGAGAAAAACTCGTGGGGGCTTCTTGTGTGGTATCTAGCCGACGGTTGCGTGTTTCTCTGGTGTCGGCTCGTGGTATTGTTCCACGCTTTGGGGAGAAGCTTGCCTATATAAAGCAAAGGAGTTCATTTGGATTAGGCATCATCTTAGTTGATCATCTCTTGGTGTGATCTAGTCCATATCTTTAAGGGTAAATCTTCTAATGGACTACGATCTATATGGCGCATGATCAGATCTGTGGATCTGAGTGTTTGGGTTGGTTCTGAAGTCCTCTTATCTTCTATATCTAAAGGGACGCAGATTCAGTGAAGGGAAAGTGCGCCGGGACGCAGTACAGTAAAGGATCAGGTGCGTCTCTGAAGCGAAGGACGCGGCGCGACTGTGGTATTGGGTGCGTCTCTGAAGCAAAAGACGCGGCGCGATAGTGTTGATGTGTGCGTCGGTCGCAGACAAGCAAAAGGAACAGTGCGTCTGCACGCAGAACAGCATAAGGTATACTGCGTCCAGTCGCAGGCCACAGAAAGAAAATATGCGTCCCTGTCTCAAGATGATCTGTTAACTGTATATTTCTGTTCATAAGATGTTCTGGGTTGTTTCTGTAATTACTGATCTGATATCTGTAGTAGACTGTATCTGTTGTATACTTGTTGATCATTTTAAAGAAGTAGGGGGTTGTAGCTCCCTTCCAGAAGAAGTCTGGAAAACAAGAAAGAGTTGTAGCTCTTTGCAGGTTGCAGCCTGCGTGCTGGTAAAGGACTGCACCAGTACAAAATCATTGTAAAAAGAATTTCTTGAAAGAAGATAGAGACATTATTGCAGCAGGTGGTTTTTCTCCCGCATTGGGTTTCCACCTTACATCTTGTGTTCTTTGGTGTGACTGTCTATTTTCTTTATTCATGCTCATTTTTTTATGGTACTGATATGCAAGAATATTTCAAAAGATCAAATAAGGAAGATTTGGTAAATTGCTAGATAATACTGATTCCCCCCCCCCCCCTCAGTATTATTTCCAACAATTGGTATCAGAGCCGGTCCTTCAGAACAGCTTGATCGCTTGAAGGTAGATCGTTCATCATGAGCAACTACGAGAGAGAAGCATCAATCAGGCCACCCGTCTTCGATGGAACAAACTTCAATTATTGGAAGGTAAGAGTTACTGCATATCTTCAATCTCTTGGTACAGAAGTTTGGAACATTGTAGAATCAGGCTATGCCTTTCCTTCAGTTACTCCTACAGATCCAGCTGAGAAAAAGCAGTATGAAACAAATGCAAAAGCAGTCAGCACTCTATTAGGAAGTATATCTCAAACAGAGTTCATGAAGGTCATGCACTTCAAATCAGCAAAAGAGATATGGGACAAAATGATCACTAGCTATGAAGGAGATGAACAGGTAAAAGAAGCTAAACTTCAAACTCTCAGGATTCAATATGAGACTCTCAAGATGTATAATGATGAAAGTGTGGCTAATTATTTTCTTCGAGTAGATGAGATTGTTAATTGTATGAAAAATTTGGGTGAAGAAATAAAAGAGACTATAGTAGTTCAAAAGATTCTAAGATCTTTATCTCCCAAGTTTGAATCTAAAGTATCTGCAGTAGAAGAAAAGGAAAATCTCCGTGTTCTCACTATGTCTCAGCTGCATGGAATTCTAACTGCTTATGAAATGAGAAAGGGAGGTCCATCAGATAGAAGGGAAGCTGCTTTTAAAGCATCAGGCAAAGAAGATCACTATGAAGCATGTCATGTTCCAGAAGAAGAGGAAGAAGAATCAAACTTTGTCAGAAATCTTCAAAGGGGTTCTGGAAGGTTCAGAGGTAAGCTACCTTTCAAATGTTTTGCTTGTGGAAGAGTAGGTCATTATGCTGCAAAATGCTCTTATAAGGATAAAGGAAAGGAACCAGTTAGATGGAATAAGAAACAGGGTACAAATAAGAAAAGCTACTACACCCATGAAGATAGCGATGGCTTATCAAACAGTGATGAAGATGAACAAGGTAACAAATATAGATTGTTAATGGCATTTGAAGATGACAATTATGAGGATGCTATAGATGTGGATAACCTTTATGATGAAATTACTAGACTCAAGAGATGTATAGAAGAAAAGAACATGATTATTGATACTCTACAAGTTCAGATTGATGAAAAGGAAAAACATCTTGAAAAATTAGAAGGTGAAATTGTTGGTCTTAGAAAAGAAATTGAGAAAACAAAAACTATTAATCTCAAGTTTGTCAAAGGATCTGAAACGTTGAATGAGATTATCAGTGTGCAGCGATCTCCTCTAAATAAGACAGGTCTGGGCTACAATGGAGAAACTTCTCAAGCTTCCACTTCAAAAAGTTATCTTGATGCCGCAAGAAGAAATGAGCAAGAACACAAGGAAGATCATCAGGTAAAGCAGGGACAAACTTCAAACTATCAGGGGCAATCCAGCTTAAGGGTGAACAAAAGCCACAACCAGCCACAGGTAAAACCTTCTCAATTTGGTTCAAGAATAGATGAAAATAGAAATTACAATCAGTCGGCTGGTAGATTCAATAATCGCAGAAACTTCTTCAATGGACAATGCTTTTCTTGCCATAACTTTGGTCACAAAGCAGCCCAATGTGTTGCGTATAAAACAATCATGACTAGGGAAGCTCAAAAACAAAGAAGCATGACAGGGAATACAAAAAGGACCTATAACAATTTTTCAGCTCTTGAAAATGAAGTTGAATGCTCTATTTGCAATAATTTTGGACATGAAGATGTTGAATGCAGAAGCAGGTTTCCAGAAAGAAAGGTACAAGAACAAAAAAGGGAACAAACCTCAGGCACCAAAACATGGAAAATAAAGGAACCTCAAACAGAAAGATGTGGGATAGCATTCTATGCAGAAGGACAAGAAAATCTATGGTACATTGACAGTGGATGTTCAAAGCACATGACAGGTGATAAGGAAAAACTTGAATCTTATTCTAATTTAGAAAAGGGAAAGAAAGTCTCTTTTGGAAATGATACTCCTGCAACTATAAAAGGAAAAGGTATTGCTCCTTTAAAAGAAGATGTTAAGGCTGGAAATGTTTTGTTTGTTGATGGACTAAAGCATAATCTTCTAAGTGTAAGCCAGATGTGTGATCAAAGAACCGAGGTTATATTCAGATCAAATGGATGTCTTGTTCGTGATCTTGATACAGGTAAAACAGTTCTCAAAGGAAAAAGAACTTCAAATAATCTATACATTTTTGATGAAGAACAACAACAATGCTATTTAAGCAAGGATGAAGAGCACTGGTTATGGCATCGAAGATTGGGACATCTAAGTTTCTCACAAATAAGGAAAGCTTGCAAATATCAGGCAGTTCGCGATCTTCCAGATATCAAAATTCCTGACAACACCATGTGCAGATCATGTCAGTTTGGAAAACAGACTAGAACTAACTTTCCAGAGAAAGAAGGATCAGCCAGTATGCCTCTGGAGCTAGTACATACAGATGTATGTGGACCATTCAGAAAAAGAACACCTAGAGGAGAGGAATACTTGATATTATTTATTGACGATTTCTCCAGGTTTGTTTGGTTGGGACTTATGAAGCACAAAGATGAAGCCTTCGAAAAATTCAAATCCTTCAAAGCCTTGGCTGAAAATGAATCAGGTCACAAGATTAAGTGCCTCAGATCTGACAGAGGTGGAGAATTTACTTCAAATGAATTTTTCGATTTCTGTGATGAACATGGAATAAGGAGAGAATTTTCTACAGCTAGAACTCCTCAGCAAAATGGAGTAGTGGAAAGAATGAACAGAACAGTCCAGCAAATGGCTCGTGCTATGCTTGATGAATCAGGAACTCCTGCAACCTTCTGGGGTGAAGCTGCACATGCGGCAGTTATTATTCTCAACAAGACAAATGTTCGAGTGAACAGCACTCAAACTCCTCATGAGCTCTGGAGTGGTAAAACTCCTTCAGTAAAGCACTTCAAAATCTTTGGGAGCAAATGCTATATCAAAAATACTGAGGAGCAGCTTGGCAAACTTGATCCTAGAGCAGATGAAGGAATTCTTCTTGGCTACTCTCCACATAGCAAAGCATACAAATGCTACAATAAAAGACTTGGCAGAATTGTTGAAAGCATTGATGTAGTGGTTGATGAGAAAGGATACATTCCTAGGAAAATACATCGTGAAGACATTGAAGAAGATGAAAGCTACCCTCAAAGACAGAATGATGAAGAAGAAGAACCGCAAGAACAATTTCAAGACAGACCTCACGAAGAAGCAAAAGAAAGAACAAGAATAGAAGAAAAGACTCCATCCAGATATGTTCAAAAGAACCATCCAGAATCTCAGATCATGGGACAAAAGGAAGCAGGTATACAAACTAGAAGAACAGTTGCAGAAGCTTCAAGTTATTTGGCATTACTCTCCTCTACTGAACCACAAAATGTGAAAGAAGCATGCAAAGATGAATGTTGGGTGAAAGCAATGGATGAAGAACTTGAGCAAATCGAAAAGAACAATACTTGGGAGCTGGTTCCTAGACCAAAGGATAAGAATGTTATCGGAACAAAATGGGTGTTCAAAAATAAATTGAATGAAAATGGAGAAGTAATTAGAAACAAAGCCAGACTTGTTTGTAAAGGGTATGCACAGCAAGAAGGAATAGACTTTGAAGAAACTTTTGCTCCTGTTGCAAGACTTGAGGCCATCCGAATGTTTCTTGCTCTCTCAAGTTGTCAGAACTTCAAAGTATTTCAAATGGATGTGAAATCAGCTTTTCTGAATGGAGACTTGGATGAAGAAGTGTACATTGAACAGCCAGATGGTTTCATTCTTGGAAACGATCCAAATCTTGTATGCCGATTAAAAAAGGCTCTCTATGGTCTCAAACAAGCTCCAAGGGCTTGGTACTACCGGTTGGACAAATATCTTCATCAACAAGGTTTCTCAAAAGGTTCAGCAGATAGCAATCTTTATATAAAAGTTGAAAATGACAAATTACTAATACTTGTTGTGTATGTAGATGACATTATTTTTGGCAGTAATGAAGAAGCTATGAGTCAAAGCTTTGCCTCAGTCATGCAGAAAGAATTTGAGATGTCCTTGCTAGGAGAACTGACATACTTTCTTGGTTTGCAAATCCAACAAAAGAAAGGAGGAATCCTTTTATCTCAAACCAAGTATCTCAAGCAGATTTTGAAGAAATATGGCATGGAAGATGCAAAACCAGTATGTACACCCATGGTCACAGGATGTAGTCTCAGTGCAAATGACGAATCTGCAGCAGTTCATCAACCAACCTACAGATCTATGATTGGAAGTCTACTATATTTGACAGGTACCCGACCAGACATCATGCATGCAGTTGGAATAGTTGGAAGGTTTCAGGCAAATCCAAAGGAGACTCATCTTCAAGCAGTAAAGAGAATCTTCAAATATCTTCAAGGGACTCAAAATTATGGCCTATGGTATCCTAGAGATCCAGATCTCACTCTTCATGCTTATACAGATGCAGATTGGGCCGGAAGCGTGGATGACAGGAAAAGCACAAGTGGTGGTGCATTCTTTATGGGTTCTAGACTGGTATCTTGGTTCAGCAAGAAACAGAGTTCAATTGCCTTGTCTACAGCTGAAGCGGAATATGTTGCGGCTGCATCTTGTTGCACCCAACTTCTTTGGATGATGCAGACTTTGCAGGATTATCAAATCACTTGTACACCTCCTATTCCTATCTTATGTGACAACACAAGTGCAATCAGCATCTCAAAGAATCCGGTTATGCATTCAAAAACCAAGCACATACCAATCAAGTACCATTTTCTCCGGGAACAAGTACTTGAACAGAAGGTCAAGTTGGAGTATGTTCCTTCTAAGGAACAAGTTGCTGATATTTTCACCAAACCGTTGCCCAGGGACACTTTTGAATACCTCAGGCAAAAGCTGGGGGTTGTTGATGCATCATCTCACTGTTGACCATCTTCCTATTGATGGTATAGGCTCAGGGGGAGCACATAATGCATTGTTGGCATTATGGAGAAGGAGATCTTGTAAATAGCTGCAATATGTCTCTGTCTTCTTCATGATGGATTTCTGGTTACAATTCTGGAGAAGCATGAGCATAGGGGGAGCATACCCTTTGCTCTTGATGTCAAAGGGGGAGAATGATGAAGCTGAAAGTTTATGTGGTTGCCATCAAGTCCAAAGGGGGAGTTTGTTGGCATTATGATTCAGGTGTTGTACTTGATGGCAAACGCCTTCAGGTGGTAAATCAAGAAGGACGCAGGAAATTTTGTTTAGCAAGCGCGTCCCCGCAGGTATTCCATACAGAATCCGCGTCTAGGGACGCCGGCCAGCCGTTCAGAAGGTGCGTCCGCCTAGTGCACACATTTCAAGGTAGAGAAAAACTCGTGGGGGCTTCTTGTGTGGTATCTAGCCGACGGTTGCGTGTTTCTCTGGTGTCGGCTCGTGGTATTGTTCCACGCTTTGGGGAGAAGCTTGCCTATATAAAGCAAAGGAGTTCATTTGGATTAGGCATCATCTTAGTTGATCATCTCTTGGTGTGATCTAGTCCATATCTTTAAGGGTAAATCTTCTAATGGACTACGATCTATATGGCGCATGATCAGATCTGTGGATCTGAGTGTTTGGGTTGGTTCTGAAGTCCTCTTATCTTCTATATCTAAAGGGACGCAGATTCAGTGAAGGGAAAGTGCGCCGGGACGCAGTACAGTAAAGGATCAGGTGCGTCTCTGAAGCGAAGGACGCGGCGCGACTGTGGTATTGGGTGCGTCTCTGAAGCAAAAGACGCGGCGCGATAGTGTTGATGTGTGCGTCGGTCGCAGACAAGCAAAAGGAACAGTGCGTCTGCACGCAGAACAGCATAAGGTATACTGCGTCCAGTCGCAGGCCACAGAAAGAAAATATGCGTCCCTGTCTCAAGATGATCTGTTAACTGTATATTTCTGTTCATAAGATGTTCTGGGTTGTTTCTGTAATTACTGATCTGATATCTGTAGTAGACTGTATCTGTTGTATACTTGTTGATCATTTTAAAGAAGTAGGGGGTTGTAGCTCCCTTCCAGAAGAAGTCTGGAAAACAAGAAAGAGTTGTAGCTCTTTGCAGGTTGCAGCCTGCGTGCTGGTAAAGGACTGCACCAGTACAAAATCATTGTAAAAAGAATTTCTTGAAAGAAGATAGAGACATTATTGCAGCAGGTGGTTTTTCTCCCGCATTGGGTTTCCACCTTACATCTTGTGTTCTTTGGTGTGACTGTCTATTTTCTTTATTCATGCTCATTGTTTTATGGTACTGATATGCAAGAATATTTCAAAAGATCAAATAAGGAAGATTTGGTAAATTGCTAGATAATACTGATTCCCCCCCCCCCCTCAGTATTATTTCCAACATTGATGGGACCACTTCTATCCCATGAGGCAAGGATAGATAGTAATAAGGATTCCACTTTAGAAACCACTTTCAAAAGCCAAGTTTCTATTTCAAGAGATAGAGGTGGAGGCGGAGGCAATTTGAGAGAGATATGACGAGGTAGAAGACATGGTACTAAGAGAGATGGAAGATAAGAGAAGGAACAATAAAGTGGAAGCAATAGCAGAAGCTTCAAAAGTAATCAATGAGTTGACATATCAAAGGGGAGATGTTATTATTACGATCAATTTGGTCAGTATGCCTATGATTGTAGGAAGAAAATAATTGGTCAAGGAAAGCAAAGAGATGATGTAACTATAGGGAATCATGACTCTATGTCCCTATCTTTGCATACAATGCATGAAACTTTTGATTATGTGTACCTATTATATAGTGGTTGCAATAACCATATGACAAGAAACAAGAATTTGTTTGAAAATTTGGATCAATCTGTGAAGACAAAGGTAAAGTTGGGGACTAGCAATATTATGGATTGTTGTGCCCTACAACAACCCCCCATTTCATATCATCTGTATTTCTTTACAATCAACATATGAAATGGGTCCCTTTTAAAAAAATTAATTGGCATTAATGAATTTGTTCAAAAAAGGTATGATAATCAAATGTGTTTGTGAATTGAAGCCTTTTTCGAATAACAATGTTCCCAAAATAAAATAATCTTTTGTTATTGCGATAAAGCGATCGCAAGATCGCATATCGCAATAACAAGAGAGACGCATTTAAATGGCACTTTGGTCTTTGCCGATGCGATATCGCTATCGGCGATCGGCGGTATTCAATGCATACACAAAAAGAGAACATATATTACACCCCGATGCGACGCTATATCGGCGATCGGCTATCGGCACTGCCTCTTGTGGGAAAACACTTTAAGTTATAAACCCCGACCCGATGCGATATCGCTATCGGCCGTCGGCGGAATCCCATGCACTCTCATAAGGCACACAGGTTTTTCCCCGATGCGATGCGATATCGCTATCGGAGGTCGGCAAATCACTTAATATGCATCTGGTAATGTGTTCACGCGCTAGTCCGATGCGATGTCGCAATCGGCATTCGCCAGGATTTCTTTCAAACGATAGTGTAACTCTTTCCCCCGATGCGATGCGATATTGTTCATCGGTAATCGGCATTCTCAAAAAGTGATTGCTTTGAGCCTTAAAATTATATTTAAATCTGATTGATAAAGCGCAGATTTCAAAATGTCGTTAAATGCAGGGATAAGGTAATGCATGCGTATTTAATAACTTTGCCCCTTCGATTAACGAATACTTGCGTCTAAAACATTATCATATCTGTTGCACGCGTTAGGGGGTCATTCAGCTGAATAATAGTGTAAAGGTCATTTAATGGGTAGCAGGCCTTAAAAACACCATTAATGCATATGCGATCTCTTACCAGTGATTGGATCCACAGCCACTTTTTGAAAATTAATATCGCCACGCTTCAAGTGATATATATCTTTCCCATTATGCTTTGTCTTCATTATTTCTCATGTTACGATTTCTCTTGCATTTTTGTAGAGTTCGTTTGTTGAGAAAAGCCTGAACATGATGGGGAAGAAACACAAGAGGACTGCTGGTTCCACTGCAACACCTGTTGCAGGTCAAGCTGCTACAATTTCGAAGAAAGGCCTAATCTCGGACACTACGTGCACTGGTCTTGCTAGGACCACATGGCAGGGCACATATAATCTGTTAGAGGCCGAGCAACCACAAAAGGTAGTGACAAAGGCTAGTGTGGATGTACTAAGGAAGTCTGATGCAACTCTCAAAGACTTGGCCGACTCCTTTTTACACAGAATAGCGGCCAGAGAGCAGGTCCTCCCTTACACAGATGTGGTGCGCTGGGCAATTGAAGAAATCCCCATCACTGATAGAACTTTTCATACAAGGGATGGAAGGATTTTCGGGTCATTCAAGCCTGATGACCTGAGGCGAATGTATCATTTGCCTGAACCGGAGCTAGTCTATAACAGAGCCTTCGTGGAGAAATTTGCAAAAGAAAATGAATCACCATCCGAACCCCTCCGAGATTGGAGGCAGAACCCAGCCAAACACAAGCATGAAAGTTCGGGTAAGTACTCCAACGTTTCTTTGGCTTCTCCCTATTGCTATGCGGGGATTATGATGTGTAGATTGTGGGGATTACATGACTCCGTTAATATCAATATTGACATGGTTCCCCTAATGGAAGCGGCTGTCAATAGTATAATTATGGATTGGGCCACTATTCTTTCTGATAAGTTGGTTGTAGTTATTCGTGAATTTAGAACCAAAACTATAGTCACCGAAAGGAAAATCCCGCCATTTTATTATACTGCTTACATTATGGATACCCTGTGTTTTAATTCTGAGTTTCCTGTCCTCGGTTGGAGATGGACCACCCAAGATCCAACACCCATTCATTTATACCATCATAAATTGTGGAAGTCCTCTTACAAGGACCATTTGTACCAAGTTTGTAATGGTTTCATGGTGCCCATTTACTATTCTATTTATGACAAACCCATTCCCAGAATTTCCTATGAAGCTTCTTTTGACTTACCAGCCGTAGCAAGTTGGTTCGGGGAAGAGCATTTCACCTATATCAGAGTTTTTGGGAGTAAGGCTAGGCCGCATGTCCTCCCTTTATATATCCCAGACAAACTGTTAGCCCGGGAAATCTGCTACCAGATTATGGCCGAGAGTGTCACACAAACTCTCAAAGAGGAGAAGAAGAGAGGTTGGCCCTCTTTTCCTTTAAGAATTGGGGTTTTTACTCTGCTTAATTACAAGCATGCAGAAAAAGAAGCGACAAAGCTCCAAACTTTATCCCTGGCCACTATCCCAAACAGACTCTATGATCCAAAGCAAACTGCCTACACTGCCCTAGAACAAGCAAAATTAACAAAAGTTGATCATCAAGAGGATATGTTTGATGACCTGTTCGCAGGTGCCGATACAATAAGTCAAACCAAACAACTTGCCAGAATGAAATACAACGATGAGGCGTTGACTGAGTTTAATAAACTTAGGGAGCAGAGGTTGCAAACTCTGCCTCTAGATTTATTATCCACAACCCCAGCGTCTTCCTCAAGCGAGCCTGGTCGGCAACAGATACATCCACCTCCTATTACAACTAAAGAACAGGATAAACAACAGGAGGAAAGGCAGAAGAAGCTGCAGGCTGAGAAGCAAAGAAAAGAGCAAGCAGAGAGGCAGAAAAAGGAGCAGATAGAAAGGCAGCAAAAGGCACAGAAGGATCAAGAGCAGAGGAAGAAGAAGGAAGAAGAGAAACTAAAGAAAGAACTGGCAGATAGGCAGAAAAAGGAATTAGAGGAGCAGCAGCGGAAAGCGCAAGAGGAGCAGCAGCGAAAAGCACTTGAAGAACAGCAGAAGTTAGAACAAGAAAAAGAACGGAGCAAAGCCCCTACAGAGAAACATAAGCAAACCTCCACCGATCCTGAATTGATTAAACAATGGAACCAATTCGATTCCATTATCAGTGGTAAGGAAGGCTCCAAAGACACAGACACCTCTAAAACAAGCGATGCGCCCGATACCACTTCTTCTCAGGTTCTAGGAGGAACCAGCGGCCCACCCATTTCACAGGATGTCGAGGTAATCAATAAGGACCCTTCCGATCAAATTGTTCTCCAGGTGGAAGAAATTCCTCCCCTGGATATTTTCTACAGCCCAAAGCATAGAGCTGTTATTAAGCGCTCTAAGAAAAGACGAAGGCTTGATCAACCTTCTATCTTTCCTAAGAAAACAGTCACGGGAAATATGTTCTGGAAGGAGGATTTGGATCCCTCCAATGATCTAACAAAGCTGTCTCAATTCGCGGGAGCTTATTCTGCAGCAACTATCGACAAAGCATCGGAGGTAAGTCTTCTGTTGAAGACTAAGGACCATGAAATATATGCATTACAGGCAGAGGTAATTGAAGCGAAAAACAAAGCAGCACAGGTGGAAGAGCAGTTGCTGGCTCAACAGCAGGAAAACAATTTGTTAACCCAGCAACTGCAAATTGAAAGACAAAGGATAGACCAAAGTGAAACTCAGAAGGCAAAAGAATTGTCGGAGGCATTGTCACAGTTGAAAGCATCAAATGAGCTGATGATGAAATCGAAAGATGATTGAATAGCTCAACTATCAGCACAGCTCGAAGGTATCAAGAGCACACAGAATGTGAAATTTTTCAGAGCAGAGGCAACTCAAATAAATAGCGCATTACTGTCTCAGATCAGACTTCTATGTCAACAACTTGCTAAGGCTGAGCCATTATGCGAAATATCTACAACAGTGTGTGAGCAAATAGAGAAGGCCAGAAATGAGCTAGATCAGGCCGAAGAAGCCATATCCGATTATCTTGAGTGGCAAGACACTGAAGAAGGGAAAGTGGCGAATTTGTCCCGAATCCATGAAGCGTACAAGGACATACTCTTCACGGAATGGAACACTCAGGTAATGAAAGCAGAAAGGGCGGCTTCCACGTGTAAAATAATTGCCAGCAATATGATCGACCTAGTCAATGATACACTTTATTTGGCAAACATGATCTCCAAGTGCACACCTAGAAGCATAACAACAGCAGATATGCTTGAACAAACAAGTTATCATGGCTTGGAGGAACAGAGGAAGTTAATTACCGGAGTAAATACTTTAACCTCTGATGCATATTGGCTCTTTCTAGTCAAGCCACATACTCAAAGGTCTGCTCTCAAGTGTTTAACAGATGCCCTCGGATGCCTGATCCCCGACATTCAGGATGCTACATATGATGCCCAGCTAACTTCGCGTCTCAACACTCCACCGGAAGTAGAGCCAATGCTGGCGATATGTCAGCTAAGGAGTAAAGGCAAAGAACCCACCGAATGAAGCATTGCCGCCAACTGCCAGATCACCAAGAAAGATGGAAAAAACATTTATTGATGCCAATTTAATAGCTTTTCAGTTGTTTAGATATTTAGATTAGTATAGTATTTATAGACCCTTTCATTGTTTTGGAAAGGGTCGTAAAATTTTGTAATAGACTTAAAGGCTGAAGTTTGCACTATTGTGCTTCAGTCTATATTCTTTTGTGAAACTCGACCAACGGTTCTTAATTTTGATTAGAAGGTTGTTTTACACAATTGCGCACAACTGTCTGTTGTTTGGAATGCTTTCTGATTTGAAGGAAGGACTGCGACATAGTGATTAATATACTGGATTGATCGAGCAGCTTACATGGTACTATTATCTGTATCTGTGTTCTTTCTTATTATATGAATTGCTGTGTTATTATCTTTGCTATTGTTGAATGCATGTATGCGATATAACAGCGAATCTTCATTTCGTTTCACTATTGAATGTTTTGGTGATTTGTTATCTCTTTCACCCATGCATGTATCAATGATATAAACAATTAAGTGTAGTAATTCACTATAATCGCTCTGCATAACTAATTATGCAGAGCAATTTTAAATGGTTTAAACATCTATGCTTAAGTGTTAGAGTCATCTATATGCCTACCTTAAAGCACAGATCATCAAACGCTACGCTTTACCAAGTGATAAGTCCCGGGATTAGATTATAGTTATTACATTTCGCTTATAGTTTAGCTGTTCGCTTATTACCATCCTATGTCATAAGTCACTCATCCATCCCGTTTACTTATAATTCTTGGGAAACTGGTCCCATTATCCCCAGTCGGAACCACTATTCCAAACGGAAAAGGAGTTGCACTAAGGTCCGGACCGGGTGGTTTCCCCAATGTTGTTGGAACGATTTTCGGGGCATCAACATTTTTGGTGCTAGAAGGAGGGCCTTGACTGTGAATGGAAAGCAGACCCAAATCGGCAAGTCATTCTAAGAGTAATTCTCCCTCCAAATCTCCTCGTTCTTCTCAATTACATGCTGGTTCGCCAGCCCATAACCAAGAAGAAGAGGAATCTACCACCACTGCTCAATCCCATCATATCCCAGAACAGCTAAGTCTTGAATCTCCTGAAGTCCAGTCTCTAATCCATAAACTTCAGAGCTTCTCGATCTTACCACAGAAATCTGAGATATCAGAAAGCAGTGCGACTTCGCAGTTCAACCTCACTCATCCTCTTACCAGACTTCAGAGCGAAAAACTTGGTATTGAACCCACTGAGTTTCGTTTACCCAAAAGGAAAAAGCCAAAGAAAAATACTGAAAGATCTGATAGTGGGGATTTTTCTTCCACATCCTCCATTTCATCTCCTCATCTGCAAAGTCAACCACCCACTCCTCCATTACATATTGTTGTTCATCAGGGAACAGGAGCCTCAATATCCCAACCTAGTCACTCTTCATCTTTGATACCTCCCCAAACATCTGGAATTCCAACAGTAGGGTCAACCACTGTCGCTAGCATAATGGCAGATCCATGGACTAGGCCGGGTGCAGTCAACATGCCTGGACCATTGCATGATCTACCAGATGCTCCCGAAAAGTGGCTGCCTAAATTTAATCCAGATAACGGAACCCAAGCTGAATAACATATTAACAATTTTATGTTAGAAGTTAACTTAAAAGGAGTGACAGAGCAAGATGTTGTTGTAAGACTTTTCCCATACACTTTACAAGGATCAGCAGGATCCTGGTATTTTTCCTTACCTTCTAGTTCAATTACCAGTTGGAACACATGCCAAGAGCAGTTTCTTACCAAGTATGGAGATGATAGGTCCTTAGCTACTTTAATAAACGATCTCTCCAATTTGAGGATAGAGCATAGGGAACCAATAAAGGAGTTTAATGCCAGATTTAATAAACTCCTGAATAAAATCCCTACCGATTCTAAACCAAGTGAACAAATCCGAAGCGAATGGTATATTACCGCCTTACCTGCCAACATAGCTATTTTTGTAGAAAGGGCTGGGAAACCTACCTTAGCTGAAAACATGAAAGAAGCACTTGCTGTTGAAAAGCGCATTAATGCTCTTGAGAAGAAAGCTGCTCTAGAAGATCGAAAAGCCAAAAAAGTCTCGTTTAAAGAAGATTCCAAGAAGAAAACCCCAAAGGACCCCTATGACATGGAAGGTTTACAAAAGGTCCTTAAAACATTGTCTAACGAAATGGTTGATATCAAGAAGTAGGTGGCCGAAACCTCAAATAAAAGACCATTTAGAACTTACAAGAAAACTGAATCAAAGCCACCCAACGTCATATCTAACGCAGATTCAGACCAAGAAGAAGAGGGAGAGGAAACAACTTCACAAACTGATGATGAAGAAGATGTAGCTGAATGCCATGGAATGTGGGATTTTATACTCCCAAACTCTGATACTGAGAATGAAGAAGAAGCCTTTCCGGTTACTACAAGAAGTAAAAGTACTTCTGAACTTCCCCAGGCAACCTCGAGGAAGAGGAGCGCAGGTGCTGCTACAGCAAAGGAAAAAATTCCCCCTAAGAAGTCGCCTGTAGTAGCCCCCCAAAACCAGCCTTCAACTTCTAATACTCCTTCAACATCCAAGACATTAGTGATATCTGACTCAATGGAGTATAATATTGTTGATGATATGAAGAAAACTAAGGCAAATATAACTATGTTTGAGCTTAGTAAATTAAAACATCAACAAAAATTACTTCTCAAAGAATTAAATGTTGTTCCCTCTACTCCCCTTCCCAGTACAAGAGCTGCCAACGATCAAGGCCAGCCTCCTGCAGGTATGGTTGAAGCTACCGATTCAGTTCTAATTGGAGATAAATCAAATTCTCACACTCCACCCTTCCTGCTGACGTACGAGATTTATAATAGAAACCTGCACAACTGTTTAATTGATTCAGCGGCTTCATCTAATATAATGCCAGCTTCAGTTTGTTCTAAGCTGAACATCGAGCCACAGAAGTCAGCCACTCATATTGTGCAGTTGGATAGGACTAAAGTGCAGGTAGTGGGTGAAATTAATTCTGTAACCATCAGGTTGTCTGCCGACCCCAGGGTTGTCCAGAGAATTGATATTTTAATTGCCGACATACCTAAATTTTATGGTTTAATATTGAGCAGAGATTGGTCCAAAAAACTGCACGGGTATATTTCTACAGATTGGTCACATATGTGGCTTCCCTACAAGGGAAAGCCAAATCAAATAAGGATCGATCGTGAGAAGCATATGACCCACACAGTTACTGAATTCGAGCAAGAAAACCAACCTGTGGCATTCAACAACAACATTTTGGGGAACTATTCGGCAGAATCATTCTTTGGCAACTTTGTTGCCCAACCATCTCCTTTTTCAGTCAATCATTTTACATCTCAAATAGAAAATTTTTCACAAACTGATAGGTCCAGATGTTTTAATGATGCTGAGAAAAATGTAGATACTTTTGTTAATATTCCTTTATTTTGGTCTCTGTATTTTGATGGCTCTAAGTCCATTGAAGGTTCAGGAGCTGGATGTATATTGGTTAGTCCGCAACGAGAAAAGACAATGTTGTCTTTTAGGTTAGAGTTTGAGTGCACTAATAATACAGCCGAATATGAAGCTTTAATCCAAGGATTATACAAAGCAATCGGCCTGGAGGTGCGATATCTAAAGGTATTCGGCGATTCGGAAATCATTGTCAAACAGGTTAGAAATGCAATTCATTGCCTTTCGACTCACCTTAAACATTACCAATCGCTCGTTCAAGAGCTTACCTCACACTTTTTGGCATTCAACATTTCTTCTATACCTCGATCTCAAAATTCAGCCGCAGATTTACTAGCCAATGTAGCTTCAAAGCTTCTACCTTCTGAAGACTACAGCCTTGATAGATTTTCTGTAGAATTACTTTTCAGACCTTCAATTCCTGACAATGTCACTAATTGGAGAGTATTTAATCATGATGATGATATTTTGCAATTTTTAACTTCTGAGAATTCTTATGATAAGCAAGTTATTGAGGAAGATGATCATGATTCCCAGATGAAAGAAGTGCCCAAAGAAAATTCGATCCCTAAACCAGTGGTAAAATTAGAAGATCTTTATGATATCAAAGACAGGTTTAAACCTATAATTAATACAAAGCTTCAGAGTTCTACCCTTAGGTTTGAATTGATAAATCTAGGAACCAACGAGTCTCCTCAAAACATCAATTTAGGAACAGGACTATCTCAGAAAGAAAAGGAAGCATTTATTAAATTGTTAAGAAAAAACAAACAGGTTTTTGCTTGGAAATATGATGACTTAAAGACATATGATACATCTATTATCCAGCATACCATTCCTATGCTTCCTGATCAAAAACCAATTCAGCAAAAACTAAGAAAAATACACCCAAGTTTGGAGAGCCAGATTAACTAGGAGCTTAATAAGCTCTTGAAAGCCAAAATTATTTTTCCGGTCCGACATTCAAACTGGGTCTCTAATATGGTGCCAGTCAGAAAGAAAAATGGCGACATTCGAATCTGTATTGATTTCAGGAATTTGAACAAAGCGAGCTTAAAAGACAACTTCCCATTGCCTACTATGGAGCAAATTCTCCAATCGGTGCCAGGTTCTGAATTTATGTCTTTTTTAGACGGTTTTTCAGGGTACAATCAAGTTCTGGTACATCCTGATGACCAGCTTAAAACTACATTCAGAACAAAATGGGGAACCTATGCATATCAAAAAATGCCTTTTGGTCTTATAAATGCCGGAGCGACATTTCAGAGAGCTATGGACATGGCCTTCAGAGGGTTAATTAATCGATCAGTAGTCGTCTATCTAGACGATATTACTGTGTATTCTAAGAAGAGAGATAATCATTTGCACGACTTAAATCAGATCTTTCAGCGATTGAAAAGATATGGTATTTCTCTAAACCCAAAGAAGTCCTTCTTTGCTCTTGACCAAGGAAAACTCTTAGGCTTTATAGTATCCAAAGATGGTATTTATATTGACCCTGATCGGATTAATGAAATTTCTGAAATCCCTTTCCCACATAACAAAAAATCAATGCAGTCATTTTTGGGTCAGATTAATTTTGTCAAACGATTTGTTCCAGATTTTTCGCAGATTGTATTACTACTTCAGACAATGACCAAGAAGAATTCAGTCTTCAAATGGGGATCAGAAGAAAAGCAAGCTTTTGATGTTATCAAACAATCAATAATCAATGCCCCAGCCTTGAATACTCCAAATTTTTCTAATCATTTTACACTATATACTATTGCATCCAACACTTCATATGCCGCAGTACTCACACAACTGAATGATAACAACTTAGAAGCACCCATATCATTTTTCAGTTCAAATCTTCAAGGTGCCGAATTGAATTATTCTGATGTGGAGAAACAAGCCTTTGCTGTGTTCAAAGCAGTCAAACATTATAGACCCTTCCTTTTGAAAACCCACACAAAAGTTATAGTTCCTTTCCCAGCGGTAAGACAACTATTAATTTAGAAAGAATTGGGTGAAAAAAGAGCCAATTGGGTTACAGTGCTTCAAGAGTATGACTTAGAAATAAAGCCAACAAAGATTGTTAGGGGCCAAGGTTTTTGCAGGATATTGGCAGGAGCATCAAACATTCACGAATCAAGCGATGAGGATCAGATTGAATCCATCAATCAGATAAGTGTCACTGATTCTGAATCTCAATATGCTGATTTGATATTTTATTTGAAGAACGGTTATGCTCCTCCAAATTTATCTTACAAAAATAAAAGGGCCATTAGGTTAAAAGCTAAGAATTTCACTCTCATTAATGATGTGTTGTTTAAACAAAATTATGATTCTATCCTGTTAAGATGTCTTGAGAAACCTGAAGCTCAAAAGGTTTTGCAGGAGCTACATGATGGACCAGCTGGGGGACATTTTGGAGCTGACACAACAGCTCACAAGATTATTCATGTTGGATATTACTGGCCTACTCTATTTAGAGATTGCCATGAGTACGTAAGAAAATGCCTTAATTTCCAAACATCTGGTGGAAGACAACGAAAATCAGCTTTCCCTCTGCAACCTGTCAACATTGAACAGCCATTCGAACAATGGGGATTAGATATCATCGGGGAAATTACTCCACCATCTTCCAAACAACATAGGTATATCCTTACTGCTACTGATTATTTTACTAAATGGGTAGAGGCTATTCCTTTGAAGGCGGCAAATGCAGAGGCAATTATCGAGTTCATTGACCAATTCATCATTACCAGGTTTGGTGTTCCAAACGCTCTTGTTTTTGATAATGCTTCCTATTTCTCAGGAAACGCTATGTATGATTTTGCTATTAAAAGGGGGTTTAAACTGAAATATTCTTCCAATTATTATCCCCAGGGAAACGGTTTAGCCGAATCTACTAATAAGAATCTCATCAAAATCATTAAGCGAACTGTTGAACAGAATCATAGAAACTGGCATAAATCTTTGGTCTTTGCATTA
Organism: Pinus tabuliformis; assembly: GCA_031772625.1. Lineage (NCBI taxonomy): Eukaryota > Viridiplantae > Streptophyta > Pinopsida > Pinales > Pinaceae > Pinus > Pinus tabuliformis. The sequence goes on from CM062816.1 coordinate 501,123,146, forward strand.
TGGGCTGATAGAATAACACAAAAGGCTTCTATAGGGACCTCTCCTTTCAATTTGGTATATGGAAAAGAAGCCGTGTTGCCTACAAATCTTGTTCTTCCATCTTTAGCCCTAGTACAGTACATTGAAGAGACTCCTTCTTCTTCTATCCAACTTAGACATGACCAAATTCTCAAATTAGAAGAAGAGAGGGAAAAAGCCAGAATCACTCATGCCAAACATCAACAAATCATTAAAGCATCTTTTGACTCAGCATCATCCGATTCCAAACAAATTCAAGTGGGTGACCTAGTTCTCAAATGGGACAAGGCCCATGAGGATAAAGGTAAGCATACCAAATTTCAGAAAATGTGGCTTGGACCATTTCAGATCTGTGAAAAGATAGGCCATTCAACTTTTATATTGCAAGACTTATCAGGGTTGAGAGATTCTCTCCCCGTCAATGGCCTGATCCTGAAGAAATTCTTTAATTGAGAAGGTAACCCCTTCTCCTTTTGTAGATTTGCATAGTTTGTAGGATTGGTAGGAAATAAAACTGTAGAGTATCTCCATTGACCTTTTGTTGTGTTTGAGGAAGCTGTCTCACAAAAATAATATAAATATTTGTTTTTAGATAACAGAACCCTCAATCAAAAGAAATAGTTTCTAGGAAACTAGATATCCTTGTGTTCTGAAACTATAATCTAAATTTTGAAGACTCCTCTCAAGAGGTAAAAGTTCTGAATCATTTTCTGTTTTCAAAACTAGTCTCCAAAGGTTATCTGTTAAAAGATAGAAGCTAACCCATTTTCAGTATATTCAACTCTTCACCTGTCATCCATTTGCTCTTAAGGAGAAAATTGTTCACCCCATTCACTAAAGGTTATGATTACTCAGAGTGTAATTCTAAAATATAAAAGATTAAAGATAAGAGGTCTTATCATAAGCCTGCTTACCATGTTCATAGGGAAATAGGTTAACTGACATTACCAATACTGCCTACCAAAATAGGGTAATGGCTTGAAATTTCAAGACAAGGGGTCTCATCACGAGCCAGCTTGATCAGTTAAATTATTACCAGTGAATGGCATTGTCATAAGCTGGCCACCAAACCAGGACAGTGGCTTTTTTATCTTATTAATTACAAAGAAAAACAGATGAAAAATAAAATATGAAAACATTTTATGGATTCATTCTGTTAATCACACTCTTATGTGAATGGAAAAGTAGACAATACTATGGTTAAAAGGTATCCATGTCGAGACTATAAATGTTTGCTGGCAACAGAGGCTCTACCTATGACAAAGGAGTTAATTATAAAAGCTGATTTGGGAAAGTTTTCTATTTTATCACTATGAACCAATAAAGACTTATTTTAGAAACTTATTTTGTATTTAGTTTCTTGAAACTAAATGGGACGAAGTTAACAAAATGGAGTTCACTTTAGTCAGAACACATGAATATCTAGTTATATTAGAAGTTTCTCCTTCTGATTGAGTTTCTATTTTTGAAAAGCTTGAGTGTTTGTATTAATTTCAGAGATAACCGGTTCTACCAACGAATCGCCAATTGTTGTGCCCTACAACAACCCCCCATTTCATATCATCTGTATTTCTTTACAATCAACATATGAAATGGGCCCCTTTTAAAAAAATTAATTGGCATTAATGAATTTGTTCGAAAAAGGTATGATAATCAAATGTGTTTGTGAATTGAAGCCTTTTTCGAATAACAATGTTCCCAAAAAATAACAAGAGAGACGCATTTAAATGGCACTTTGGTCTTTGCCGATGCGATATCGCTATCGGCGATCGGCGGTATTCAATGCATACACAAAAAGAGCGCATATCTTACACTCCGATGCGACGCTATATCGGCGATCGGCTATCGGCACTGCCTCTTGTGGGAAAACACTTTAAGTTATAAACCCCGACCCGATGCGATATCGTTATCGGCCGTCGGCGGAATCGCATGCACTCTCATAAGGCGCTCAGGTTTTTCCCCGATGCGATGCGATATCGCTATCGGAGGTCGGCAAATCACTTAATATGCATCTGGTAATGTGTTCACGCGCTAGTCCGATGCGATGTCGCAATCGGCGTTCGCCAGGATTTCTTTCAAACGATAGTGTAACTCTTTCCCCCGATGTGATACGATATTGTTCATCGGTAATCGGCATTCTCAAAAAGTGATTGCTTTGAGCCTTAAAATTATATTTAAATCCGGTTGATAAAGCGCAGATTTCAAAATGCCGTTAAATGCAGGGATAAGGTAATGCATGCGTATTTAATAACTTTGCCCCTTCGATTAACGAATACTTGCGTCTAAAACATTATCATATATGTTGCACGCGTTAGGGGGTCATTCAGCTGAATAACAGTGTAAAGGTCATTTAATGGGTAGCAGGCCTTAAAAACACCATTAATGCATATGTGATCTCTTACCAGTGATTGGATCCGCAGCCACTTTTTGAAAATTAATATCGCCACGCTTCAAGTGATATATATCTTTCCCATTATGCTTTGTCTTCATTATTTCTCGTGTTACGATTTCTCTTGCATTTCTGTAGAGTTCGTTTGTTGAGAAAAGCCTGAACATGATGGGGAAGAAACACAAGAGGACTGCTGGTTCCACTGCAACACCTGTTGCAGGTCAAGCTGCTACAATTTCGAAGAAAGGCCTAATCTCGGACACTACGTGCACTGGTCTTGCTAGGACCACATGGCAGGGCACATATAATCTGTTAGAGGCCGAGCAACCACAAAAGGTAGTGACAAAGGCTAGTGTGGATGTACTAAGGAAGTCTGATGCAACTCTCAAAGACTTGGCCGACTCCTTTTTACACAGAATAGCGGCCAGAGAGCAGGTCCTCCCTTACACAGATGTGGTGCGCTGGGCAATTGAAGAAATCCCCATCACTGATAGAACTTTTCATACAAGGGATGGAAGGATTTTCGGGTCGTTCAAGCCTGATGACTTGAGGCGAATGTATCATTTGCCTGAACCGGAGCTAGTCTATAACAGAGCCTTTGTGGAGAAATTTGCAAAAGAAAATGAATCACCATCTGAACCCCTCCGAGATTGGAGGCAGAACCCAGCCAAACACAAGCATGAAAGTTCGGGTAAGTACTCCAACGTTTCTTTGGCTTCTCCCTATTGCTATGCGGGGATTATGATGTGTAGATTTTGTGGATTACATGACTCCGTTAATATCAATATTGACATGGTTCCCCTAATGGAAGCGGCTGTCAATAGTATAATTATGGATTGGGCCACTATTCTTTCTGATAAGTTGGTCGTAGCTATTCGTGAATTTAGAGCCAAAACTATAGTCACCGAAAGGAAAATCCCGCCATTTTATTATACTGCTTACATTATGGATACCCTGTGTTTTAATTCTGAGTTTCCTATCCTCGGTTGGAGATGGACCACCCAAGATCCAACACCCATTCATTTATACCATCAGAAATTGTGGAAGTCCTCTTACAAGGACCATTTGTACCAAGTTTGTAATGGTTTCATGGTGCCCATTTACTATTCTATTTATGACAAACCCATTCCCAGAATTTCCTATGAAGCTTCTTTTGACTTACCAGCCGTAGCAAGTTGGTTCGGGGAAGAGCATTTCACCTATATCAGAGTTTTTGGGAGTAAGGCTAGGCCGCATGTCCTCCCTTTATATATCCCAGACAAACTGTTAGCCTGGGAAATCTGCTACCAGATTATGGCCGAGAGTGTCACACAAACTCTCAAAGAGGAGAAGAAGAGAGGTTGGCCCTCTTTTCCTTTAAGAATTGGGGTTTTTACTCTGCTTAATTACAAGCATGCAGAAAAAGAAGCGACAAAGTTCCAAACTTTATCCCTGGCCACTATCCCAAACAGACTCTATGATCCAAAGCAAACTGCCTACACTGCCCTAGAACAAGCAAAATTAACAAAAGTTGATCATCAAGAGGATATGTTTGATGACCTGTTCGCAGGTGCCGATACAATAAGTCAAACCAAACAGCTTTCCAGAATGAAATACAACGATGAGGCGTTGACTGAGTTTAATAAACTTAGGGAGCAGAGGTTGCAAACTCTGCCTCTAGATTTATTATCCACAACCCCAGCGTCTTCCTCAAGCGAGCCTGGTCGGCAACAGATACATCCACCTACTGTTACAACTAAAGAACAGGATAAACAACAGGAGGAAAGGCAGAAGAAGCTGCAGGCTGAGAAGCAAAGAAAAGAGCAAGCAGAGAGGCAGAAAAAGGAGCAGATAGAAAGGCAGCAAAAGGCACAGAAGGATCAAGAGCAGAGGAAGAAGAAGGAAGAAGAGAAACTAAAGAAAGAACTGGCAGATAGGCAGAAAAAGGAATTAGAGGAGCAGCAGCGGAAAGCGCAAGAGGAGCAGCAGCGAAAAGCACTTGAAGAACAGCAGAAGTTAGAACAAGAAAAAGAACGGAGCAAAGCCCCTACAGAGCAACATAAGCAAACCTCCACCGATCCTGAATTGATTAAACAATGGAACCAATTCGATTCCATTATCAGTGGTAAGGAAGGCTCCAAAGACACAGAAACCTCTAAAACAAGCGATGCGCCTGATACCACTTCTTCTCAGGTTCTAGGAGGAACCAGCGGCCCACCCATTTCACAGGATGTCGAGGTAATCAATAAGGACCCTTCCGATCAAATTGTTCTCCAGGTGGAAGAAATTCCTCCCCTGGATATTTTCTACAGCCCAAAGCATAGAGCTGTTATTAAGCGCTCTAAGAAAATACGAAGGCTTGATCAACCTTCTATCTTTCCTAAGCAAACAGTCACGGGCAATATGGTCTGGAAGGAGGATTTGGATCCCTCCGATGATCTAACAAAGCTGTCTCAATTCGCGGGAGCTTATTCTGCAGCAACTATCGACAAAGCATCGGAGGTAAGTCTTCTGTTGAAGACTAAGGACCATGAAATATATGCATTACAGGCAGAGGTAATTGAAGCGAAAAACAAAGCAGCACAGGTGGAAGAGCAGTTGTTGGCTCAACAGCAGGAAAACAATTTGTTAACCCAGCAACTGCAAATTGAAAGATAAAGGATAGACCAAAGTGAAACTCAGAAGGCAAAAGAATTGTCGGAGGCATTGTCACAGTTGAAAGCATCAAATGAGCTGATGATGAAATCGAAAGATGAGCGAATAGCTCAACTATCAGCACAGCTCGAAGGTATCAAGAGCACACAGAATGTGAAAGTTTTCAGAGCAGAGGCAACTCAAATAAATAGCGCATTACTGTCTCAGATCAGACTTCTATGTCAACAACTTGCTAAGGCTGAGCCATTATGCGAAATATCTACAACAGTGTGTGAGCAAATAGAGAAGGCCAGAAATGAGCTAGATCAGGCCGAAGAAGCCATATCCGATTATCTTGAGTGGCAAGACACTGAAGAAGGGAAAGCGGCGAATTTGTCCCGAATCCATGAAGCGTACAAGGACATACTCTTCACGGAATGGAACACTCAGGTAATGAAAGCAGAAAGGGCGGCTTCCAGGTGTAAAATAATTGCCAGCAATATGATCGACCTAGTCAATGATACACTTTATTTGGCAAACATGATCTCCAAGTGCACGCCTGGAAGCATAACAACAGCAGATATGCTTGAACAAACAAGTTATCATGGCTTGGAGGAACAGAGGAAGTTAATTACCGGAGTAAATACTTTAACCTCTGATGCATATTGGCTCTTTCTAGTCAAGCCACATACTCAAAGGTCTGCTCTCAAGTGTTTAACAGATGCCCTCGGATGCCTGATCCCCGACATTCAGGATGCTACATATGATGCCCAGCTAACTTCGCGTCTCAACACTCCACCGGAAGTAGAGCCAATGCTGGCAATATGTCAGCTAAGGAGTAAAGGCAAAGAACCCACCGAATGAAGCATTGCCGTCAACTGCCAGATCGCCAAGAAAGATGGAAAAAAAAATTATTGATGCCAATTTAATAGCTTTTCAGTTGTTTAGATATTTAGATTAGTATAGTATTTATAGACCCTTTCATTGTTTTGGAAAGGGTCGTAAAATTTTGTAATAGACTTAAAGGCTGAAGTTTGCACTATTGTGCTTCAGTCTATATTCTCTTGTGAAACTCGACCAACGGTTCTTAATTTTGATTAGAAGGCTGTTTTACACAATTGCGCACGACTGTCTGTTGTTTGGAATGCTTTCTGATTTGAAGGAAGGACTGCGACATAGTGATTAATATACTGGATTGATCGAGCAGCTTACATGGTACTATTATCTGTATCTGTGTTCTTTCTTATTATATGAATTGCTGTGTTATTATCTTTGCTATTGTTGAATGCATGTATGCGATATAACAACGAATCTTCATTTCGTTTCACTATTGAATGTTTTGGTGATTTGTTATCTCTTTCCCCCATGCATGTATCAATGATATAAACGATTAAGTGTAGTAATTCGCTATAATCGCTCTGCATAACTAATTATGCAAAGCAATTTTAAATGGTTTAAACATCTATGCTTAAGTGTTAGAGTCATCTATATGCCTACCTTAAAGCACAGATCATCAAACGCTACGCTTTACCAAGTGATAAGTCCTGGGATTAGATTATAGTTATTACATTTCGCTTATAGTTTAGTTGTTCGCTTATTACCATCCTATGTCATAAGTCTCTCATCCATCCCGATTACTTATAATTCTTGGGAAACTGGTCCCATTATTCCCAGTCGGAACCACTATTCCAAACGGAAAAGGAGCTGCACTAAGGTCCGGACCGGGTGGTTTCCCCAATGTTGTTGCAACGATTTTTGGGGCATCAACATGGATGTAGATGGAAAAGGAGTGGTCAACATTCTAACCAAGCAAGGGGAGCCAAAGAAAATATTAGAGGTATATTATGTCCCTAGTCTCAAACGTAATTTGATAAGTGTTGGTCAATTGATGCAGAAAGGATACATAGTTACCTTTCAAGGATAATAGTGTGTTATATATGACAAGCCCCCAAGAAAGCAACTGATAGAAAAGGTGCAGATGACAAGGAATAGACTATTTCCTATAATCATGAATTACAGTGATTAGGTTAGTTCTTTTACACCTCCATGTTATAATGAGTAATGGTTATGGCACTTTCATTTAGGATACTTTCACTTCTCTAGTTTAATATTTTTGTAGCAAAAACAGATGGTTAGAGGTTTACCTCCAATCAAAGAACTTGTACGTACTTGTGATTCTTGCATCTTGGGAAAGCGACATCATGAAATTTTTCAAAAAGGAGTTGCATACAGAGCAAAGCATCCATTAGAGTTTCAAAAAAAGTACTTGTGTGGACCTATGAGGACACAGTCGATTGGTGGAAATTGTTATGTCCTCACTTTCAATGATGATTATAGCAAAAAGACTTGGGTTTACGTCATTAAGAAGAAATCTAAAACTTTTGCAACGTTCATAGAATTAAAAGCATTAGAAGGGAACCCATTAGGGGAATTTTGAGTTCTAAAATGAGGCTCCTAGGGAAATTATAAAATAATAGTGGAAATAATAAAATAAGATTAGATTAAATCATCAAATTTTAGAGGGAAAAAAGAAAAAAACTATTTTTTCAACATGTATTTTCAACTGATATCCCTATGGGTTTGCTCAAATTTCGAGCGGAAACACTCATTGGATGCAAAATTGGATTCACAATCCAAGGAGTACCCATGTTGCATACTTTTAATGGACCCTACTACACGAAAAATGAGAAATACATGAAAAATGTGATTGTAATAACGTTTTTACATGTACTTCTAATTTTTAATGTGAGAGGGTACATAGAAGGTATGAGATATGAGTACTCCCTGGTTGTAGAATTAAATTTTTCATCCAAAGAGTACTCCGACTTGATGTTTGAGTAAAACCTTAGGGATATAAATTGAAGATATGAGTTGAAAAAGCAGTTTTGTTATTTTATTATTTTTTATTATTTTTATTTTTTTACTCTAAAAAAGGTGAATCATCCCCCATGGTTGACATCATCATCTTCAATATTATTGGTTCTTATAAAGTTTATTTTAGTTGTACATTTTTCTTAAGAGGCCCATTTTAGACCTCAAAATTACCCTAATGAAAGTGATTGACAGATCAAGATATTGAGGTCAAATCATGGTGGAGAATGTGATTCGAAGAAATTCCATCATTACTACAAAAAACGTGGAATCAGAAGACATTTTACAACTAGATACACACTGTAGAAAAATGGCTTAGTAGAGAGAAAGAACAGGACAATTATGAACATGGCAAAGAGCATGTTGAAGGGAAGAACTTGTCTAGTGAGTATTGGGTAGAAGCAGTTGCATGTGATGTTTATGTGATCAATAAATTTCCTGCAAAGAGTGTGATGAATATAGTACCAGAAGAAGTGTGGTCAGGTATGTCTTGCAGCGTATCTCATCTCATGTCTTGAAGCATGGTCAGGTATGTCAAGTATGCCTATGCACATGTGCGTAAGGAGATAAGTGGTAAGTTGGATGATAAAAGTGAAAAATACATATTTAATGGTTATAGTGAGCAGTCAAAAGCTTACAAATTATATAACCCTATCACCAAGAAGACCATAATCAATAGAGATGTTGTGTTCAAAGAACAAGAGTCATGGAATGGGACTGTAGACAAAACAATTGACGCAATACCAGTGATCGAAGAAGAGGATGTAGAAAAAAAGGAGCAGTAAGAATCATGTTGGTACCATTTCATTGCCATCCTTCTCTTCTAGAAACACCATCATTTGTCTATCTTTTTCTTCCATAAACCCCTCATATCCATCGAAATTTATTAATCAATAGCATTATAGTTGTTAGTTTACATTAAAGTTAATTTGTGAATTTTTATGTTAAAAATTAGGAATTTTCAATAAAAAGATTACAGGATGTCATGACTTCCTGTAAATGGTTTATGATGTGACACGTGGCATGACAGGAAAGTCAAAGCAATGGATAGGAACGTGATCTAGAATGTACACACATGGTGAAAAATCGATTCAACAGCAAATCTAACACTCCTGGATATGCATTCAATGCTGGTCAAACCCAGCCTTTTTGGTCACAAAGGTAGCAAAAAGCCATGGTTTCCCAAACTGATTTCGTTTTGCTTTTGGAAACTGGTTAGATTAGAAAGGACAAAATTCACTCTTTTGTAAAAGCAGAAACATCTGCTTAATGTATGTACATTCGATTTAGATAGGAGACAAGCAGATAAAGACTAGGTATTGTATTGTTTCAAAAACGATTATTATTATCTCTGTGTATTGTTCCAGAACACTGCTCTTGTATGTGATTTCAATCTTCAGAACTTAATTACAGTCAGCATTTTACCCTTACACTGCTTATGCGTTAATATTCTCATCGCTTAAAGTTTCTTAAGTGTGCCAGTGAAGCATGGACGGGTCCTACGTGGAATTGGTATACTTTTATTTTCATTTCCATAGCGTTTTCGAATCTCAATAGTGTGAATAGCATTTAATGTTATTTTCTTTCCTGTGAGTTTATTGATTTGATTAGAAGTTCTTGCAAATAATATTCATGGTGATAGCTTGAGAATTCGATTGCTAGATCATTGAACAATATCTTGTAAAAGATTTGATCGATCATTAGATTTCGAAGCATCTCTGTGTACTCTGTTTTCATGCATTTAAAATTTCAGTGTGTTTAAAAGAGCTTTTGATTTTCATGAATGCTTAGTGTGTTAGCTGGAAAGAGCTTTTGTGGATAATATCCTTGTAAGAGGGTTGAAAACTCAGCCTAGCAACACGTTGTTTCTTTAGAACAGTTAGATAAATTAGATGGTCTGAGTGTTAAGGTGTGAGAGGAAACATATTTCAACCTCCTATAAAGGAGTGTTGTAGCCTGTCACAGTAAACACTTAGTTAGGTAGATGAGATCCTTGTAGGTCTATAGACTTTAGACACGTGCCTCTAAGTTTACCTACCTTGGTTGATATTAAATCTAGTCTAATCTAGCACCCTAGATTGCCCACTACATTTTGGCGCCATTTCCGGGGAGGCGTAGCTAGAGGATTTCTAAAAACAAAACAAAATAAAATAAACAGAAACAAGAAAAAACATAGATTTAATTTTAATTCATCATTTTAGAAGTCATGTTTACTTATGCCTAGATCTAGAGATAATAAAGGTAGATTCATAAAAACCCCCCATCCAAAAACTAACCTACCATCAGGAGCAGACCCTTTAGGAAAAGTTGAACACACAACACTAGCTGAGGAAGTCACCATACAAACATTAGAGGATAAACAGAAATTAGGGCAAAGACTTACACTCATCAAGAGGCAAACTTGATTAGTACACAAATCACAGAAGAAACATTTCTCTGAATCCTCTATAAAAGGAGAAAGTAGCACAATAACTCAACAATCTTTCCTTGAACTTCTCTTTGAAACAAGTGACACTGAAAAAGAAATTAAATCATCAGAGGAACCTATCAAAATGGCTGAAGAAGGACATGGATCAGAAAGAGGACCACCAATTCAAGGTCAAGAGGAAGAGTCAACCTTTAAATTTCCTATTCAAGAACCAGAAGAGGATGACGAAATAAAAATGAAAAACATACCTCCATCTGTGTGACCAAACTTTTATGGCATGGCTTCAGAAGACCCAGACTCATTCTTGTTTGAGTTTGAAATAGTATGTCGAACATATGGTTACACAGATGATGCCCATAGTCTTAGACTCTTCCCAACAACATTAAAAGCATCAGCATTAAGATGGTTCATGGGGCTTGGTGAACATGCGATAACTGATTTGGATAGCATGAGAAGAATATTCCTAAAGAAATACCATCCTTATTGTAGATCAAAAGATTCCAAAGATGATATCTTTAGGATGAACCAACAAGAGGATGAAAATTTAGAGGAGTACTTAGAGCGGTTTGCTTACAATTTACAAAAATCAAAACACAGAGCCATGCCTCTTGATCTGATTCAAACAATATTTTTGAAGGGCATTTGAGAGGAATACTTAGATGATCTTAATTTGATGGGCAAAGGTGATATTTCCACTTTACCTTTTGAAGAAATTGCTGAGTTATGTGAAAAGTATTCTAGGAGCAAAGCCAAAATTGGAAAAAGAACCATATCATCCAAAGCCACAAAATCTGCTTCAGCAAGTGTCACAAGAGTTGAAATAGGAAACCTGTTAGATGAATTCAAAACAGATCTATTGAGTACCTTAAGAACTCAAATTGACACTCTCAAAGCTAAGAAAGGAGAAGAAAAGGAAGATCGAATGATGGCTATCTTTTTTCCAAAATGCCGGAAGAAACATGCCTTAAAAGACTTCCCATTAGAAAACATTCAAGTTTGTGCCTTTTGTACTGAAAATCATGACATATGTCATTGCTCTAAAGTCAAGATTTTGCAGAATTGTAATGTGGCAGCTAACACAAATATGGAAAATGTGTATTTCATGGGCACAAAGAGACCACGGCAGCCAAAACCTGCACCTCAAGGTATGTTCCAAACCAGAATTTGCAATTTCCTGCACATGATCAGAAGTATTATCAGAATTCGTGGAATGTACCCATGCCATGGCAGCACCAAAATTACCCACAACAACAATGGAGATCATCTCATCAATACTCTCAACAATACCAACCATATCCTCAACCATACCAACCATATTCGCAGCCATATCAATAATATCATCAGCCATATTCGCCATATCCTCAACCATATCAGCAATATCCTCAGCAGCAAGTTGTTTACCCACATCAACCCCAACCCACTCAACAAGCATTACCTGCTCCTCCACCAATAAATCCACCACAATTACAACTTCCATCTAACCCACAACCTCCTAGACCTACTCAAATCCCTGCTCAACCTGTACCAAATCCAAATAACAGAGCAGAGAGACCAGCTTATAATGTAGATGAGGTACCATCATATCCCACATTACCTTTGCAAAATATCAATTTGAGATCTGGTAAGATACTTCATAAAGAATCTACAACAGCTGATAAACAAGAAGAAAACAAAGAAAATGAAATTGAAACTCCAATTCAAGGGAAACAAAATGATGACATCAAAAATAAACAAATGCAACCATTGCATCCACCACCTTTTCCAGACAGATTGGTCCAAGCAAAACTTCCCATGTCTATACCACAGTTTGATGTTTTAGATGAGCTAAACAATGTCTATATAAAAATTCCACTACTACAAGCCATAAAAGACATTCTCATATATACTAAAGCCATCAAAGAACTGTGCCTTAAAAAGCCTACTAGGAAAAGAGTTGATCCACAAACCATTCATGTTATTAGACATTTAGCTGGCCTTATGAAAAACACCATTTCAATGGAAAAGTATGTTGATCCTCGTATTCCCAGAGTCACTATAATCATTAACAACATACATATTCCAAACACCTTAATTGACCTTGTGGCCGCAATAAATGTGATGACTCTTGAAACCATGAAAACACTCCAGCTCACAAACTTGCAGCACACAACAATTGTTCTAGAACTCGCTGATAGGTCTAAAGTGATTCCTGAAGGGATTTTGGAGGACATAATTGTTTCACTGGACTCTTGGGAGTATCCAGTAGACTTTTTAGTTCTTCAGCCAAAATCCAATTTAGGAGGACACCATATCATCCTTGGTAGACCATGGGTAGCAACTGCTGATGCATTCATAGGATGTTGATCGGGTAATATGATCATTTCACGAGGAACTGAAAGAAAACAACTCACTCTTTACCCATCATCACAATCACCAGCAGTAGCACACAACTTATGGCTTGACGATAAATACAATGACAAGGAAGAAGTTCAATATGTTTTCAGCATCAACCAAATCTATGATTTTCAAGAACATAATAATCATGTTCTGGTAGAATTGTTTCTTTCTCAACTTGATGCTTCCAAAGAATTGAGAAATGACCAATACCATGCTGCAGATGAACTTTTGGCACAAAATTTTCAAGAAACGTGCACCATTCATTCCTTGCAAACAACATTTCAGAACATTTTTCCTTTCCAATCTATCACAAACACATAGAGCAAGACCATAGAGATTAGTCCAGGAAAAACTTTGAATATTGGCACTCACCTAGACTCATCTCAGGAGGAAAAATTGATTCAATTATTGAGAAAATACCAGAAAGAATTTTCTTGGGACTACACTGATATGCACAGAATTCACCCTGAAACATGCACTCACCATATTTATATGGATAGTAATATCAAACTAGTGAGGCAACCGTAGAGACGAATGAATCCCATGCTTCAGGATATTGTTAGAGCGGAATTACAAAAACTGTTGAAAGTCAATTTTATTTATCCTATCTCTGATAGTCAATGGGTATCCCCATTGGTAGTAGTGCCTAAGAAAAATGGTAAGTGGAGGATTTGTGTTGATTATAGACAATTAAACAAAGCAACCCTCAAAGATTATTTCCCACTACCATTTATTGACCAAGTGCTAGACACATTAGCTGGAAATCATCATTCTCTTTTCTTGATGGTTTTAGTGGCTACAACCAGATCAGGATAGCCTTAGAGGACTAGGAAAAAACCACTTTTACTTGTCCTTGGGGCACTTATGCTTATAATGTTTTACCGTTTGGACTTTGCAATGCTCCAGCTACATTTCAGAGAGTTGTATTAGCTATTTTTGCTGATTTAGTTCATGATTGTGTTGAAGTTTACATGGATGATTTTTCAGTGTATGGTAATTCATTTGAGCATGCATTATAGAATCTTGAAAAAGTTTTGAAGAGATGTATTGAAGCTAATCTATCCCTAAGCAATGAAAAGTTTTTTGTGATGTTAAATGAGGGGATAGTATTATGCCACTATATTTCTTTTCAAGGCATTAAAGTTGATCCATCAAAAATCCAGATCATTGTCAATTTTCCAATTCCGAAGACTCAAAAAGAGGTAAGAAGTTTCCTTGGGTATGCAAGCTATTACAGAAGGTTTATTGAACATTTTAGTAAAATAACTTCACCTCTGTTTAAACTTCTAGCAAAAGATACACCTTTCAACTGGAATGAGAATTGTCAGCAGGCATTTGAAACACTCAAAGAAAAGATATCAACCACACCAGTCTTAAAAGGACCTAACTGGAACCTACCATTTCACATCTTTACAGATGCATCTAATACTACAGTACGTGCCTCATTAGGCCAAAAAGAGGAGTCTTTCCATTGTGCCATATATTTCATTAATAAAAATATAACACCTACAGAATTAAACTACACAGTCACTGAAAAAGAAATGCTTGCAATCATACATGATGTGAATAAATTCCGACATTATATAACTGGTTATGAGGTTTTTGTACATACTGACCATTCTGCCATTAATTATTTAATGAATAAACCAGTAACTAATGGCATAGTTACCAGATTGTTGTTATTATTACAGGAATTTAATATCACAGTGTTAGATAGACCAGGTAAAGAGAATCAGGTGGTAGATTTTCTTTCTAGACTGCAAAATACAGGTGAGGTTGTTCTGGTTGAAGATTCTTTTCCAGATGAAAATTTATTTGCAATTTCAATAGTGAATCCTTGGTATGCTGACTTGGCCAACTATTTGTACATAGGAAGAACACCTCCATATTTTACTCCAAAGGAAAAGAAGAGGCTAATCAAACAAAGTGCTCGATACTCATGGGTTAATGGAGATTTATTTTACACTGGTTATGATATGATTATTAGACGATGTGTAAGAAATGATGAAATAATTGATATTTTAAAATCTTGCCATGATGAACTGTATGGTGGGCGTTTTGCAGCTAAAAGAACAACATTCAAGATTCTTAGTCTTGGATACTACTAGCCATCTATTTTTTAAGGATTCCAAGAAGTATGTGAAGAGTTATGATAGCTGTCAAAGAATGGGTAGGCCAACAACTACAGATGAAATGCCACTTTAGCCTCAAGTACACTTAGAGCCATTTGAAAAATGGGCTCTAGACTTCATAGGACCCATCAATCCAACTTCTAAAGGTAAAAAGCACATCTTAGTATGTACTGATTACATAACAAAATGGGCTGAAGCCAAAGCACTAGTCCGAGCAACTGAACAAACAGTGGGAAACTTCCTTTTTGAAGAAATTTTTGTAAGGTATGGAGTACCAAGGGAGATAGTGACTGATCAAGGTACTCAGTTTACTTCAAAGCTAGTTAAAGACATCACAGAAAATAATCAAATCAAGCACAGAAAAAGTACACCTTACCATCCACAGGCCAATGGCCTAGTGGAATCCACAAATAAAACTTTGGAAGGAATTATCACTAAGACCATAGCAATGAACAGAAAGAATTGGGAAGAGAAGCTCAAAGATGCACTCTGGGCTTATAGAATCATGTGGAAGAACACTACAGGATTTACACCATATCAGTTGGTGTATGGCAAAGAGGTAATGCTTCTTATTGAATTTCAAATACACACTTATAAGATCGCTGCAGATTTAGGAATTGATCTCAATGAAGCCCAACAAGAGAGGATTCAACAATTGAACCAACTAGATGAAATGAGGTAGCAAGCAGAGGAGACAACACTCCTAATGCAGAAACAAAGGAAGCAGTGGCATGATGCACACATCAAGAATAAACAGTTTAAAGAAGGAGACTGGGCTTTACTATTTGACTCTAAATTCAGAGATCATAAAGCCAAATTTACCACACATTGGATGGGCCCATACGAAATAGTTCAAGTTTATGAAAATGGATTAGTCAAGCTTATTACCATTGATGGAGAAGGCCACCCCTTTATTGTCAATGGCCATCAGTTGAAACTTTACCATAAGCCCATCAGCAAGGAAGATTTTCTTCAAACTGTATCTCAGTAAAGGGAGGTTGAGATATTGCAGCCTTCAGCTATGATATCTCTACCTTAGTTCATTTCATTTTAATTAAAAAAAAAAAAAAAAAAATTTAAAAAAAAATTAATTTTTTTTTTTTAATAATGGGTTAGATGTGAAAACCAGACTCTAGCACACTCTAACCCAGAATTCTTACTTGAAAACCAATTCTTTGGCTGGTAAGAATTCCTTGTTCTATTTGTTCATTGTTTGGTTCATCGCTTCAATAATGACTTGAGGACAAGTCAAAGCTTTAGTGGGGGAGAAGCATCAACATTTTTGTTTTCCTTATCTCATCTCCTCATTGTAAATTTTCAAAGAGTTTGCTTCAGCACTTCAGTATTTCAATAAAGAAGTTTTTTTTGTCTTTTTTTTAATCAGAGGGACCTGTTCAAGCACTATGCAGTGGGACCTGTTCAGAAGACTATGTTACCAGCACTAATATTAGAGGGACCTGTTCAAAAAACATTAAAGGGTCTTGTTAAAGAGTGCTACACCAAGATACTTCAACAAAGTTTCAACAAAGTTTCAAAGGTTTCTTATCATCAAGGCTACATCAACACCAAAGATTAAGGAAGTTGCACACACATAGTTCTACAGATTTCAAAGAAGCAGTACACACAACATTCTTCAGATCTCATAGGGACCTGTTATATCCAATTTTATCTCAGAAGGGACATGTTATGAACAGTGAAGATCAGTCCTACCTGTAGTAAAGATCAGTCCTACCTGTAATAAAGATCAGTCTTACCTATGCATGCCAACTCAACTCTTGGCCAACCATCAAAGTGTAATGTATTGTTGTAATTTTTATTTTTAACAATTAAATTCTTGGATTATTTTAGTGTTAAATGTGATGACTATGATTGCTTATGATCAATTTCAAAAACACCTCTATACCCATCACCCTTGTCATATTCCTAACTACTATCATTTCCCAACACACTCTAGCCTATCACCATACTCCTCCTACGATTTTTAAATCTTCTCCTACACCACCCTTCAAACCTTGTAATTAACTCCTTATTCTTTAATCAGCCATCCGACCTTATTATCGGTCCAACATTCTCCTAATCGGCCAAGTACCAATGAGCAAGGGATAGGTGGTGAAACATTGGAGAGCCAAGTGTTCAACAATTTCATTCATTGTTTTTTTTTGAATCGGCCAAGTTATAACATGATCGTTCAACCCAAGTCGACTCATGCAAACAACTATCCGTTATCATCACTCCAGCACACCATATATGCTTACAACCTTCTCATGATGGTACCTATACAACCTAGTACATCTACTCCTCTGTCTTTGTAATATGAATACGCTCTATCATTATCATTATAGTGAATTGGGTCAAGTCAGTTGTTAAAGTTCCATTTCATTCTCAGTTTGTAAAAAGGGCGTTCCATACTAGTAATTCAATCATTGTGATTTCAAAGAAGGCTGAGAACAACAGGTGCTACGAAGGGAGAGCATAGTAATTGGGCTCACAATTTTCCACCTCCGCCATAATCCAAGGGCATTCATCCAGTCGCTACCTAAGCCATTGAAGAAGCTAACCTCGAGAACAGAGGGTGCTACCAGTTTGGTTGAGTGGAGCGAAAAACAGAGGTAACAAATCAAGAGACCCTTGTTGAATTATTAAGCATAAACGAGGAGGGTTAGAATAGGAGTTTCTTTGTCAAAATGACTAATAGAGCAAAGCCTAATACATTTGATAGTTCCCAGTATCATGATGACTGTATTATAATTTTAAGGGAAAAGCAATGGCTACCCTTCTTGGAGAAGTTTAATGGGAACAATGAAGAAGTAACTAAGCAGTTTTCCTTTACATTTAATGGAGAGAAAGCATTGATAGGCAACTTCTCTTTTAGGACTTCAGAAGACACCATAGCACAATCCTTGGGGATCAGCCTAGAAGGAGAAAAATATTTCAAAACAAAACAATTCAAGGAAAAATCATGGACCCAATTCATGTCTAGGTTGAGGGTTTCATCTGTTAACTGGAAAAAGGGTGTCCCTAGGAGCTGGCTGATGCACCCATGGGATGAAATGGTGTATATTGTTCAGAAATTTGTTACATGTGAGGGTCGTTACAACATAGTCTATTTATATCACATCAAACTCCTGTTTCACCTAAAAGGGCAATGCACCATTAGTCTACCCTATTTCCTTTTACAGAGCTTGACTAAGATGTCAAAAACTATTCAAAAGCAAAAGGGTAATGAGGATAAAAGCTTATATCATTTTGTGTTAATTAAAATTCTAATTGAATTTGAAGTGCAGAGGAGGGGAAAAACATGGAAGGAATTTCTGGTTGCCAATCAAATCAAAGATGGAGAAGATGAACAGGAACAGCAAGAGCACTCAGGATTTATGCTTGACATTGATGAGGAAATCCCTGTGCGCAAGACAAGCAATGTCCCTCCACCCAGCAGTAGTGTAAGGACGAGAAAGATGAGGCAAGAAGCTGCCCAGAAAATTGAACAAGACAAGATTTTCGCTACATATACAAGAAGTTACAGGAGAATACAAAAGACCCAGACACAAGAAGATCAACCAGAGTCAAATGAACATGCACCAATGGACATTGAGAGCAGTGCTCATTCACAGCCTGGACCGGAAGCCGAAATGGAAGTTGAGAGCAACAACAGACAAGGGAAAGAGTCACCACCTGCAAACAAGAAACAAAGGAGGTTAGAAAAACAAATTGAAAAGTTAAAAGAAGAACTGATGGAGGCCAACATGCTAGAGAAGGTCATCAAGAAGGAGAATGAAATGTTGAGAGCTCAGAGCAAGGAGACTCAGCAGAAAAATGAGAAGCTGAAGGAGCAAATCGAAGAACTCAAGGCTAAACAAACCGACATTTGCAAGTGGGAAACCAAATGGTATACTCAAAAGAAAGCTCTCAAAGAGAAATACAAGAATTTGAAACATGAGCTCCACATTCAGAAGGATTCCCAAGCTCAGAAGAATATAGATGCATTGTTACAAGCAGCAGAGGCACAAGCAGGAACAGAGTATAAAGCGAGTACATCAGGATTAGCATGAGGACATGCCAAATCATTGAGCTTGGGGGAGATGTTGGTACCATTTCATTGCCATCCTTTTCTTCTAGAAACACCATCCTTTGTCTATCTTTTTCTTCCATAAACCCCTCATATCCATTGAAATTGATTAATCAATAGCATTATATTTGTTAGTTTACATAAAGTTAATTTGTGAATTTTTATGTTAAAAATTAGAAATTTTCAACAAAAAGATTACAGGATGTCATGACTTCCTGTAAATGGTTTATGATGTGACACGTGGCATGACAGGAAAGTCAAAGCAATGGATAGGAATCTGATCTGGAATGTACATGCATGGTGAAAAATCGATTCAACAACAAATCTAACACTCCTGGATATGCGTTCAATGCTGGTCAAACCCAGCCTTTTTGGTCACAAAGGCAGCAAAAAGCCATGGTTTCCCAAACTGATTTCATTTTGCTTTTGGAAATCAGTTTAGATTAGAAAGGACAAAAATCACTCTTTTGTAAAAGCAGAAACATTTGCTTAATGTATGTAAATTCGATTTAGATAGGAGACAAGCAGATAAAGACTGCGTATTGTATTGTTTCAAAAACGATTATTATTATCTCTGTGTATTGTTCCAGAACGCTGCTCTTGTATGTGATTTCAATCTTCAGAACTTAATTAGAGTCATCGTTTTACCCTTACAGTGCTTATTCGTTAATATTCTCATCGCTTGAAGTTTCTTAAGTGTGCCAGTGAAGCATGGATGGGCCCTACGTGGAATTGGTATACTTTTATTTTCATTTCCATAGCATTTTCGAATCTGAATAGTGTGAATAGCGTTTAATGTTATTTTTTTGCCTGTGAGTTTATTGATTTGATTAGAAGTTCTTGCAAATAATCTTCATGGTGATAGCTTGAGAATTCGATTGCTAGATCATTGAACAATATCTTGTAAAAGATTTGATTGATCATTAGATTTCTAAGCATCTCTGTGTACTCTGTTTTCATGCATTTAAAGTTTCAGTGTGTTTAAAATAGCTTTTGATTTTCATGAATGCTTAGTGTGTTAGCTGGAAAGAGCTTTTGTGGATAATATCCTTGTGAGAGGGTTGAAAACTCAGCCTAGCAACACGATGTTTCTTTAGAACAATTAGATAAACTAGATGGTCTGAGTGTTAAGGTGTGAGAGGAAACATATTTCAACCTCCTGTAAATGAGTGCTGTAGCCTGTCACAGTCAACACTTAGTTAGGTAGATGAGATCCTTGTAAGTCTGTAGACTTTAGACACATGCCTCTATGTTTACCTACCTTGGTTGATATTAAATCTAGTCTAATCTAGCACCCTAGATTGGCCACTACAAATCACAAGAGAATACATCGAACAAAGTCACGTCAGCAAATTGTCCAAGATATTATGAACAACATGGATCTTCATGCAGATCAATAGATTGGAATTCTTCTAACAAACAATCAAGTGATGAATCAAGCAATCGTAAGAGAAATATGAGAAGTTTGAAAGATATTTATGATAATTTGGATGTTAGTTCAAACTTTGTATTCTTTTCATTCCAACCTTCTTCATTTGAAGAAACAATCAAAGACGAAAATTTGGTACAGGCCATGGACAAAGAAATTGAAGCTATTGAAAATAATGATACATGGGATTTGGTTTATTTTTCCAAGGACAAAAATATCGTTGGTGTAAAATGGGTGCACACAAAAACGTTGAATGAGAAAGGTGAAAGTGAAAGATTTAAAGAAATACTTGTAGAAAAAGGATTCTCACAGCAACCAGTAATAGATTTTGGGGAAACAATTTTTTGGATAGCCATATTGGACACTGTACGAGAAGTTTTAGCCACAGCTGCTCAAAACAAATGGAAAGTATATCAGATGGATGTGAAATCAACCTTCTTGAATGGAATTCTAGAAGAAGAAATTTATGTGTAGCAACCTCCAGGATATGAAGTTGAAGGACAAGAAGATAAAGTTTACATGTTGAAGAAAACACTCTATGGACTCAAGCAAGCACCTAGAGCTTGGTATAGTAGAATTGACAACTACATGATCAAGAATGGATTTTGGAGAAGCGACATTGTACACAAAGGTAAATTAACATGGACATATTTTGATTGTTATTTTATATGTGGATGGCATGATTTATACTCGTGATATTGAGTTAGATAAATTTAAAGAAACCATTTAGAAAGAATTGGAGATGACAGATCTTGGTCTTATGAAATATTTTCTTGGCATAGAAGTTGAGTAATATGAAAAAGGAATTTTTATTTGTCAAAATAAATATGCTAGAGATTTACTAAAAAGATTCGGGATGGAAAATTGTAAACATGCCCCTACACCAGTTGCAATAGCTACAAAGTTAAGCAAGGATGATGAAAGATCAGATGTCAATCCAACTCTATTCAAAATATTGGTTGACAACCTCATGTATCTCACAACTACAAGAACATATATTATGCAAGGAGTGAGATTGATTTCCATATTTATGGAGACTCTAAAAGACTCACATTGGAGAGCAGGAAAAAGAATTTTGAGATACATAACATGAACTAAATATTGTGGCATAATGTATGCAAGCACAGAGAAGAAGGATTGGATTAGATGTATAGATAGTGATTCTTCAGGAAGTTTGGATGATAGGAAGAGAACTTCTAGTTACGTGTTCTATATTTGTTTAGGTGTGATAGCCCGGGCATATAAGAAGCAACCTATTGTGACACTTTCATCAGCAGAAGTAGAATATGTAGCAGCGACATTAGTAGCATGTCATGTAGTACGGTTAAGAAGAATATTGGATGGACCCAAGAAGAAACAAAATGGATGAAAAACAATATATTGTGACAACACCTTAGAGATTGCGTTATTCAAGAATAGTGTGTCTCATCAAAATAGCAAGCATGTTCATACTACATATCACTTTATTAGATAACTTGTGAGCAATGGAGAAGTCCACTTGAAACCTTGTAAATTGAGAGATGAAATAGTCGTTAGATCTGGGGCCTCCAGATCCTATGGTTATCGCTCTTATTGCACGGGTGACTTGCTCTAATTTTAGCCCACGATGAAAGCGGTTTTCTCTCTCATCCGCTGGACACACATCACTTAGTTTATGGAATTGCTTGATCCTCCGACAATCCCGCTTACCACCCAAAACGCTTCTGATATTCCGCCGGTTTTGGAGCGCGGGACCTGCCTTCTGTTTTAGCGCTTTTCACATGGTTTCCCTTGTGACCGAGCACCCGGGGCTTTTCCTTCTCGAGGAGTTTTTCCCAGCGATGCACGATTCGCGCATCAGAAACATCCTCTGTTTTCTAATTTAGTCTTCCCAATTGCTAGTTTGCGCCACTGCGCGGTCTCCATGGGCCAACGGTCAGCATGCGTTAACCGAGGTCCTCGTTGTTCCATGCTAGCTACAAACTGCCACTGTTTATATGTCCTTCCTGATAGCTCGTTATTCATAATATTTTTTGAGGTCTATCACGATTTGAAATAGTCATAGAAACTTGGATAATTTTCAAGGATCCAATTCGGATCACGGCCATTCCACTAAAAAAGATTTTGGACCACCAAAAGTTGGTTTTCAAGCATCGACTAAGTGAGGATACAACCTTCTCACCTGTCCAATCTCTATCCATTTTGCATTGCTTGGTTTTGAACCCCTGAGCCCAATTCTGAGGTACTCAACATCTCCCCTATGCGTCGTTCTCACCTTCCTATCCAAACTGTGTCTTCCTGCAACTCATTAAGATATTCAGGTAGCAGGTCATCAATAGAAGGCAATTGACTCTACTCTTCGGGATCTTCAATTAGTGAAGGTTCAAACAATCTCAAGCTATCTACATTTACGACTGAGTAGATGTGCATGTAAGCTGGTAGATCAAGGTGAAAAGAATTCTCACCAATTTTCTCAAGTATCCTGAAAGGTCCATACCTGATAGGCTTTAGCTTTTTACCTTCACCTTGCTGATATACAGCTAGAAGTGATCACCAACTTGGAAACTATGCTCCATCTGACACTTATCATGCCTTGCCTTGTATTTGGCATGTCTCTTTTCCAGCAGTTCCTATACTGCCTGGTGGAGATCTTGGATTTGTTCAAGGAACCTAGTTGCCCTATCCACGTCATTGTGACCCTCAACTATGGTGTCCTTACCAAAGAAAAAATGCAAGGGTGACCTGGGTGTAAAACCAAAATAGGTCTCAAAAGGAGATCTTTGTGTAGAAGAATGTTTGGCTTAGTTTTAAGCATGCTGCACATAACACAAGTGTCCATCCCAAAGCTTAGGATGCTTGCTGCAATATCCTTTGAGCAACTAGATTACTATCATGTTGACTACTTCTATCTGGCCATTGGTTTGTGGATGGAAAGTTGTGCTTTTCTTCAGTTTGTTGTCCATCAGTTCCCACGGACTTGACCAAAACATTCCCACAAATTGGGTGTCTCGATTAGATATAATGGAAGTGGGTAATACAAAATGAACCCATACATGTTGAAAGAACGGTTTTGTATTTTGTTCAGCTGTAATATGTTTATTACAAGGTACCAAAATACACATTTTGCTTAACCTACCCACAAAAACATACAGATAATCATGACCTTTCCTAGATTTAGGCAATCCTCCAACAAAGTCCATGGAAACACTTTCCCAAGGATGAGAAGGAACTGGTAATGCAGTGTAGAAGCCTACTTTTCTATTCTTGGGCTTGCTCTTAGCACACATGGTACACCCTCTTACATATCTAGAAACTGTCTCGTTCATTTTCAGCCAATAACAAAATCTTTGCAGCTGTGCAACTATTTTACTTACCCCAAAGTGACCTAATATTAGAGAAGTGTATGCTTCTTGAATTATCTTTACTCTTTTAGTTTGTGGAATTCATAACTTCCCACAATGATATAAGAGTCGGTCCTTAATATGATAATCCAATTCTTCTACCCATTTTCCTTGACTTAAAGTTGCATAAAGATCTTCAAAGTCTATATCTTGAGCATATTGTTCAATGTAGCTCTCATGTAACACATAATTATGCTTAAGTATAGTAGATGCATTTATAATGGGTCTAGATAACATATCTGCAACTTTATTTTCTATGTCTTTCTTGTATCTGATGACTAAATGAAACCGTTGTAGAAAACCCATCCATCTATAGTGTCTCGATTGTTGCAACTTAGTTTTGGAGTGTAGATATTGAAGTGGTTGATGACCAGTATATATTACTGTCAGTTTGCCCCTTAAGTAATGTTTCCACGTTTTCACACTCTGTACTAATGCATACAATTCTCTATCATGTGTAGGATAATTAACTACTACAGAATTAAATGTCTCAGAATGATAACATATGGGTTTACCATGTTGTATCAACACTGCTCCCATGGCATATTCGCTGGCATCCATTTGGATCTCAAAGGGTCTTTGAAGATTAGGCAGTGCTAGTACTAGTGCTATACTAATCTTTTCTTTCAATGTGTCGAAGGCTTTCTACTGTTTACCTCCCCACTAAAACACCTTGTTCAATCCTGTTAAAGCATGTAAAGGAGTTGCAATTAAGGAAAAGTTAGAAATGAACTTTCTCCAATATTGTGCTACTCCTAAGAACCTCCTAACTTCTGTAGCAGATTTGGGTTTAGGCCAGTTTACAATGACTGCCACCTTAGAGGGATCTATCTTCAATTCACCACCCCCTACTATATGTCCCAAATAATTCAAAGATGTTTTGCCAAATTCACATTTTGAGAGTTTAACATAAAGTTTTTCTCTTTTAAAACCATCTAGTGTCTACTTAACATGCTTTAAATGTTCTTCCCATGTTTTGCTAAATATCAGAATGTCATCCAGATATACAATAACAAAATCATCAAGAAAAGGTCTCAGTACATAATTCATTATTCTCATGAAAGTAGGAGGAGCATTAATTAATCTAAAAGGCATAATCAGCCACTCATACAATCCCTGCTTTGTTTTGAAAGCAGTCTTCCATGTATCTCATTCTACAACTCTCACCTATTGATATCCACTATGCAAGTCTAACTTGGAAAAATAAACAACTTCTTTCAATTGATCTAATAGATCATCTATGCGAGGAAGGGGATAACAATTTTTGATTGTTATCTTATTCAGTGCTCGGTAATCAATGTAAATTCTCCACGAGCCATCTTTCTTTCTCACCAAAATGATTGGAGATCCACGTGGTGATGTGCTATGTTTGATGAACCCCTTCTCGAGCAACTCCTGCAGCTGCTTCTTGATTACTGCGTTCTCTAAAGTGGACAACCTATACATTCCAATGTTAGGCAATGGAGCATCTTGCTGCAAATTAATTTCATGCAATATTTCATTTTTGGTGGGCAGATCTTTAGGTTCTTGAAACAAGATATCATACTCTGAAACAACTTTTTCTAAATCAACTTGTTGTTTACCATCACATCCCTAAAATAAATTGGTTTTAACAAGTTTCTTTTCCTTTACAACCATTAGTAAAAATTGTTTGCATGAATTTATCATTCGTTTCAACTGCCCTGAGTTTATGAGAGTGTAATTATTCTTGAGCTTATGATCTCTTACATAGTATTGATTCCATCTTTAATGAGTAGATACTTGTTCTCAGCTCTATAGAAAATATATTTTCTGTCATACAAGTAAGGACTTCCTAAAACAATTCCACATATATCCAAAGGAATTGTGTCTAACTCAACCTCATATACAAATGCTGACCCAAAAGAAAACTTGAGTTTGCATTGTCTAGTCACTTGTAGCTGTGCTTTATCACTTAACCATCCTAATGGGTATGGTTTCTTGTGAGGTGTTTTCAATAATCCCAACTTCTTTACAATTGCTTCAGAAATTAAATTTACTTGTGAGCCACTATCAAACAAGGTATCAATCTTTTGATGTTTGGAAATAACTCGAATATGGAAAATATCATGTCTTTTTCTCTCATTTTTCATCAATAGTAGATTGTGCATAATTACTAGTAGATGCTTCAGAATTCTTACCTTTTATACCTGTGGCTACAATGGTTGTTTCATCTCCTGAGTCAGACCCCAAATCTTTCTGAATAGCTGCAGCAGTCTTCTCCTTCTTTCCCTCGAACTTCTTAGGTCTCAGCTCTGGATGTAGAATCCAACAGTGCTCACCATCATGCCCATCCTTCTTAGAGTGAGTGCATGAAGACTTGCTTTTCTGTGCAATATTGACCTTCCTTACTTTCCATTTATGTTTTCTTTTCTCCTTATTCTTGCTTGCAGTGGGTTGGGATGATCCCCCAACTTCTGGGTTTCCATTATTTCCTCTAGCTTCTAGATGTGTAGCTTGAACAGATACCTCATCAATACTAGTGGGATTAAACATGAGCATAGTGTGCCTCATGTAGCTATGTAGACCACCGATGTACTTCAACAGAGTCTCATGTGAGTCTAATGAGATTCCTAGAATCAATGCTCTCTTCCTAAATTCTTGGGTTTAACCTTGTACACTTTGCCCTTTCAACTGTCGAAGAGTTTGCTAGCTCATCATGGCTTGTTGCATGTAGGCCAGTGGATAGAATTGCTTTTTGATTGCAGAAACAAATTCACTCCAGACAGAAAGAGTCTTACCATGTCTCTTCATGTCAGCTTGGGTCCTGCCTTCCCACCAAACCAAGGTAGTGCCTTCGAGGTGTAGGCTAGCCAGTTGAATCTTGCTCTTGTCTGAATCGATACTCTGCACTCTGCAATAAACATTAATTTGTCTGATCCAATTGTCCAACTTTTCTGCATTCAACTCTACATCATATATTGGTAAATCAAATTTAACATCTAGTTTAATCAAAGATGTCTTCTTTTTATGTTTAGGGTTATTAGGAGGTGTGAGAAAGATTTCTTGTTTCCCTTTTCCTTTTGAGTGATCATGGAGGAGGGACTCTTCTTCTCCTTTATCTTGTTTGGAGCCTGATGCATCTTCATCTTTATGTTTTCTAAAATCCTTATACATTTCCTCTACCATGGACCTTATGGCCACGAAACTATCTATAAATTGAGGGTCTAGCCCCACAGAACTTCCTCTGACATTGTCTTCTGAGGATAGACTCTTCCAATCTCAGGATTAGTTTCGACCAACTCTCCTTCTCATAATTTGAGCTTTGATCTAGTTAGCATTCAACAGTTAAATCCAACACAAGCTTGTCTAACATTAACAACCTAAAGCTCTAATACCACTTGATCTGAAAATCACTAGTGAGTGACCCCAGTTAATTAATGTAGGTATTACAGACTCATGTGCTGGTGTGTGTGTGTCTATGTTATCTTAGGCAATGGATTGATAAGATTGAAAAATACACAGAAACTGGAAAACAGTAAGAGAAACACAGCAAGCAAATGAAAAAACACAAAAAATTAATAAGGAGTTCACCCAATCCTCCCGAGCTACGTCTCCTGGTCCAACTTTCAGTGGTGGCCTTTCTTGTTGTGTCTTTAAGTAGATTTTTTACAATGAGGAGATCAATGTGAGTCTCCTGTAGTAGATGATGCTTAGTAAGGTGGTACTTGGATTCCCCAAGCCACTAGAGTACACAGACTCCCCCTTACCAAATCTCGACCTTAACTGGTCTAAATGGGATGAGTCCAATTTGGTACTTAGTTCCCAACTGATATCCTCACAGGGATTGCTCGAACCTCTCAAGCCTTCTCAGTTCTGTGTGCTCGATGCTGCCTTAGCTCTGCAGGTCAGCTCAACTTCTGTTCTCTGCTTCTTGCTCTTCTATTTCACTGTCTCCTCTGTCTCCTCTGTCTGTTCATGGCTTAAAGCTAATACGTCCCTTGATTGTTTGCTTCCTCTTCCATCCCTTTAGTTCACCTACCTCTGTTCACTTGGAATTCCCTGCTTCTGTGTCATCGCCACCGTGTAACGTTTCACAGGAGGTGGCCACTTGTCCTCTCACGAACTGAGCACCAACCTTTCCTTGAACAGTTCATTATTTCGGTTACTTTGTGAAATGATTCATCCACTAGCTCAGTGGTCAAATCAGACTTCAAATCTTTATATGCCTTAGCTTAGTCTTCCCGTCAAATCCGATCTCCCATCAGGTGCAATCTCCACCGCTAGATCTGGGGCCTCCAGATCCAATGGTTATCACTCTTATCGCACGGGTGACTTGCTCGAACATTAGCCAGTGATGAGAGTGGTTTTCTCTCTCATCGGCCGAACACGCATCACTCGGCGTCTGGAATCGCTTGGTCCTCTGACAATCTTGCTTACCGCCCAAAACGCTTGTGATATTTCGCTGGTTTTGGAGCGTGGGACATGCCTTCTATTTTAGCACATTTCCCATGGTTTTCCGGTTTCCCTTGTGACCAAGCATTTGTGGCTTTTCCTTCTCGAGGGGTTTTGCCTAGCTTTGCGCTAATCGCACATTAGAAACAACCTCCTTTTTCTGATCTGGTCTTCCCAATTGCTAGTTTGCACCATTGTGCGATCTCCATGGGCTAATGATTAGCGCACTTTGACTGAGGTCCTCATTGTTCCGTGCTGGCTACAAATTGCCACTATTCAAAGGTCCTTCCTGACAACTCGTTATTCATAAGATTTTTTGAAGTCTGTCATGATTTGAAATAGTGATAGAAACTTGGATAATTTTCAAGGATCCAATTCAAATCAATCTAGGTGCCCTCAACCACTTTGTTCATGCATGCGTATCATGTCTACTTAATTCGCGTGCATTCATTATGTCTTGGTGGGAACCCTCATCCTCGTCACATGACTTAGGAGGGCATGCCTCATATTCAGCTGGGCACACACATATATGACTTGAATTCAGTTATGGGACTTTCCCTTTCAATCGTTTCAACATCAATCTCATTTTTTTTCCTTCGTCACACATCTTCATGTCTTAAATAAGTTTATTTTTTGTGTGCCATCATTCACTCGGGTGGGCCTCCTTGGTTGGATGTCATCAACTTCGATCAGGTAGGTTCCCTCAACTCTTGTCATGCATGAGACTTCATAGATCATCGATGTCTTTAGTCATATGAATGCCTTTGCAAGTCATCCACACCTTCATTTGTGCAGGCAACTTCATTGGTCACCCACACCTTCATTTGTGCAGGCAACTTCATTGGTCACCCACACCTTTGATTGTATGGATGCCTTTGCAGGTTACCCACACTTTGGTCATGTCTTCTTCTATAATTATGTCCTTGAACATCAAGTGCTTTCACCTGAACAACCTCAATCCACGAGTCATATTGGTCACCTTCCAAACTTCTTCACTTGGCCAAACATGACTCACCCATCTCTTGAGTTCCTAATCCACCACCCTTATCTTTGACATTCACACCATCATACCTAAGGTCAAATACTATTCGAACAAGCTTCACATCATGCCCAATCACTTGCCTCATAAGGGAATAAGAAACCATCTTAAGTTACATCATAGAAGACTTTACATGACTCTCTCCATCTGCATTGGCATGAATTCCCTTAATATAGGAATTCATGTCTTCCTTTAGTGCATGTGAAGTCTTAGAACTCAGTCCAACCTTGGCAGAATTTGTTCTACCATGTTTTTCCTCCTTCAACTACTACTTCACAACACATAGTTTTACTTGGTCACATGAAAAACTTCCTCTTCATAGTGATCAACTTCAACCTGCTTAACCTAACTATCATAGTCAAGAAGTTATTTCTTAACCTTCTCTTACAGAACACCAATTTCCTTCTACAACTTTTTCCTCTCCTCTCTTATGTAACTGAAATTGTCCATGCACTACACAAATATTTCATAGTTGCATTGCATTCCACCTCTTCAAGAATCATCTTCCTAATAACCCATCATCTTACTATCGAACATCCAAACAAGTCCTTTCCAAGGGCTTCGGTTCCTCAACAACCTCAACGCATCTTTCATGGTAGTGGTCATCATGCCACTTCTTCCTTCAACCAAAATGACTTCCTTCAAGTTCTCGTCGTAGGAACTCTACTCTGATACCAACTTCCATTCCACCAAAATGGTCACATGATTCTAAGCTCATCGAGTCACCGAGACGTGTGGCATGGGCACAATTTCTTCTGAATGGAAAAGCCAAATTGATATTACTTTTCCCAGACTATGCCTCTAGCCTATTCACTTTTAACAAAATCGCTATCAACTTGCGTGAATAGTCTTCAAGCAATCTTAGTACACTAGCCCTTCAAATATTTAACACGTAACTTCTTTTCTAATTCAATTCACTTCAATTATAAACCATCATTCAACTTACTTCAATAATAGTTCGGTTTTATCTTTACTTTAGTGATGTGAAGTATAACACTAAACATCAATAATCATGCACCATAAACAACAATATAGATTTATAGTGGGAGCGGGATCTCCCAAACAAAGCTCCCATTACATTAATTAACTTCAGTACTTCACAATTTTGGTTTAAAAGTTTGGTTGGGCTAAGCCTTGGACACTCACTACCAAAACCTTGTACAAAAAATACAACATCAAATAATTTTCGGCTGAGCCGAACCCTTAAGTGATTTAATAATTTAACTATCCAATAAAAATGTTTAATCAAGTGAGTTGCAACCCCTCACAACATGCCAACCCACAACCAACTTGTGTTCAGCCTTTCGACTCACGCACAATAGAAAACCAAAACCAAACAGAAGTGACCCTTGGCATATAAAAGTTTTTGACATAAACTTTTCTCATGTAGACCTACAACATAACATACTGTGTGGTTCATCTTTCTTTACATCGCATGACCTCTTCCGACAGTTTGGTTTTCTCTTCGTTCTGTTTTCTCGGTTGGTCCAAGTTTCTTGGATTCCTTCCCCATTCCATTCTTTTATTTTCTTATTTATATATGAGCTTCCTCACATGACTGGTCATGTCTTTATGTTATGAAACCAGCTCAAGAAAAGATAGAAAAGAAAGATCAACGCCTTAGAATTCAGCCTCTTCGAGGGGGCAACCTCCTTTACATTACATAAATGAACAATTCTTGGATGATACAAATGAAAATACCTCCTTTTATATATAGGAGTCTAAGTGGTCCCAATACAATCAAAGCCTACATAACAATAATATTGTAGGGCACAACAGTAACAATAGTGGGCTTCTATGTGGCACAATAGTAACAATATGGGCACTACATGGGTACATCAATATAATAAGTGGGTTGTACTAATAACAATAAGGGGTTACACTAGTAGTATAGGGGCCTAACATGCCCCTCTCCTTCAAAAAGCGTTGTCCTCAACGCTTGAGTAGTTCTGGATATTTCTGCATAAAATTCTCATCCTCCCATGTGGAATCTTCAGCGGATAAGTTCTTCCACTTGATAAGGTACTCTGAAATTGATCGATTTCGTAGCTGTCGAGTTCTTGTTTCTATAACTGCTTCCGGTTCCAATATAATTTTTCCTTCCTCGTCAAGTTCTGGCAATATTGTTTGAACTGGGAGCTTGTCGCCTATAACCTTCTTTAAGCATGAAACATGGAAAACTGGGTGCAATCGAGAAGCTGCAGGAAGCTCCAATTTGTATGCCATAGTACCAATCTTTTGCAACACCTTGTACGGACCATAATACTTTGGTGATAATTTATTATCCTTCTTAGCTTGCTTGAGGGACATTTGCTTATATGGTTGTAGCCGTAGGAATACCCAATCACCTACATCAAAACTTCTTTCACTGCGATGTTGATCTGCCTGTTGTTTCATTCTATTCTGTGCCAACACAAGGTTATCCTTTAAGAGTTGGAGGACTTGTTGTTGATGTTCGATGTGATGTTCCACTGCCTGAACCTTAGAATTTTCTCTTAAATATGATGTGATGGATGGTGGTTGATACCCATAAAGTGCCATAAATGGGGTCATTTTTGTTGCTGTATGAAAGGAAGTGTTATACCACCATTCAGCCAGAGGCAACCATTTGACCCATTGTGTCTGTTTATCAGATACAAAGCAACGAAGATATCCTTCCAAACATTTGTTTACTATCTCAGTTTGCCCATCAGATTGAGGATGATAAGATGAGCTATGAGCTAACTGAGTACCAAGACAAGAAAATAATTCTGTCCAAAAATTTCCAGTGAAAATGGGATCTCTGTCACTTACAATAATCTTTGGGTTTCCATGTAGCTTTTGAATTGTTTCCATAAATGCAGTAGAAACTGTACTGGCTTTAAATGGATGTGATAATGCACAAAAGTGTGCATACTTGGTAAGTCTGTCAACTACCACCATGATGACACTCTTTCCCTCAGACTTGGGTAAACCTGTGATAAAATCCATTGAAACCTCCTCCCAACGTTGGCTTGGAATGGATAAAGGTTGTAATAGACCTGGTGTCTTAATTGTTTCAACTTTATTTTGTTGGCAAACCAAACATTCTGCCACAAACTTTTGAATATCTGATTTAAGGCCATCCCAAAAAAATTCCTTCTTAACCCTGTGGTAAGTTTTTAAAAATCCTGAGTGCCCTCCTAAGGGAGAAGTGTGCAATTCCATAAGAATCTTTTGTTTTAGCTGGGAATTCTTACAGAGGTATAAGCGATCTTTGTACCATAACGAATCATTTTTCCAGCTAAATGTATCAGACGTACTGGAATCTTGTTGTAGCTTTCGAATAAGTGCCCACACTTCTTCGTCATTCTTCCATTCCTCCCTTGCTTCATTTATCCAATCTGGTTGGATGATAGAAATATCGCACAACAATGCTTCCACATCCTCATCCTTTCTTGAGAGTGCATCTGCCACCACATTTTGCTTCCCTTTTTTGTAGATGATTTCAAAGTCATAACCCAACATCTTTGTGACCCACTTTTGTTGCTCTTCAGAGGATAATCTTTGTTCTAAAAAGTATTTAAGGCTATCATGATCCGTTTTTACCTTGAAGTGTCTTCCCATTAGGTAGGGTCGCCATTTCTTAAGTGCATGGAGTATTGCCAACATTTCCTTCTCATAAATAGCTTTTCTTAAAAATTTCCCTTGATTGGACGACTTTCAAAAGCAATGGGTCTTTCATCTTGCATTAGAACAGCACCAATTCCATTTCCTGAAGCATCACATTCCACAATAAAGGTTTTTGTGAAGTCCGGTGTAGCTAAGACCGGTGCTTGGCACATTGCCTCTTTAAGATGTTCAAAGGCCTTTGTTGTTTTCGGAGTCCATGAAAATGCATCTTTCTTCAATAATGTTGTTAGAGGTGCTGCTATTCTCCCATAATTCTTAACAAACTTGCGATAATACCCTGTCAACCCAAGAAATCCTCGCAAATGCTTTATGGATGTGGGGATTTTCCATTCCTTAATGGCTTTAATTTTGCTAGGGTCTACCTTAACTCCTTCATGAGATACAATATGACCCAAATATTCCACCTCCTGGACTCCAAAGAAACATTTGGATCTTTTTGCATATAATTGTTTCTCCTCCAATAGTTGTAGCACCCTGTCAACATGTTCAACATGATCCTTCCAAGACTTGCTGTAGATTAGTATATCATCAAAAAATACTAACACAAATTTTCTAAGGAATGGTTTGAAAATTGAATTCATCAAACCTTGAAATGTTGAAGGTGCATTGGTAAGGCCAAAAGGCATGACCAAAAATTCATAATGACCCTCATGAGTTCTAAATGCCGTTTTCGGAATGTCTTCAATCTTCATTCTGATTTGATGATATCCTGAACGAAGATCCAACTTGGTGAAGTAAATTGATCCATGCAATTCATCCAGTAATTCATCAATGACAGGAATGGGGAACTTATCTTTAATAGTGAGCTTGTTGAGCTCCCTATAATCCGGACACATGCGCCATGATCCATCCTTCTTGTGCACCAATACTACTGGAGCAGAGAAAGAACTTTGACTTGGTTGAATTATACCAGCCTCTAGCATTTCTGCAACCATACGTTCAATTTCACTTTTTTGGACATAGGGATATCTGTACGGCCTGATGTTTGGAGGAACACTTCCTGGAATCAGATGAATAGCATGATCATGATCACGCATAGGTGGGAGACCTTTGGGAGTCTCAAATACCTTGGAATGATTGTCCAGGACTTTTTGGAGATCTGGAGAAATAGATGATTCCAATGTGGAAACATCTAGCGAACATAATTGTGCAATTACACCTCTTTGCTCCTTTTTTAGAAGCTTTGTCATGCCATTAGAGCTGATTATCTTTCCTGGTTTCCCTGCAATACCCCTTAATTCAACTTCCTTTCCTTCCACAGAAAATTTCATGAAAAGTTCTTGAAAATTAAAAGCTATTGTACCCAAGGATTGTAGCCATTGGACTCCTAGTACAACATCAGCACCTCCCATTGGAATGGAAAGCATTGGGCTAGTCAATACATATTCTCCCATGGATAGCTTGATATTATGGCACTTTCCAGAACAATTTATTGTTCCTCCATTTGCAATCATCACTTGACACTCTGGTGCTGGATATAGGAAGCAATTCAATTCTTTTGCTACCCTACAATGAATAAAATTGTGGGTGCTTCCTGAATCAATCAACACTATTACCTTTTTCTTCTTGATTTGTCCTTCTATCTTGATGGTTTGAGGAGTGGTAATTCCCACCAATGCATTACAAGATATGGTCGGATTTATTTTTTCTTCATCTAGGCTTTGTTCCTGGAATATATCCTCTTCTTTTGACCTTTCTTGCTCCTTTTCTTCTTCCTCTTCACAATCTATGTAGAATAATTTCTTCTCAGCACACTTATGACCTTTTGTGTATTTGCTATCACAATTGTAACAAAGCCCTTTTGCTCTTTTTTCTTCCAATTGTTGTGGTGTCAACCTTGTAGGTTGTGGAAGACTATGGGCAACAACACTTCCGTCTTTATAGTTGTGAATGGTATGCTTCCTAGTTGCCATAATTTTGCTTTCCATTTTTCTTGCTAACCTGAATGCCTTCTCTAATGAATCAGGTTCCCAAAGGCGCACATCATGTTGGATATTATCCTTTAAAGACCCTATGAACACATCAATCCTATGCTCCTCTGGAATATCTTTTACCCTTATGTTCAATTTTTGGAACTCCTCAATGTGCTCCATTATTGAACCCTTTTGTTTGAGACTTATCAATTGGCTAAAAAAAATGTTGCTTTTTGTATCCTCATAATGTGCTATCAATTCTTCCGTAAAAATTGCCCAAGTGATAAATTGTTTACGAGAACAAAGCCATTGATACCATACAAACTGATTTGGTTCCAAATATAAAGTTTCCATACGTACCTTTTGTGTGTTTTGCACATTATTGAGATCGAAGAATTGCTCCATCTGTAATATCCATGTGGCGGGATCCTTGCCATCAAACTTCCTCATATCGATTTTTGGAACATGGTGAGTCTTCGATCCAACATTAGAGTCTATGGAATCATGATTAACATTTCTTTTGTTCTCATCATGAGTTTCCTTTGGAACATGGTGAGTCTTCGATCCAACATTAGAGTCTATGGAATCATGATTAACATTTCTTTCACCCTTAGTGACCATTTCTTGTAGCAACTTATTCATATTTATCTTCAATTCTTCCATCTTATCATCCATGCCATCAATTTTACCGTCCATTCCATTCACCTTAGCTTCCATGCCATCCATCTTAGCTTCCATGCCCTTTATCTTAGATTCCACGCCACTTATCTTAGCATCTGTTAGCTTTTGTGAGCGTGACATTTGTTGCACTTGTTCTTGTAATTTTGATATATCATGTAGCATTTCTTCCTCTTCTTCATGAGTCATGCTAGAGCTTTCAGGTTCCTTACTAGGTGTTTTCATTTTCTTTCCTCGGGGCATCAGTTACCGATAATAATGCTTTACTATGCCCTTTGAATTCCTTCAAACCAAGCTTATGCAAAAATTTAAAAAAAAACTACACAGTTTTTTTTTCTTTGTAGAAGCCTGATATTGAATCTGATGTATCTCTGTAATTTCGAATCATCCAGTTCTGAAATTGGGACCTGTAGTAGCCTTCTATGTCCTCTTTCCAATGCCACTAGTATGATCCAAATTGAATTCTCCAGGAAAGAGTTATGCACAATCTCCCGCAGTGACCTGATTATAGACTAGTTCAGAAGAGCGAACTTGTACTAAGTGCCACGTGTCACTGTTTCCACCTTTGACTCTGAAAAATATATAAAATACAACTACAGTCCGTCCTCTTTCTGTACCTTCTTACGAAATTTCAATCTGATGCTCAAAAAGAAAGTTATGACGATTTTCCCCAGGTCACCTGTTTTGAGTGTAATTGAGGAATCTGCAAAAAGACCAACTTCCTCAGATCATATCTCCAAAAATATCGCGCGAAAAGCTCTAAAATTCGGACCGGAGGTTCAGCGTGATTTCTTCTCAAATGGGTTTTTTTTGCGACTTCTGAAATTTCACAGAAAACAAGTTATAGCGAAAATTCCACGATGACCTGTTTGGAGCAGCAAAACCCTAGAATCCAAAGCTCTGATACCAAATGTTATGAAACCAGCTCAAGAAAAGATAGAAAAGAAAGATCAACGCCTTAGAATTCAGCCTCTTCGAGGGGGAAACCTCCTTTACATTACATAAATGAACAATTCTTGGATGATACAAATGAAAATACCTCCTTTTATATATAGGAGTCTAAGTGGTCCCAATACAATCAAAGCCTACATAACAATAATATTGTAGGGCACAACAGTAACAATAGTGGGCTTCTATGTGGCACAATAGTAACAATATGGGCACTACATGGGTACATCAATATGATAAGTGAGTTGTACTAATAACAATAAGGGGTTACACTAGTAGTATAGGGGCCTAGAACTTTACTTAGGCTAACCTTACTTCCTATTGATTCGACCCCCTATCATGATCAATCATCCATAATTTGGTTTCTTGTGTCACACAACTTCACCCATGAGCTCGTCGTCTCAATCCACTTCTCACTGGGCATACTCACTTGTCAGTGAGCATCCTTGTTTTTAATCAGGAATCCATGTATTTGGCTACGAAAGCAACCTTTTCGTTTGGGTGGTCCTATTGTGCCCACATTGCATGTCTTATCAATGTCTTCGCACAATGTCTCCACATGGGCCATCCATGTGCACAATTCCCTAGCATGATGCCTCCACAAGACTTGTCCTTTTGAACAACTTTAATTTTTTTCCATTTGTGTGTGCCTTCATGCATGCTCAATCCTAGGGACTTGACAACATAGAAGGAAGCCTATAAATAGTCTTATCAGTCTCCACTATAATGTTCCATGGGTTGAGCAGGTTTTGTATTCCCGTCTAGTGTAAGAGGCCAAGGGTTGAGCAAGGCTCCCTAGTAGGCTTGCATAGGGTTTGGGCAAGGAATAATGGAATGGTTTTCCTATATAACTAATGGAATGGTTTTCCTATATAATTTATTGGTTTTCATTTTTTGTGTGATTTCTTCTATTATTTTCTTCATTATATTTATTTTTGTGCCTTTGAATACATAATAGTGCTATCATAGCCAATGGTGGATGGAAAAAATCTAGATGCAAGAGCCCTTGTAGCATAGAGTAGAAGAATATACCTCCATGCATACCCCTTTTTAGCATTGTGTGACCAAGTGAAAGCGATGTTGAGGACAAAAGAAGTTTTGGAGGTCGTTGAAGTGATACTTCACAGCCAGTGCAAGAGGCAACCTCTTTTATTTTGATGGCGGCAATGTTGTACATGCCCCAGGAAATCCTAGATCAACGCAAGGACTATCCATGTGTTTTCATAAAGTTACAAAGAACATGATTGCATGATAAATATGTGCATGTCTACAAAGCAGAGCCTTTGGGTAGAAAGGAAATTTTGCATGAAAGCACTGGCATGATTTTTTTTTGGTTCAATGTTGTGTGCAGGAATATTTGGCACTTCTATTTGATGTTATCGTCATGAAAGTAGAAACTAAGAATGTTGCAGATGGAGAGAGAATTATCACTTTATGGTCTAACGTAAAATGTTGATTACAGTAGGATTAAAGGTATCCTAGGATGTTATGGAGATAGAATTATGAAACAGAAGCAATTTGCGTGACAAGGTTGTGATTTTTCTAGTAGTCTTGGAGCTATTTCAGTAGAACACCCAATTATAGATAGAGACATTCCTACCATGGGAAACAAGGAGAGAGTCACAATTTCCCATGGAGATATCCAAGGGTCATCGCGACCATTTAGGATGAAACAACATGATATTTCCAGGACAAAATTTTGGAGGTATGAAAGATCAAAAGCAGAATTGCGATGAGGTCTGGGTCTCAATTCAAAAAGACTCTTGATGCCTTTGTGTGGAAAGATTGTTAATGATGAGGTTGAGATAAATGGTGATGGTGTTAATTTCCCTTTATTTGTTATAAATATGTATCACTATCTTCCATGGAGGAGACCAGACCTCATTAACATCCTACACTCCCATACAAATCTTGGTGGACTCATTTTACTAGTACAACATAATTAATTTAGTGGCCTTCAAATCGTCGAGGATGGTAGCTAGTTGGACATCCAACCCATTCAACATGCAATATTTTTTCACATTAGAGATTATCTCAAGGTAATGATGAATGGGAAAAACAAAAGTATGCAGAATCACATCCTTGCTAAACATAATGTGAATCGACTGTTGGTCGTAGTTTTTATAACCCATCTCACGATGTAGATGTGTATTCTACTCTGCAACTAATGATGAAGTCTATAGAGGAAGATAATGAGAACAATATTGTTGTGTGAAGTAAAAACTAGAGGAGAGAAAAACAGAGAAAAACAGAGTAATATGCGGACCCAATAAAATTAAATTTCCATAATAGAGTGTACAATGATATGTATCTGTATTTTAATTTGAGAAGAAAAAATACATTTTCAAGAGAAAGAAATGGAAGTTGGTATTCCTTTTAGCTATTGTAAAAACAATATTTATAGAACTTTACTTAACTCTCTTACGACTATGTCTTATACACATAGTAAAAAATATATTTTTCTCAAATGGAAAAATCTCCATACACTCGGTCAAAACTTATATTTATACACACGCTTTTCATAATTATATATCACAAAAAAGAAATATAATAAAATAAACTTATAACAATACATATATCACAGACAATGCATGTTCTGTGCATATGCATATCAAATGCATGTTGTGTAGTTCAAATTTACATTTAATGTCCATTCCAATTGCGCATTAATATTTCTCATCGTTTTAATTGATGGATATTGATTTCATGTAAGGGATATGTTGTAGGAGAAGGAAAACGAATAAGTGGTTGAAAATCCAATTAATTTTTTATTGCTTCAGCCATAAGGAAAATGTTAGATGGGATTTGATTTGTACTCTAGGAATGGTGCAGATATGGATATTAAATGGATTAGTTGGGATTATTTCCAACACCCACCCTTGATCACAACTAATGATATTCATGATGCCCACACTTTCTCTTAGATGAGAAATACATTCCTTTACCAATGTTTTGGTGAAGATGTTTGCATATTATTCTTGAGACATGCAATGTTCCAAAATAATTTCTCCATCATTGATCGATTCTCTGATAAAATGATGCCTTGTGTCAATGTGTTTACTTCTTTTGTGAAATACTGTGTTTTAGGATAAAGAAATAGAAAAGTTTTTATCACAATAAATAATTTTTGTTTCTTCTTGTTCATGCTTTAAATATTTCAACATTCTTCTCATCCAAATTGTTTGACAAGATGACCCTATCATTGATATATATTCAACTTCATCTTTGGAAAGAGAAATAATTGGTTGTTCCTTAGAAGCCCATGAAATGAGTCTCGAACCCAAATGAAAACCATAGGTTAATGTTCTCTTTCTATCATCTAAGGCTTCCCACCCAATTACTGGATGTATATCTAACCAACATAAATTCATTTGTTGTAGTATACAAAATTCCATATACCTTGGTTCCATTAACATACCTTAGAATTATATTAGCTTCTATACAATGCGTCTCCTTTGGTCTCTCCATGAATCTATACAAACTCAATGCATACATTAAATTAGGTCTAGTTGCAATCAAATGCATCAAACAGTCGACTATGGTTTTGTATAGTGTTAGGTTTACATTATTGCTACAATATTCCTTACTCAATTTCAAACCCACCATTGTTGGTGTTAAGGAAACATTGGTGTTTTTCATTTTGAACATGTTTAAGATGTTTTTCACATACATTATTTGAAAAATAAAAATGTGATCTTCCATTTGCTTCACTTTTATGCCTAGGAAGTACCTTAACAATCTCAAATCTATCATTTCAAACTCATTTTCCATTACTTCTTTGAAATAAGAAATGAGAGGATCATCACCCCCTGTGAAAATAAGATCATCCACTTATAAAACCAAAATTAAAATCTTACTGTCACTTTATTTCATCTAGAGTACGGGCTCACCATCACTTTTTCTAAATACATTGTCTAACAAATATGTGTCTATTCTACTACACCACGCCCATGCTACTTGCTTCAACCCATAAAAATATTTATTTATTATATACACCATGTCTTCTTTCTGTAGAAACTCCCACTGTAGATCACCTGGTAATGCAATGTACTAAAGCAAAATACTTGATCTACTTCTACAAACAATTTAGCGGAAGCTTAATCGATCATGAGCAACATCAAGCATGAATAGATATAACTGAGAATGAGAAGTAATCAACCATAACACAGAAGATATATCAATGGGGAAAGCACTGGCTTGAAACCCCAACTCTTTATTATCATACAAGTGGAAATCTTGTTCAAGTTACAAAAAGAATTAGTTCTCAAGCTATCCTGCTCTCTTTGTAATCAAACAATTCTTCTCACAGACTCAATAGACATAGAATATATCTTCCTCAAGCCCTCCAAGCCTCCTATTTCCTTACGCAATTTTGATTGGGATCCAGTGATATCACATGTGTGAATTGGCCTCATCACACTCACTGTAACCTTAGGTCCAACTGCGCAATCCATAAGGAATAATATTCCTTTTGCATGCAAGGAATATTCACCAAGGAATATCCTAGAAACTGATAGTACACTGTCCCTCCATCTGATCTCAACTGGGTCTCTGACTGAACTGACATGCATGAGTTATCCATGAGTGAATACTCAATTATCTAAATTACAATAGTTACATGCATGCAAGCATTAACTAACTGAACTCTCATTAATTTAAAAAATTGTTAAATTATTCTAACCGGACTTGACTAAATTAAACTAAGTCAACTGATTACAACTCAATATTATAGCTCATCCTTATCTCTTTAACTGAAGGTTAAATTCCTCAATTAATGTAGAAACTATTGCATGTCCTCACATAGACTTCAAGTTTGATTTTCCTTAACTAATTAACTCAAGATGAATTAATAAATTAATTTTCAAAGTGCTGTTGATATCAAATTCGAATTTTACTTCCTATGTTTAGTCCAGGGATTCACTGAACTAAGAAGGGATCCTAAAATGCTATTTTTAGCACTTTCACTTTTCACCCATTGTAGCTAAGACTTCAAATGGCTGAACTGCTATTTATAGCCTTGCTATTTATAGCAATGCTATTTTTAGCAATTTCTATTTTTAGCATCTATTGTTGTGCACTTTTCAACACTCTCTCTCAACAAGAAAGGGATTATCAGCAACCCCGATCCTCTCTCTGTGGAACTCGAACTTGCATTTTGACAATGCCTTTGTCAAAATATCTACATCCTACTCCTCAGTCAAGACATACTGCAACATCATGATCCTCTTGACCACACAGTCTCGTAAATGATGGTAATGGGTATCTATATGCTTGGACCTATCATGAAAGACTGGATTCTCAGAGAGTTTTATGCAACTTTGATTATCAAGTATATCACCATAGGATCCATCATTTGACCAAACAATCCCACTAGAATCTTTCACATCCAAATGGCCTCGCATGCTGCCTGACTTGCGGCCATGTATTCAGCCTCTGCTGAGCTAAGTGCAATTGATTTTTTGTTTCCTTCTATACCAAGAAACTGCAGCTGAACCAAGGTTGAAGATTCCTCCAGAAGTTCTCTTTAGGTCTAATGGACTACTAGCCCAATCCGCATCCGTGAAGCCTTGCAGCTTCACTCCCTCTGTTTGCATGTACCATAATCTATATTGTGTAGTGCCTCTGAGATATCTCAGCACATGCTTCGTTGCCTTCCAAAACAACTTGGTAGGCTGAACCATAGCTTAACTTAGCTAGTTCACCACAAAGCATAAGTCAGGCTGTGTTTTCACCAGATACATGAGTGAACCCACCAGCTGCCGATAAACAGTAGTAGCTACTACCTCACCTGAAGTAGCATCCTCCTTCCTCTAGTTCCCAGCTAGAGGAGTCTGCATGGGCTTGCACTTCTCCATGTGAAAACGCCTGAGTATCTCATTGGCATACTTTCCTTGAGACACAAATACTTCCCCATCTTTCTGCCACACTTCCATGCCTAGAAAGTAGTGCATGAGGCCCATGTCCTTCATCTCAAACTCTCTTCCAAGGTCCTCCTTGCAAGACTGTATCAACTGATCATCACCTATCAAAATCAGATCATCGACATAAAGTACAATAATCAAGGGCTTACCATCTACCATGATGTGATATAGGTTTGCATTTTCTTCACTCTTGGTAAAGCCCAACTGGGTGAAATAGCTGACTGGTATACCAAGCACGGGGTGCTTGGTTTAGCCCATACAGTGCTTGCTTGAGCCAGAAAACATGCGACTCACGATCGAAGGTCTCAAATCCTTCGAGCTGCTCAATGTATAACTCTTCCTCAATCCTCCCATTGAGGAACGTCGACTTCGCATCCATCTTATGCATCTTCCAACCCATCTGAGCTGATAGAGCTAGCATCGATCTCATAGATGAGTACCTTGCTACAGGAGCAAAGGTCTCATCGTAGTCGATCCCCTCAACCTGTGAGAAACCTAGGGCAACAAACCTTGGCTTGTGATTCTCAACACTGCCATTCGCTACCTGCTTTACCTTGTAAAGCCATTGAGAACTAACCACTGACTTGTCTGCAGGTTTAAGGATAACATCCCACACACTATTCCGTATGATAGAATCGTACTCTTCTACCATTGCATCAACCCAGACTAGTTGCTGCACTGCCTCCTAAAAATAAGAAGGCTCGGTCGCTACACAGTCCCTAACCAGGGCCATGTAGCCAGTGTATCTCTCGAGAGAACTCCTGTCTGCGTTGAGAGGATGGATACCCCACATTCTCTGTCGCATCCTGCATCAATTTGTCAGCTTCCTGTGAGAATTTCCGCCAATCTCTGTAAGACTCTCCAGCAATGGTGGTATCGACTACTGGATCCTCTGCATGTGGTTGATCCACATCATCAGGAGGTTCCTCCTCCTTTGGAACTAAAAGTTCATCATCACCATGCAACTTGAGCTCCCTCTCAAGTGATACTTGCATGGCTCTCTACTCGTCGAACTTTAAATCCTTACGCACTATGATCCTCTGACTGGTAGGCAGAAACACATGATAGTTGTGGGGTGTATCTGTGTACCCCAAAAGTATCCCCAACTCAACTGTTGGGTCTAGCTTCTTCTGAGCATCTTTGTTCACATGACAGAAAATTGGTGATCCAAAGATGCGGAAGTGACTCACATCTAGTCGCTTCCCTGAAAAAGCCTCCATAGGTGTCTTCATCCCCAAAATACGATGAGGAATTCTGTTCTGAAGGTACACTGCTGTATTGCATGCCTCAGCCCACAAATGAAGTGGTAGGCCTTGGTCATGCAACATCACTCGAGTTGCTCCCACAATAGATCTGTTCTTCCTTTCGGCCACCCCATTCTGTTGTGGGTTATGAGGTGCCGTCAGTTCCCATTTAATTCCTTCTGTAGCACAGAAGTCTTTAAACTGCTAGGAAATATACTCTCCACCATTGTTGCTACACAAGGCTTTCCTTTCTTCCCAGATTCTTTCTCTACTGAGGCTTTAAACTCACAAAACTTCAAGAAGGTTTGATCCTTCTTTTGCATAAAGTAGATCGAGCATCTACGAGAAAAATCATCAATGAAAATAACATAGTACCTTTGTTTAGAAATGGAGGCTGTAGAGAATGGTCCACATACATTTGAGCGAACTGGCTCTAGGATTGATCCAGCTCTACTATCCCGATCCCGAAAGGAAGCTTTCGCATACTTACTAAGGGTGCATCCTTTGCATGTATCCGTCTGCTCTAGTTTTCCCTTGGGTAAGTTGGTAGAAATTTACTGCATGATCTTCAAGGCCCCGTGATGGAAGTGGCCCAGTCTCCTATGCCACATCTCGCCAACATATTGGCTTTGCACCACCTCTGCTTTGGAACTTAGTGCAGCACAATCATCTACCTCTAGCTTGTAGAGATTCTTTATTCAAATCCCTATTTTCTTGGTCTATCCGGTGCCGATATGCCTCAGGAACACTTTTCCTTTACTAAAGACTACATGATAGCCTTTATCTTATAGCATAGCAACAGACAGAAGATTCTTTTTCAAACTTGGTACATATTTAACCACAGATAGAGTGAGAGGAGCACCATGCTCCCTCTGAAACACAATTATACCTTCACCTGAGAGACAATATTTTCCATCATCACCCATCTTGATCTGCATCTAGAGATCCTTCTCCTCCAATGTACTCAAAAGATTCTTGTCACCCGACATGTGGAAAGAAGCTCCACTGTCTAGGTACCAAACACATCCCACCATGGTTGAAACCATGCATGCGATAAGCGAGAAATGTAGCTCAAATTGTGAAGCTAGTGCATCACCATTAGATACCTTTGAGGAACCCTTCTTGGATTTATTCTATGGATAATTCATAGCATAATGGCCCACTTCATGATAGTGAAAACATCGCACCTTCGACTTGTCAACCTTCTTCCCACCATGAGAAGATTTTGATTGGGATGCCTTCCCTTTCCCTTTCTTAGCTTTACTCGCTAAAGCTAGATTTTTTTCATCATCTTGTTTTGATGAAGATCCATCCCTGGTGCTCCGCCTCATCTCCTCCTGCATTAGGTCTGACCAAAGTCATTCCCGATCTGGCAATTTCTCTCTTCCATTAACCAATTCCTAGTAGCTATGCCAGCTCTTTGGAAGACCAAGGAGTGCTAGACTCACCATG
Source organism: Pinus tabuliformis (assembly GCA_031772625.1). NCBI lineage: Eukaryota > Viridiplantae > Streptophyta > Pinopsida > Pinales > Pinaceae > Pinus > Pinus tabuliformis. The sequence continues at coordinate 501,168,107 of CM062816.1, forward strand.
TCATCATCAGCAGCCACAACCCCTACACTTGCAAGCTCATCCCTGCAGGTGGTGAGCTTGTTTAGGAATGTAGAGATTGTGTCACCATTTTTGCACTTGATCTTGCAAAGTTTGTCCTTCAGCACCAACTTCCTCTGATCACTGTTATTTTTATAAAGATCTTTCAATGTTTTCCACATCAAAACTAGACTCTCCTTCCCATGGAGGCTTGAGACAATGTGATCTCGAACTCTCTCTAGGAGGATTCTCCTTGATCTAGCCACATACTTTTTCCATTCCGCCAGTTGAGTAGCATCAGTCGGCTTTTGGACTTCTTGATCAATGAAATCCTTAAGACCGTTATCTTCCAATACTACCTCCGTGCAATCCTTCTAGGCTATATAATTCGAACTGCCATCAAGGGCATATTCGAGTCTTAAACAATTGAACACCATCAGTGAAATAGATGTGATAAGAACTCAATCTAATATTCAGAAACCAAACTTCGTACTTCTCCTTCTTCTATACTGTTCTTGCTTGATCACCTTTGCTCCGATACCATGTAGAAACTCCCACTGTAGATCACCTGGTAATGCAATGTACTAAAGAAAAATATGCTGGGTCTTGAAAATGTTATTGATTTCCATTACACTTTCACTATTATGTTCATTATATCACCTCCATTTCACTACTATGTCACTACATTCATCCCACTTTCATTATCATTGGGTCACATTTATGTTTTTCCAAAGCTTATTAATTCTTAGCCTTTTTAAGTGAATTTGTTGTTAAAAATTAGGAAATAATGTGCATATGCTTATACCTAACAAGTGGGTTGAGATTGTTGACATGTGTAGGTCAAAAGGAGGCTTCTAGAAGACACTTATGTGGCACTCTAAGGCCAAATTCGAATTTGAGTGGAAAGAATCACGGGATCATGAGGATATGTGTCGCATCTCCTAATTGTATTGAAACTCTAAGAAGACGAGTCTTATCAGTTCTTATTTTGATTAGGACTCTAGAGGTAGAGGGAGAGATTCATAGACTCTCATTAATGAGATGGCTTCTCATCTTTATGTATAAATAGGATATCTCTCTCCTTCATTTTTTAGTCTTAGCTTGTTAGCTTGTTAGTCTTAGCTTAGCTTGGATTTTAGTTCTTTAGCTTGGAACTTGTAGTTATACCTTGATGGCCTTGGAAAGCTTTGGAGAGCTTTGTTATACTTTGTAATTTCGAAGAATTTGAATAAAGCTTTGATGTTCTCAACATGGAAGGAGATGTGAAGTAGATGTCATGGAGAACATTAGAATATAAGGTAGAGTAGATTTTATTTTGTAATTTTTCTTTGATTTCATTATGTCATTTGATTGCTTTCAAGTTTCATAGATTACAGTTTCCATTGATGCAATTTTAATTCATACAAGTGTATTCAACCGGTTGATTGTAGATTAGTTTTTCTTTACATGTTTTTGCATCAAATAGTGACATGAGATTTGTCTTTCTGCTAAACTTTTTCTTAAGCTTTTCAATTTTAGTTATGCTTTGATTTCAGTCTTATTTATTTGTTGTTGTTAGTTAGTTTAGATATCAAATTCTTCATGTCATTTGACGTTATCTGCAGAGCCATGGCTTAACCCCAAAAAGCTATTTGGCAAGCTATTGGATTATGAGTAAAGTGATTTGATTCTACTTTCATCTCTACAATTAGATATCAGGTTCTTCATGTTATTGACATTATCTCCAGAGCCATGGCTTAACCCCGAAATGCTACTTGGCGAACTATCGGATTATAAGTGAAGTGACTTGATTTTACTTTCATTTGCAAGTAGGTAATTTAGATATCAGGTTCTTCATATTATTGACGTTATCTCCAGATCCATGGCTTAACCCCAAAAAGCTACTTGGCGAGGTATCAGATTATAAGTTAAGCGACTTGATTTTACATTCATTTGCAAGTAGGTAATTTAGATATCAATTCTTCATGATATTGACATTATCTCCGGAGCCATGGCTTAACCCGGAAAAGCTACATGGTGAGCTATCAGATTATAAGTGAAGTAAATTGATATTTCTTTCGTTAGTTTGCAATTTTTGGTTTGTTTGAGTGCAATGGTTTAGATTTTATTTCTGTCATTAGATAGGCAGCAGAAACAGTGATTTCACGATCAGTATTTCATCTTTTGTTTGATTTAAGTAGCTACATTTTTACATTCCTATTCAAGTACTAATAGCATGTTTTGAGATCTTTTGAAGTGCTAAGTTTTCGAAGTCACCATAAGGGACACAAACCTTGTCTTGAAATCTACGTCCATACTTGACCTTTAAAAGTATTCTTAAGACCTTAGAATAAGATTTCCATTTGCGTTAAACACTTTAGGAAACCAACAAGAACAAAACTCCAAAAACAACATAAACTATAAAACAACGAAGTATGAAAAAGGTTAACTAAACACATGTTGCACCACACTTCATCAATTTAAGACGTTAAGACGTTAAATTGACTAGACATTTTTGGTGCCGTTGCTAGGGATCAAACCCAGGTCACCCGCGTGACAGGCGGGAATATTTATACAAAAATATGAGAAGCCATATCATTAATGACAGTTCATGAATCTCTCCCTCTACCTCTAAAGTCCTAATCAAAATGGGAACTGATAAGACACATGTCTTCTTAGAGTTACAATACAATTAGGAGATGTGACACATATCCTCATGATCTCATGATTCTCTCTACTCAAATTCGAATTTGGCCTTAGAGTTCCACATAAGGGTCTTCTACAAGCCTCTTTTTGACCTACACATGTCAACAATCTCAACCCACTTGTTAGGTATAAGCATATGCACATTGTTTTCTAATTTTTAACCACCAATTCACTTGAAAAGGCTAAGAATTAATAAAGTTTGGAAAAACATAAATGTGGTCCAATGATAATGAAAGTGGGATGAATGTAGTGACATAGTAGTGAAATGGAGGTGAAATTGAGGTGATATAATGGAAATAATAGTGAAAGTGTAATGGAAATGAATGATATTTACAATCAACCGGTTGAACACACTTGCATGAATTAAAACTGCATCAATAGAAACTCTAATCTATCAAACTTGAAAGCAATCAAATGACATAATAAAATCAAAGAAAAATTACAAAATAAAATCTACTCTATCTTACATTCTAATGTGCTCCATGACATCTATTTACATCTCCTTCCATGTTGAGAACATCAAAGCTTTATTCAAATTCTTCAAAATTACAAAGTACAACAAAGCTCTCCAAAGCTTTCCAAAGCCATCAAGGAATAACCACAAACTCCAAGCTAAAGAACTAAATAGCCAAGCTAAGCAAAGACTAACAAACTAACAAGCTCTAAACTAACAAATGAAAGAGATAGATTTTCTATTTATACAAAAATATGAGAAGTCATCTCATTAATGAGAGTCCATGAATCTCTCTCTCTACCTCTAGAGTCCTAATCAAAATAGAAACTGATAAGACACATGTTTTCTTGGAGTTTCAATACAATTAGGAGATGTGACACATATCTTCATGATCCATAACTCTCTCCACTCAAATTCGAATTCAGCCTTAGTGTGCCACATAAAGGTATTCTAGAAGCCTCCTTTTGACCTACACATGTCAACAATCTCAACCCACTTGTTAGGTATAAGAATATGCACATTATTTTATAATTTTTAACCACAGATTCACTTAAAAAGCTAAGAATTAATAAAGTTTAGAAAAACATAAATGTGGCCTAATGATAATGAAAGTGGGATGAATGTAGTGACATAGTAGTGAAATGGAGGTGATATAATGGACATAATAGTGAAAGTGTAATGGAAATGAATGACATTTTGATCTAGTCAATTTAACGTCTTAAATTTCTCTACATAAATTATCAATTCGGGTATCGTAAACTGATGAAGTGTGGTGTACCATATGTGCTTAGTTAACATTTTTCTTACTTCATTGTTTTATAGTTTATGTTGTTTTTGGGGTTTTGTTCTTGTTGGTTTCCTAAAGTGTTTAATGCAAATGGAAATCCTATTCAAAGATCTTAAGAATACTTTTAAAGGTCAAGTATGGATGTAGATTTCAAGACAAGGTTTATGTCCCTTATGGTAACTTTCAAAACATAGCACTTCAAAAGATCTCAAAACATGCTATTAATACTTGAACATGAATGTAAATATGCAGCTACTTAAATCAAACAAAAGATGAAATATTGATCATGAAATCACTGTCTCTACTGCCCATCTAATTATAGAAAAAAAATCTAAACTATTGCACTCAAACAAACCAAAAATTGCAGACTAAGGAAAGCAAAATCAATTTACGTTACTTATAATCCCATAGCTCACCAAGTAGCTTTTCTGGGTTAAGCCATGGCTCTGGAGATAACATCAATAACATGAAGAATTGATTTCGAAATTACCTACTTGCAAATGAAAGTAAAATCAAATCACTTCACTTATAATTTGGTAGCTCGCCAAGTAGATTTTCGGGGTTAAGCCATGGCTCTGCAAATAATGTCAATAACATGAAGAACCTAATATCTAAATTACCTACTTGCAAATGAAAGTAAAATCAAGTCACTTCACTTATAATCCAATAGCTCGCCAAGTAGCTTTTCGAGGTTAAGCCATGGCTCTGGAGATAACATCAATAACATGAAGAACTTGATATCTAAATTACCTACTTGTAAATGAAATCAAAATCAAGTCACTTCACTTATAATCTGACAGCTCACCAAGTAGCTTTTCGAGGTTAAGCCATGGCTCGGGAGGTATAGTCAATAACATGAAGAACCTGATATCTAAACTAGCTAGCAACAATAAATAAATAAGACTGAAATCAAAGCATAACTGAAGTTGAAAATCTTAGGAAAAAATTCAGCAAAGAGGCAAATCTCAGGTCACTATTTGATGCAAAAACATGTAAAGAAAAACTAATATACAACCAACCGGTTGAACACACTTGCATGAATTAAAATTGCATCAACGGAAACTCTAATCTATCAAATTTGAAAGCAATCAAATGACATAATGAAATCAAAGCAAAATTACAAAATAAAATCTACTCTACCTTACATTCTAATGTGCTCCATGACATCTACTTCACATCTCCTTCCATGTTGAGAATATCGAAGCTTTATTCAAATTCTTCAAAATTACCAAGTACAACAAAGCTCTCCAAAGCTTTCCAAAGCCATCAAAGAAGAACTACAAGCTCCAAGCTAAGGAACTAAAAGCCAAGCTAAGCTAAGACTAACAAGCTAACAAGCTCTAAACTAACAAATGAAGGAGAGAGATCTCCTATTTATACAAAATGATGAGAAGCCATCTCATTAATAAGAGCCCATGAATCTCTCCCTCTACCTCTAGAGTCCTAATCAAAATAGGAACTGATAAGGCACATGTCTTCTTAGAGTTTCAATACAATTAGAAGATGTGACACATATCCTCATGAGCCCATGATTCTTTCCACTCAAATTCAAATTTGGCCTTAGAGTGCCACATAAGAGTCTTCTAGAAGCCTCATTTTAACCTACACATGTCAACAATCTCAACTCACTTGTTAGGTATAAGCATATGCACATTATTTTCTAATTTTTAACCACAAATTCACTTAAAAAGACTAAGACTTAATAGAGTTTGGAAAAACATAAATGTGGCCTAATGACAATGAGAGTGGGATGAAGGTAGTAATATAGTAGTGAAATAAATGGAGGTAATATAATGGACATAATAGTGAAAGTGTAATGTAAATTGTTAGAGTCGGTCTTTACATCCCTCCGTCAGAGATCATTTCTCTTTTTGCATTTCATTTTTAGGTGTCTCGCTCGATTCACTCAGTTGCATTCCGCTAGTCCAGCATGCCATAAATCTGATGGAAGGGTTTTGTCATTCATTACCCCTCATGCCTTATCCATGCTGGCTCAGGTCTGTTCATCAAAATGAAGTTTTAAAGTCACTTACAGTCCTGTTTTAGTTTCTAGATCACAAGAGTCATGTCAATCATAGGTCTAGGGTTTCACAAATTGAGTTGTTAAAGTGTCCAAATGGCAGCAGGCCATAGGGAGGTTTTACACCTGTTTTCTATTTCGCGAATTTCATCGTCATATTGTTGGATTATGACTGTTCTTCAAAACTATGTTTTGAAGAAAAGTCAACATTTTGTCTTTTGTAACATTTTCAAAAGTTTTTCAGTTGATTTCTTTAGGCGCAGCCCTGGTCTCCTTTGCCAAATTCCATGTCAGCTATCCCTGCAAAAAAATTGACAAGAATTTCATCATTTTAGTCAAAAAATCAAAAAGGAATTTAAAAACAAAGTTGTATTAAAATGGAAAAGGTGCCAATGCCAAAAAATTACAAAGATGGGTATTGGAGAGTCAAAAATCAAATCCATGTCTTTATAAAGATATTTTCATGAAGATCAATGTCATTTGCATGCCAAGAGCAAAGAGAAGCCACTCAAAGCAAATTCGTTGAGTTAGTGTGCGATTTGGGTGAAGTTGGAGGAAACTTGGCCGGCGCAGCGCATAGAGAAGGTGGCGCGACACACTGGGGAGGTACATCGCACTGGGACGGCGTGGTGCATTGGGTATGTGGCGTGCCGCATACACCTGAAAGCCCAAATTTTCTTGAAATTTCTCCAAATTGCCCATAACTTGAGTGGATTTTCCAGGTAGGGTCATTATCTTGGTATTTCATCCAATTGTGTGATAAGTTATGGTGGTTTATGGCTGATAATGATTGAAACAAAAATCTTAAACCCTACCTCCAAAGTACCTCAAAAGGAAAATTGTTGTGGGTTTCAAAATCAGTGTTTTGCTACCAAAGTTGTCACTCCTCCTTCCCATTCCTCCCTTGTATTTATCATTCCCTAATTTCCTACCCCCCTAAGCTCATTAATTCCTTCTCCTAAATGCTCTCTCCCAAATTCTCCAATCTCACACCTCAAACCCTACACAACAATTCCTAACCCTATACATCAAATCCCTCAAAACCCTCCTACATTTCCCTAATCCCTATAGTCCCAATAGTCCCTAATCCCTTACTACTTTCCCTATTCCTAATAGTCCCTTGTTTCATTTGTTTCCCCTTGGTGGCAGAATTTGAACACATCACTAAAAGAGCAGTTCAACACAGTTTTCCTACACCAGCATCTTTTTCTCCAAGGCAGTTTGAAAAACAGCAGTCATGGCATCTAAGCATTCATTAGATTATGAAATGGAAACCCAAAGTGACTCCCCCATGGAGGAACATGCACCCCGGGGGACTCATAGAGGAGGTAGACATATCCGAGAAGAACCAGTCACCCTCACTGAATTACAGGCCTGCCCTCTTGCTATGTTTTGTTTCCAGCATCAGTCATGCTATGAGTTTTGTCAAAAGGTGGCTATTGTTCAATTTCATCATGAGTTGGCTTGTCTATTTGTGCTGCATTTACATGGAGATCATGCTATCTTAGCCGGTGTCACCTTCACACTTACATCAGAGTCTGTCTCACTAGCAAGTGGCATACCAAACATTGGGGAACCATGGACCAAGAAGAAGAAGATTGACCGGCAGCATTATGAGCCATACATTAAAACTAGTTTCTTGAGGTAGTGCAAGAGAGTGTTTCCATTCTGATATCTGAAAGATGAATATGCTCCACTAATGAAATTGATCATGAAATATTTCAGCTGTGAGGGACGGTTCTCTCATCTATATGCTTATCACATCAGGTTGCTCATGCATTTCACCAGGGTACGGATGATGAACATTCCGTATTTCATTTTCTAGAATATAGAGAGGATGACCACACTTGTGCAACATAAAACCCCTCAACAGCAACTGAACAGTGTTTATCATTTTGCTCTTATTAAGATTTGGTGGTTCATCAGCTTGGATTACAAGGCATCACTTGGGATGATTTCATCTCTCGTGACTTCTTCAGAGCTTCACAGGGATTATCAGAGGTCAAACATGAGAAAGGTGGACCTTCTCATCAGTATGAGCGCCATGAGACCACTAGTGTGCCAATATTCATCACATATCAGAGGGGCATCAGACATTTGTTTGCAGCAGCAAAGCGAGTGTTATCTCCATCTAGTGTGGAAGGGGCCTCGCTTTCGACATCAGCACCACAGGTACAGGACAAAGGCAAGAGGCCAATGCAGGATGAGGGGCCTTCAGGTGAGCCTTCAGGTGAAAGAGAGACTGACTTCATTCTCATTCATGATGATGATACAGATACGGGCCCACAAAGTGCCAAACTTAGGGAGATCATCCGGGAGCAGCAAACACAGATCCAAGCCTTATCCCTTGACTTGGAGAGAGCTAAGTGGACTGTGAAATACTTGGAGTAGAAGAAAAAATAGCTTGAATATCAGTAAGCAATCATGGAGTTACAAAACATCCGCAAGAATCCCCAAGTTGCACAAAGGAGAAGAATTGAGCTCATGTCATTGGAGCAAGAGATTAATGAGGATCGAGAGTCTAATCTCGAGAGAATCAACATCCATTTGGAGAGACTACTGGACAAGGCCAATAAGGATCATGCATTGCTGAGACACATGGCTTTCCACTACATGGCACAGAACAAGGTCTGCAAGGCACGAATCGGGAATTTAAAGGCAAAACTAAAGAAGGCAATAAAGAAGCAAAAGAGGCAAAGGGAGCTAGATCATCTTCAAATACTGGCCGAAGCCTTTCTAGCCTAGCATGACACTTAATGAAGAATCTCCAACCCAAATTTCAAGAAATTTGGGGCATTTTTGGCATTTTGAAAAATTTGGGCACAAAAAATAGGGTTTTTCTTGCTATGCGCCGCGCCACATGGCGCGCGCTTTTGATAGGGAGCTCCAAATTGCAAAAACTTTACATCATTGGATTTGGCATGAAAAATCATGACTGCTGGTGCATGGCCAAGAAGTTTGAGCAAACTTTGAGTTCTCAGGAGGTCAAAAACACTCACAAAATGACCTCTCTGCCCCTATTTTGACACACAGGAAGAAGTCCTGGGAGATTGTAGTTTTGGAGGGGAAAATGACATTCAAATTGAAAAAATATACTTGGGTTGGAAAGCAGACAAGTAGGGATTTCCAATGAGCTATCTTGGGCTCAATTTGGACTTCAGGAAATGCCTCAAACTCAACCTCAAAGTGGCACGATGCATAGAGGATTTGGCGTGGCGTATAGAGGATTTTTGCTCAATTTTTCACCTTCCAGCTCAGAAATTCGGCCAGTTTGACTAGTTATGCTTTTTGATGTAATTTTTGATCTATCTTGATGTAATTGGATAAACATGATGTAATTTTGGCACTTATTTACTTGTTCTAGAGGATTCATTAACTAAAATGTGAATATTTAATGAATGAATCAGTTTCCTACCTTTTAGAGGCAAGTTGTTTTGATTGCCTAGAATTTAGTGCTTTGTTTAGAATTGGTTGAAACAACTCCTAGAATGATGAGCTCGACCCCTAGAGGTAATGGAATGGGTTTGGTTAGTCTATATCATGTAATTCTTAAGTCATTTTCAGGGTTGGACACTAGGGATTGCTTTGGCATATCATTGTACATTTTATCTCTGCATTTTTGGCTAAGGAAAGAATAGGGTTTTGCAGCACTGTTTGGGATCCATATGGCTTTATGTTTTGATGGTGTTCTTCTTTAAGTAATTGTAAGTTCATTAGTGTTATGTGCATCATTTTCCTGTCTCTTCTTCTGAATTTGAACAAATGAGTGATTAAGGTAGAATCCATTAACTGTTATGCTCTGCCTTTGAATTTGTTTAAATTTCCATGTTTTCATCTGTTTAAGGAGAATTCTTGAGACTCTCTTGCTCTCCTTAGCCCCTCGCCAATCTGATCTATCCATTCACTCAATTTAAAGCATCAAAACGATTGCCTTCCTTGCCCCAATCAGAACTCTGCAGAAACTGTGCCTCATCCCCGAGCCCAATTTGCCTTTCCCTGTTTCCAGCACAAAACCCCCAAAAACTTAAATCAAACCCTTTGCACTTCATACCTAGCCTAAAATTAGTTTGTTTTTCAGTCATCTCCAACCCGATTGATTATCTTTTGCTGAGATTGACCTGAAGAGAGCCCTCTCCTGTCCTCATAGGGCTAGCTACAAGGCTGAGCATGGTTTGATGTAGACTTAGAACCTTGTCTTTTTAGCCTAAGGCAAATTTAGGCTCTAACAAAAATGAATGACATTTTCAAGACCCAACATACCCCCCAACTGAAGTTATTGCATGTCCTCATGCAATATATATTACATTAATTCTTTTGATCTTTGAGCTTTGGCTTAACTTTGCATGATATCATTTGATAACTTCATATTTCTGCAAAGTGTTTTACTTGAATTGCAACATGGTTGGTTCTTGTGTTACAACCATTTTTTTTGTTGTTGTATTTTATTTTGATATTTTAAAATGTCATTCATTTCCATTACACTTTCACTATTATGTCCATTATATCACCTCTGTTTCACCTCCATTTCACTACTATGTCACTACATTCATCCCACTTTCATTATCATTGGGCCACATTTATGTTTTTCGAAACTTTATTAATTCTTGGCCTTTTTAAGTGAATTTATGGTTAAAAATTAGGAAATAATGTGCATATGCTTATACATAAAAAGTGGGTTAAGATTGTTGACATGTGTAGGTCAAAAGGAGGCTTCTAGAAGACCCTTATGTGGCACACTAAGGCCAAATTCGAATGAGTGGAAAGAATCATGGGATCGTGAGGATATGTGTCACATCTCCTAATTATATTGAAACTCTAAGAAAACATGTGTCTTATCAGTTCCTTTTTTGATTAGGACTCTAGAGGTAGAGGGAAAGATTCATGGACTCTCATTAATGAGATGGCTTCTCATCTTTTTGTATAAATAGGAGATCTCTCTCCTTCGTTTGTTAATTTAGAGCTTAGCTTGTTAGCTTGTTAGTCTTCGCTTAGCTTGGAGTTTATAGTTCTTCCTTGATGGCTTTTGAAAGCTTTGGAGAGCTTTGTTGTACTTTGTAATTTTGAAGAATTTGAATAAAGCTTTGATGTTCTCAACATGGAAGGAGATGTGAAGTAGATGTTATGGAGCACATTAGAATGTAGGGTAGAGTAGATTTTAATTTTCAATTTTTCTTTGATTTCATTCAAGTATGTTATTTTATTGTTTTCAAGTTTTATAGATTAGATTTTCCATTCATGCAATTTTAATTCATGTAAGTGTGTTCAAACGGTTGATTTTAGATTAGTTTTTCTTTACATGTTTTTGCATCAAATAGTGACATGAGATTTGCCTCTCTGCTGAACGTTTTCTTAAGCTTTTCAATTTCAGTTATGCTTTGATTTTAGTCTTATTTATTTGTTGTTGTTAGTTAGTTTAGATATCAAGTTCTTCATGTTTTGATGTTATCTCCAGAGTCATGGCTTAACCCCGAAAAGCTACTTGGCGAGCTATCGGAATATAAGTGAAGTGACTTGATTTTACTTTCATTTGCAAGTAGGTAATTTAGATATCAGGTTCTTCATGTTATCGACGTTATCTCCAGAGCCATTGCTTAACCCCGAAAAGCTACTTGGTGAGGTATCGGATTATACGTGAAGTGACTTGATTTTACTTTCATTTGCAAATAGGTAATTTAGATATCAGGTTCTTCATGTTATTGACGTTATCTACAGAGCCATGGCGTAACCCCGAAAAGCTACTTGGCGAGCTATCGGATTATAAGTGAAGTGACTTGATTTTACTTTCATTTGCAAGTAGGTAATTTAGATATCAATTCTTTATGTTATTGGCGTTATCTCTAGAGCCATGGCTTAACCAGGAAAAGCTACATGGTGAGCTATCAGATTACAAGTGAAGTAAATTGATCTTGTTTTCATTAGTCTACAATTTTTGGTTTGTTTGAATACAATAGTTTAGATTTTATTTCTGTAATTACATGGGCAACAGAGACAGTGATTTCATGATTATTATTTCATCTTTTGTTTGATTTAAGTAGCTGCATATTTACATTCCTGTTCAAGTATTAATAGCATGTTTTAAGATATTTTGAAGTGCTAAGTTTTGGAAGTTACCATAAGGGACATAAAACTTGTCATGAAATCTACATCCATACTCGACCTTTAAAAGTATTCTTAAGACCTTAGAATAGGATTTCCATTTGCGTTAAACACCTTTGGAAACCAGCAAGAAAAAAACCAAAAAACAACATAAACTATAAAACAACGAAGTAAGAAAAGGGTTAATTAAGCACATATGGTGCACCACACTTCATCATTTTACGATACCCGAATTGATAATTTATGTAGAGAAATTTAAGACATTAAATTGACTAGACATTTTGTCGCCGTTGCCGGTGATCGAACCCACAACAAAAATGTCTAGTCAATTTAACATCTTAAATTGCTATACATAAATTATCAATCTGGGTATCGTAAACTGATGAAGTGTGGTGCACCATATGTGCTTAGTTAAGCTTTTTCTTACTTTGTTGTTTTATAGTTTTTATCTTGTCTTGGGGTTTTGTTTTTGTTGATCTCCTAAAGTGTCTAATGCGAATGGAAATCCTATTCTAAGGTCTTGAGAATACTTTTAAAAGTCAAGTATGGATAGAGATTTGAAGACAAGGTTTATGTCCCTTGTGGTAACTTCCAAAACTTAGCACTTCAAAAGATCTCAAAACATGCTATTGATCAAATCAATACTTGAACAAAAGTGTAAATATGTAGCTACTTAAATCAAACAAAAGATGAAATACTAATAATGAGATCACCGTCTCTGCTACCTATCTAATTAAAGAAATAAAATCTAAACTATCACACTCAAACAAACCAAAAATCGCAGACTAACGAAAGCAAGATCAATTTACTTCACTTATAATCTGACAGCTCGCCAAGTAGCTTTTCCAGGTTAAGCCATGGCTTCGGAGATAATATTAATAACATTAAGAATTGATATCTAAATTACCTACTTGCAAATTAAAGTAAAATCAAGTCACTTCACTTATAATCTGATAGCTCGCCAAGTAGCCTTTCGAGGTTAAGCCATGGCTCTGGAGATAACGTCAATAACATGAAGAACCTAATATCTAAATTACCTACTTGCAAATGAAAGTAAAATCAAGTCACTTCACTTATAATCTGATAGCTCACCAAGTAGCTTTTCGGGATTAAGCCATGGCTCTGGAGATAACGTCAATAACATGAAGAACCTTATATCTAATTGCAGAGATGAAAGTAAAATCAAATCACTTCACTCATAATCTGATAACTTGCCAAGTAGCTTTTCGGGGTTAAGCCATGGCTCTAGTGATAACATCAAATGACATGAAGAATTTGATATCTAAGCTAACAAACAACAGAAAATAAATAAGACTAAAATCAAAGCATAACTGAAATTGAAAAGCTTAAGAAAAAGTTCAGCAGAGAGGAAAATATCGTGTCACTATTTGATGCAAAAACATATAAAGAAAAACTAATTTACAATCAACTAGTTGAACACATTTGCATGAATTAAAATTACATGAATGGAAAATCTAAACTATCAAACTTGAAAGCAATAAAATGACATACATAAATGAAATCAAAGCAAAATTACAAAATAAAATCTACTCTACCTTACATTTTAATGTGCTCCATGACATCTACTTCACATCTCCTTCCATGTTGAGAACATCAAAGCTTTATTCAAATTCTTCAAAATTACAAAGTACAACAAATCTTTCCAAAGCTTTCAAAAGCCATCAAGGAAGAACTATAGACTCCAAGCTAAGCTAAGACTAACAAGCTAACAAGCTAAAACTAACAAATGAGGGAGAGAGATCTCTTATTTATACAAAAAGATGAGAAGCCATCTCATTAATGAGAGTCCATGAATCTCTCCCTCTACCTCTAGAGTTCTAATCAAAATAGGAACTGATAAGACACATCTTCTTAGAGTTTCAATACAATTAGGAGATGTGACACATATCCTTATGATCCCATGATTCTTTCCACTCAAATTCGAATTTGGCTTCAGAGTGCCACATAATGGTCTTCTAGAAGCCTCCTTTTGACCTACACATGTCAACAATCTCAACCCACTTGTTAGGTATAAGAATATGCACATTATTTTTTAATTTTTGACCATAAATTCACTTAAAAAGGCTAATAATTAATAAAGTTTTGAAAAACATAAATGTGGCACAATGATAATGAAAGTGGGATGAATGTGGTGACATAGTAGTGAAATAGAGGTGAAATGGAAGTGATATAATGGACATAATAGTGAAAGTATAATGGAAATGAATGACATTTTCAAGACCTCCTAATGGACATACTAGTGAAAGTATAATGGAAATGAATGACATCTTCATTATTTTCTAATTTTTAACCACAAATTCACTTAAAAAGGCTAAGAATTAATAAAGTTTGTAAAAACATAAATGTGGCCCAATGATAATGAAAGTGGGATGAATGTAGTGACATAGTAGTGAAATGGAGGTGATATGATGGACATAATAGTGAAAGTGTAATGGAAATGAATAGAATTTTCAAGACCCAACATACCCCCCAACTGAAGTTATTGCATGTCCTCATGCAATATATATTACATTAACTCTTTTGATTCTTGAGCTTTGGCTTAACTTTGCATGATATCTTTTGATAACTTCATATTTCTGCAAAGTGTTTTACTTGAATTGCAACATGATTGGTTCTTGTGTTACAACAATTTTTTTTTGTTGCATTCTATTTTGATCTTTGAACTTTGCATAATGATATTTTGATTATTGTTGCAAAGTATATCTTTATTGGATTTCATGGTGGTTGGTTCTTGTGTGACAACCATGATTTTATTTATATCCAATTTATCCTTCAAACCCTTTTTGAAAAACTATTGTATGCTCATAATAACAATGTAATAGTTAATATATGTTGGAAGTATGTGGGCTCCTGAGTTTGATATAGACATGGAAAGATATGAAAATTAATATATTCCCCCCCCCAAACTGATAGTATTGGCAATTTTATGAAATGAGGAAGAGAAATGTTTTCACAACAATTATCATTCTAGCTTTTTATGGAATTCTATAGTCAAAAGTTAGAAAATGGCGTACCTTAACTTACCCTTTGGAATGGATGAGTTGTATGTGTGCTGGCTGTAAAATTCTAATCATATTCTTCTTCAAGTAGTTGAACAAGAGGAGTCATAGATAAAGAGTTAAGATGACTTTTTATTGCTTCTACTAAAACTTACTGAATCTGCTCAAAAATGCTGAAAATAACAGTCTTCATGTCTTCAAAAGTTATTGGCACAATTCCTACTATGTCAAAAGATTTTATAATGTCGAACATAGCAGGAAATTTTTGACTTAGCGACTATTATTGGATGCCACTAGTCAACACGAGAACTCTCACCATTGATGACAATGAGAGTCAAGATGCCCAAACACATCTTGCTAGGTACGAATAGTTTTGCTGATGTCGAGTCACCTAGAAGATCTGATGAACAAGGGACATTAATGTATTCCCATTGTTTTTCAGCATGAGGACTTGCCATTAAGGCATGCAAGCCTCAAGGTGTTTTTACAAAAAACTTAGACTCAAAAGACTGTGGACTCAATAATTTTTATTCAAGCAAGGTTTATTTGCGAAATGAAAATGATAGGAAATGAAAGATGAAAATCGAAGATGGCAATAGAGAGCAGAAATTGCAATGGGAAATAAGCATGTGAATGAGCCTCTTGCTTTTATTTGTGGGTTATGAATGAACAAAAAGAGATGGAAAGTGTGTGAATGTAAATGGAAAATATGAAGTGAAATGAGGTGAACGGTTTATTATGAGGTATGGATGTGATGGAGACAATAGTATCTAGAAGTTTTTCAAGTGTTTGGATCTGATTTTGAATCAGCATATTTCCTCTTTTTTGTTGATCATCCTCTTATGAAACAAATTGGTCTCTTAGAGAGACACCATTCTTTTGTAGTCATTTGTCCTTCCTCCTAGAACCTGCAAAAAAATAAGTACTTCTTCTACAATGGAATGTAAGATTATCAAAGGTGAGAGATAATCAATCTCTCTAGTTATGATATTTACACACAAAACTAAGAATTTGTATTAATGAAACAAGTTCTCAAAAGAAAAATCAAAAGAATTTATACCTGCTTTGGAATTAGTGCCTCAAGTTGATGTTGCTTCTTTTCAGCAATTTATTTCATTATTTACGATTTCAAACTCTAATGATGGATTTCTCATTGTGTAGATCTTTTTGAGATCTTTCCAACGATACTTGAATCATCAAAATCTAATTTTGTATGAGGAAGTTAGGCTAATTTGAATAATGACATTTTCCAGCTGCGGAATTGGAGAACAGTTGCAGAATTGGACTTTAGCTGCGGAATTGGAGAACAGCTGCAGAATTGGACTTTAGCTGCAGAATGTGCACAGTTTCTATAGCTTTAAAATCTTGAATAAAAAGTTAGCCATTCATCTTTCATCATTAGTCCAAAATTAATCAATACCTTCAGAAAAGTGAGCAAATAACTTATTCATTTCATTAATTCAAAATTATTATTTTTTTCTTGACATGCAGCGACTTAGTGATAACACACACCTTGCCCAGGGTCTTTTTCATCAACTTAGATCAAATGAATAAGACACCATCCATGTACTGACATTTTCACAACTACCCATGTGGTTTGTTTCGTCTCTTGACACCTATAACCTATAAAAATAATAAAATGGCCGCGAAATTGCCAGTGAACTGCGGAATCAGGTTGCATTCCGCAGCTAAAAGACAACCAACCATCAGTTTTGATTTTTTTTTTTTTTTAATGTATAGAGGATTATTTTGTAGACCAACTACTGCAACACTCAAACTTGTTTTGGATTTGACAACTCTCAAGAAACCATGTCCCAAAATTTCATAGTTGTTGAATGAGATAGCCATGGTTTTTTTACATTTCCTTTGATAGAGTTTAGCTGTTTTTCGTTCAAGCATGCATATACTGAGTCATAGCTCATGTTTTAAGACAACTCCCAGAAATATCCAGGCAATGGTTCTAAGAAAAAACAACACAACTACCTGCATGGGATTCATTCCACTTTGATACTTTTTCTTCCTCTCTGGTAGTTCCAAGAAACCAATGTAATTAGAGGCAATTTTGGGTTTAACTCACAGGTAATATACATGAACAAAATGTGAGTGAGTTTTCGAATGGCCTCTACATCGAATGCCAAGAAGCTCCATGCCATGTCTATTAGTTGGTTGCGAAGAGCCGTATCCAATTAAGATTGTTGTTAACAGGTGTTACGTCTATTAGCGAAGAGACATATCCAATTAGAACTGCTGTTAACAGGTGTTACGTCTATTAGCAAAGAGCCGTATCTAATTAGAATTGATATTAATCGGTAAGTGGCAGAGCAGGTGTTAGACGGGTGGCAAAAGGCGGGAGATGTATAATCAACAAACGATTAATTATCAACACGCCTTCGTTTGGCCAAATCGTGCATTTGAAGTTTGACGTTTTTCTCTATTTTGTGATTTTCCTGAATTAACATTTTTACTGTTCTGCATTTTTACGAATTATTGCATTCGGCCTGTAAAATCAATTTCAGGAAAAAATTGTTTTCAGATGCAATCAACAGCAAATGAATCAGTCAGTTTCAGGGAGGGGACGTTGTAAAAAAGTTTCCTATCACATTAAGCAAGTGCTCTAAATAATGAGATCTATTCCAGTTGGAGCAACTCAGAAGTTTGTTTCAAACGCTTGCCAAAGAAACAGATGGGAATCTTATAGTGGATTCAAATATGATGCAAACCTGTGTGAGGTTGGAAAAGAGTTCATGTTCTGATCTTCAGAGTAAGAAAACCATCGTGTTTTTTTCGATTGGTTCTTGAGATAAGATCATGTGGCAAGCTAAGACCAAAGTCATAGTCATTTTTATGCCTCTGTATGAAGCACTAATTCAAGACTAAGAGCGAAATTATAACAAGCAGTGCAGCAGAGAAATCCAACCCAATTTTAGCACTAACAGATAAGCCACGCTTTTTCCAAAAGTATGGAATTTTAGCACTAACAGATAAGCCACGCTTTTTCCAAAAGTATGGACAATCTACTAGAGATGGCACTCCATAAAGGCCCTGATTTTCTCATAAATGTTAGCAGGCATCTCCATATAGGTATGGTCTCAGTTGGGATGTTTTAGCTTAATGAAGGATTTTCACTAACATTGGCATGCTGCTGCTGATTACAAGAGTCAGGCAAACAACTAAAGGAGGCTTTTGTAGATTTTATTATTTTATTATTTTTTAATTTTTTTAAATATTTTTGTAGGTTCATTTTAAGGCCAAAACTTGAACAGAGATGCAGATTTTCTTATTGATGTCATAGTGAAAGCTATGATTGAAGGTAACCATAGATTTTTTTCTTTTTTTCTCTGAAATTGTGAAATTATATAGAAGGATTAAACATTTTCAATTTCAGACAGCAAAGACTTCAAGTAAAATATACTAGAAACAAAACTTTGACTGAGGTCTTAAGCTGATTTTTTTTCAATCTGGGCTGGGTGACTAGGATAGGATCCATGTCGAGACAATTCCGGAGATGCCCATGTGGTCATTTTCTTCACTAGATGCCTGTAGCCTACTAAACCTTGAAATTAGTTGTAGAATCAGGCTGCATTCTGCAGCTAATTTGCAAAATCTTATTAAAACATGATACAGTGTTTTGAGGACCACTACAAACTGTAACCAGTCAATCTTGGACAGTTGAACCTATCAAAGCAGTTGGGTTTCATTTTTTTTTGAATAAATTGAAATGATGAAGTTTATTTTGTCTCCTTTTTTTTTTTTTTACTACATAACAACTCTTTTTCTAATCCTCCAGATCACACAAAGTACAGGAGGAGAGCATACTCAAGAATTATTAATTTTTTTTTTTTTACATAACAATCATTTTTTGATCCTCCAGATTACACAAAGTGCAGGAGGAGAGCATAATCAAGAATTACTAAAAAAAAAATTAGATGTAAGAAATAAGGTCACCTAATTACACTTCCCCGGCAACGGTGCCAAAAATGTCTAGTCAATTTAACGTCTTAAATTGCTCTACATAAATTATCAAACCGGGTATCGTAAACTGATGAAGTGTGGTGCACCATATGTGCTTAGTTAACATTTTTCTTACTTCGTTGTTTTATAGTTTTTATCTTGTTTTGGGGTTTTATTCTTCTTGATATCCTGAAGTGTCTAATGCAAATGGAAATCCTATTCTAAGGTCTTAAGAATATTTTCAAAGGTTAGTATGGATGTATATTTCAAGACAAGGTTTATGTCCCTTATAGTAACTTCCAAAACTTAGCACTTCAAAAGATCTCAAAACATGCTATTGATAAAATTAATACTTGAACATGAATGTAAGTATGAAGCTACTTAAATCAAACAAAAGATGAAATACTAATCATGAAATCGCTCTCTTTGCTGCCCATTTAATTACAAAAATAAAATCTAAACTATTGCACTCAAACAAACCAAAAGTTACAGACTAATGAAAACAAGATCAATTTACTTCACTTATAATCTGAGAGCTCGCCAAGTAGCTTTTCCAGGTTAAGCCATGGCTCTGGAGATAACGTCAATAACATGAAGAATTGATATGTAAATTACCTACTTCCAAATGAAAGTAAAATCAAGACACTTCACTTATAATCCGATAGCTCGCCAAGTAGCTTTTCGGGGTTAAGCCATGGCTCTGGAGATAGCATCAATAACATGAAGAACCTAATATCTAAATTACCTACTTGCAAATGAGAGTAAAATCAATTCACTTCACTTATAATCCGATAGCTCGCCAAGTAACATTTCAGGGTTAAGCCATGGCTCTGGAGATAATGTCAATAACATGAAGAACCTGATATCTAATTGCAGAGATGAAAGTAAAACCAAATCACTTCACTCATAATCCGATAGCTCGCCAAGTAGTTTTTCAGGGTTTAGCCATGGCTCTAGAGATAACGTCAAATGACATGAAGAATTTGATATCTAAACTAACTAACAACAGCAAATAAATAAGACTGAAATGAAAGCATAATTGAAATTGAAAAGCTTAAGAAAAAGTTCAACAGAGAGGCAAATCTCATGTCACTATTTGATGCAAAAACATGTAAAGAAAAACTAATCTACAATCAATCGGTTGAACACACTTGCATGAATTAAAATTGCATGAATGGAAAATCTAAATTATCAAACTTGAAATCAATAAAATGACATACATGAATCAAATCAAAGCAAAATTACAAAAAAAAATCTACTCTACCTTACATTCTAATGTGCTCCATTTCACTACTATGTCACTACATTCATCCCACTTTCATTATCATTGGGTCACATTTATGTTTTTCCAAACTTTATTAATTCTTAGTCTTTTTAAGTGAATTTGTAGTTAAAAATTAGAAAATAATGTGCATATGCTTATACCTAACAAGTGGGCTGAGATTGTTGACATGTGTAGGTCAAAAGGAGGCTTCTAGAAGACCTTTATGTGGCACCCTAAACCCAAATTTGAATTTGAGTGGAGAGAATCATGGAATCATGAGGATATGTGTCACATCTCCTAATTGTATTGAAACTCTAAGATGACATGTGTCTTATCAGTTCCTATTTTGATTAGGACTCTAGAGGTAGAGGGAGAGATTCATGGACTCTCATTAATGAGATGGCTTCTCATCTTTTTGTATAAATAGGATATATCTCTCCTTCATTTCTTAGTTTAGAGCTTGTTAGCTTGTTAGTCTTAGCTTAGCTTGGCTTTTTAGTTCTTTAGCTTGGAGTTTGTAGTTCTTCCTTAATGGCTTTAGAAAGCTTTGGAGAGTTTTGTTGTACTTTGTAATTTTAAAGAATTTGAATAAAGCTTTGATATTCTCAACATGGAAGGAGATGTGAAGTAGATGTCATGGAGCATATTAGAATGTAAGGTAGAGTAGATTTTATTTTGTAATTTTGCTTTTATTTCATTTATGTATGTCATTTTATTACTTTCAAGTTTGATAGTTTAGATTTTCTATTCATGCAATTTTAATTCATGCAAGTGTGTTCATCCGGTTGATTGTAAATTAGTTTTTCTTTACATGTTTTTGCATCAAATAGTGACATGAGATTTGCCTCTCTGCTGAAATTTTTCTTAACCTTTTCAGTTTCTGTTACGCTTTGATTTCAGTCTTATTTATTTGTTGTTGTTAGTTAGTTTAGATATCAAATTATTCATGTCATTTGACGTTATCTCCAGAGCCATGGCTTAACCTCGAAAAGCTACCTGGCGAGCTATCGGATTATGAGTGAAGTGATTTGATTTTACTTTCATCTCTGCAATTAGATATCATGTTCTTCATGTTATTGACATTATCTCCAGAGCCATGGCTTAACCCCGAAAAGCTACTTAGCGAGCTATCGGATTATAAGTCAAGTGACTTGATTTTACTTTCATTTGCAAGTAGGTAATTTAGATATCAGGGTATTCATGTTATTGACGTTATCTCTAGAACCATGGCTTAACCCTGAAAAGCTACTTGGCGAGCTATCAGATTATAAGTAAAGTGACTTGATTTTACTTTCATTTGCAAGTAGGTAATTTAGATATCAATTATTCATGTTATTGACATTACCTTCGGAGCCATGGCTTAACCCAGAAAAGATACTTGGCAAGCTATTGGATTATAAGTGAAGTAAATTGATCTTGCTTTGGTTAGTCTACAATTTTTGATTTGTTTGAGTGCAATAGTTTAGATTTTAGTTCTGTAATTATATGGGCAGCAAATAAAATGATTTCATGATCAGTATTTCATCTTTTGTTTGATTTAAGTAGCTGCATATTTACATTATTGTTCAAGTACTGATTTTATCAATAGCATGTTTTGAGATCTTTTGAAGTGCTAAGTTTTGGAAGTTACCATAAAGGATATAAACCTTGTCTTGAAATCTACATCCATACTTGACCTTTAAAAGTATTCTTAAGACCTTAGAATAGGATTTCCATTTGCATTAGACACTTTAGGAGATCAACAAGAACAAAACCCCGAAACAGGATAAAAATTATAAAACAACGAAGTAAGAAAAAGGTTAACTAAGCACATATGGTGCACCACACTTCATCAGTTTACGATACCCGGATTGATAATTTATGTAGAGAAATTTAAGACGTTAAATTGACTAGACATTTTTGGCGTCGTTGCCGGAGAAGTGTAATTAGGAGACCTTATTTCTTACATCTTAAAAAAATTGATAATTCTTGAGTATGCTCTCCTCCTGCACTTTGTGTGATCTGGAGGATCAGAAAAAGAATTGTTATAAAAAATAATAATTAATAATTCTTGAGTATGCTCTCCTCCTGCACTTTGTATGATCTAGAGGATCAGAAAAAGAATTGTTATGTTAAAAAAAAGAGACAAAATAAACTTCATCATTTCAATTGATTCAACAAAAAATAAAAAAAAATAAAAAAAAAAATGATGAAACCCAACTGCTTTGATAGGTTCAACTGTCCAAGATTGACTGGTTATGGTTTGTAGTGGTCCTTAAAACACTATATCCTATTTTAATAAGATTTTGCAACTTAGCTGTGGAATGTGGCCTGATTCCACAGCTAATTATGAATTCCATAGCTAATTTCAAGGTTTAGCAAGTTAAAGGCATCCAATGAAGAAACTGACCACATGGGCATCTCCATAATTGTCCCGACATGGATCCTATCGTAGTCACCTAGCCCAGATTGATAAAAAACGAGCTTAAGACGTCAGTCAAAACCCTCTTTTTAGCATGTTTTACTTGAAGTCTTTACTGCCTGAAATTGAAAATCATTAATCCTTCTTATAAAGTTTCACAATTTCAGAGAAAAAAATGAAAAACAATCAATGGCTATCCCTAATTCTAGTTTCCATTGTGGCTTCAATAGAAATCTGCATCCCTGTTTGAAGCTTTGACCTTAAAACAAACCTACAAGAACATTTAAAAAAAAATCGAAAGTGCAAATTCAACATATTGAATTGCATGGACTGTTGTAAAGAAAATAAGATGAGGCCAATTAAAAAAGAAAAAAAAAACCTTGTGTGGCTTTCAAAAGAGTGTATGCGACATCCAATTTATGTGGAATTTTTTTTTGAAACCTCCCAAAATTCTGAAAAATGTGCATACACATTGATTTAATGTTCTGGCCTCTTCATGATTTCGTTTCAGTGCATCTTCAGCCCTTTGTAAGCAATCTATTTTCATTCATTTGGACTGTGCATCTTACTCATATGGGATGTTTTTTGGTTTTGGAACGTTTTTGGAAAGCCAACATAGGAAATTTCTCGATGATAACAGAATCTGAAACCTATGGATGGCCTACATAAACTGTGCAAATAGATTGAAAATAGAGGCTTAAGGCATGTTTTAGTCACCAATACTCCTAGAGAAAATGTTGAGCTCATGATCTCTATTGTAAGCCTCACAAACTTCTTTGAGTTCTTGGTTATTGGAACTTCGTTCATTCACCAATAAACGCAGGTATTTGGATCACCATTCACAAGAGATTTACTGATGGAGGCTATATCACCGAAATTCACTAGGTCATACGCTGTGATTGCATCTGAAAACAAATTTTTCCTGAAATTGGTTTTACAAGCCGAACGCAACAATTTGTAAAAATGCAGAACAGTAAAAATGTTAATTTAAGGAAAATGAAAAACAAAGAAAAACGTCAAATTTCAAATGCATGATTTGGCAAAACGGAGGCGAATTTGGAGAAAATAAAACATGTGTTTTTTCGACAGTAGAGTCAATTAGATAACCCAGAAACGGTTTTAAGAAATTCGTGGCGGTTTGAGATAATTTCTCGGTTCTCTGAAGGCTCTTTGTGCCTGCCGCGTGAAAAAAATGGAATTTCAATTAATGAACTGACAATTGATTTAATTCGGCTGCTTATGATTTGAAATCAATGGCGTGCTAATAATTAACCATTTTCTGATCATACATCTCCCGCCTTTTGCCACTCATCTAACACCTACTCTGCCACTTCTTGATTAATAGCAATTCTAATTAGATACGGCTCTTCGCTGATAGACATAACACATGTTAATAGCAATTCTAATTGGATATGGCTCTTCGCTAATAGATGTAACACCTGTTAACAAAAATATTAATTGGATATGGCTCTTCACAACCAACCAATAGACGTGGCATGGAGCTTATTGGCATTCGATGCAGAGGCCATTCGAAAACTCACTCACATTTTGTTCATGTATATTTCCTGTGAGTTAAACCCAAACTTGCTTCTAATTACATTGGTTGCCTGGAACTACCAGAGAGGAAGAAAAAATATCAAAGTGAAATGAATCCCATGCAGATAGTTGTGTTGATTGTTTTTAGAATTATCGCCTGGATATTCCTGGGAGTTGTCTTAAAACATGAGCTATGGCTCAGTATATGCATACCTGGATTCAAAACAGCGTATTGTTGCAGCATGAAGCTGCACAAATAGTCCAGTCCTTGCTCAGGCCAAACAGCTATGTTATTATCAAGCATGACCTTAGTATCCTTGATTATTTATCAGACTTTATCTGCTGTTTGTATGGGAAGCCTAGGGCTTATTGTGTAGTAACACTGGCATTTTCAGTTAGAGAAGGGATCAATATCATTTTGGTTGGTTTTGTTTCAACTGAAAATCTCCGTTTTAAAGATGAATCACTTACTTTTAAGGTTGCAGAAACTCCACAAGAAAGTGCGGAAGAGATAAAAATCCATGCATGATACAAGTATCCAAATATGTGTAAAAGTAATGGTTGGCTATCTTTTAGCTATGGAATGTAGCCTGATTCCGCAGCTAACTGGCAATTCCGTAGCCATTTTATTACTTCTATAGGTTATAGGTGTCAAGAGACGAAACAAACCACATGGGTAGCTGAGAAAATGTTAGTACATGGATGGTGTCCTATCCATTTGATCCAAATCGATGAAAAAGGCCCTGGTCAAATGGAAGTAAAGGTGTGTGTTATCACTAAGTCGCTACACTAAGTCACCGTATGTCAAAAAAAAAAACAACAACAATTCTGAATCAATGAAATGAATAAGTTATTTACTCACTTTTCTGAAAGTATTGATTAGTTTTGGACTGATGATGAAAGATGAATGGCTAACGTTTTATTCAAGATTTTTAGCTACAGAAACTGTGCACATTCCGCAGCTAAAGTCCAATTCTACAACTGTTCTCCAATTCCACAGTCGAAAAACCTCATTGTTCAAATCAGCCTAACTTTCTCATACAAAATCAAATTTTGATGATTCAAGTATCGTTGGAAAGATTTTAACAAGATCTACACAATGAGAAATTCATCATTAGAGTTTGAAATGGTAAATAATGAAATAAATTGCTAAAAAGAAGCAACATCAACTTGAGGCACTAATTCCAAAGCAGGTATAAATTATTTTGATTTTTTCTTTGAGAACTTGTTCCATTAATACAAATTCTTAGTTTTGTGTGTAAATTTCATAACTAGAGACATTGATCACCTCTCTCCTTTGATAATCTTACATTCCATTGCAGAAGAAGTATTAGTTTTTTTGCAGGTTCCAAGAGGAAGGACAAATAACTACAAGAGAATGGTGTCTCTCTAAGAGACCAATTTCTTTCATAAGAGGATGATCAGCAACAAAGAGGAAATATGCTGATGCAAAATCAGATCCAAACACTTGAAAAACTTTCAGATACTATTGTCTCCATCACATCGATACCTCATAATAGACCATTCACCTCATTTCACTTCATATTTTTCTATTTACATTCACATACACTTTCCATCTCTTTTTCTTCATTCATAACCCACAAATAAAAGCAAGAGGCTCATTCGCATGCTTATTACCCATTACCATTTTTGCTCTCCATTGCCATCTTCCATTTTCATCTTCTCCTCCCTGTCATTTTCATTCCGCAAATAAGCCCTATTTCAATGCAAATTATTGAGTCCATAGTCCTTTGAGTCTAAGTTCCTTGTAAAGACACCTTGAGGCTTGCATGCCTTAATGGAAAGTTCTCATGCTGACAAACAATGGGAATACATTAATGTCCCTTGTTCGTCAGAACTTCTAGGTGACTCGACATCGGCAAATTCATTCGTACCTAGCAAGATCTGTTTGGGCATCTTGACTTTCATTGTCATCAATGGTGAGAGTTCTCGTGTTGACTAGTGGCATCCATTAATGGCCACTAAGTCAACAATTTCCTGCTATGTTCGACATCAGAACATCTTTTCGCATAGTAGGAATTGTGCCAATGAGTTTTGAAGACATGAAGAGTATTATTTTCAGCATTTTGGAGTAGATTTAGCAAGTTTTAGTAGAAGCAATAAAAAGTCATCTTAACTCTATATCCATAACTCCTCTTGTTCAGTCACTTGAAGAAGAATATGATCAGAATTTTGCAGCCACCACACATACAACTCATCCATTCCAAAGGGTAATTTAAGGTACGTCATTTTCTAACTTTTGACCATAGAATTCCATAAAAAGATAGAATGATAATTGTTGGAAAAACATTTCTCTTCGTCATTTTATAAAATTTCCAATACCATCAGTTGGGGGGGACTACATTCATCTTCATATTTTTCCATGTCCATATCATATTCAGGAGCCCACATACTTCCAACATATATTAACTATTACATTGTTATTATGAGCATACAATGGCTTTTCAAAAAGTGCTTAAAGGATAATTTAGATACAAAAAAAATCATGGTTGTCACACAAGAACTAACCATCATGCAATCCAATAAAGATATAATTTGCAACAATAATCAAAATATCATTATGCCAAGTTCAAAGATCAAAATAGAATGCAACCAAAAAAAAAAAAAATTGTTGTAATACAAAAACCAACCATGTTGCAATTCAAGTAAAACACTTTGCAGAAATATGAAGTTATCAAATGATATCATGTAAAGTAAAGCCAAAGATCAAGGATTAAAAGAGTTAATGTAATATATATTGCATGAGGACATGCAATAACTTCAATTGGGGGGTATGTTGGGTCTTGAAAATGTCATTCATTTCCATTACACTTTCACTATTATCTCCATTATATCACCTCCATTTCATCTCTATTTCACTACTATGTCACTACATTCATCCCACTTTTATTATCATTAGGCCACATTTATGTTTTTCCAAACTTTATTAATTCTTAGCCTTTTTAAGTGAATTTGTGGTTAAAATTAGAAAATAATGTGCATATGCTTATACCTAACGAGTGGGTTGAGATTGTTGACATGTGTAGGTCAAAAGGAGGCTTCTAGAAGACCTTTATGTGGCACTCTAAGGCCAAATTCGAATTTGAGTGGAAAGAATCATGGGATCATGAAGATATGTGTCACATCTCCTAATTGTATTGAAACTCTAAGAAGACATGTGTCTTATCAGTTCCTATTTTTATTAGGACTCTAGAGGTAGAGGGAGAGATTCATGGACTCTCATTAATGAGATGGCTTCTCATCTTTTTGTATAAATAGGAGATCTGTCTTCCTCATTTGTTACTTTAGAGCTTGTTAGCTTGTTAGTCTTAACTTAGTTTGGCTTTTTAGTTCTTTAGCTTGGAGTTTGTAGTTCTTCCTTAGTGGCTTTGGAAAGCTTTGAAGAGCTTTGTTGTGCTTTGTAATTTCGAAGAATTTGAATAAAGCTTTGATGTTCTCAACATGGAAGGAGATGTGAAGTAGATGTCATGGAGCATATTAGAATGTAAGGTAGAGTAGATTTTATTTTGTAATTTTGCTTTTATTTCATTTATGTATGTCATTTTATTGCTTTCAATTTTGATAGTTTAGATTTTCCATTCATGCAAGTGTGTTCAACCGGTTGATTGTAAATTATTTTTTCATTACATGTTTTTGCATCAAATAGTGACATGAGACTTGCCTCTCTGCTGAACTTTTTCTTAAGCTTTTCAATTTCAGTTATGCTTTGATTTCAATCTTATTTATTTTATGTTGTTAGTTAGTTTAGATATCAAATTCTTCATGTCATTTGACGTTATCTCGAGAGCCATGGCTTAACCCTGAAAAGCTACTTGGTGAGCTATCGGATTATGAGTGAAGTGTTTTGATTTTACTTTCATCTCTGCAATTAGATATCAGGTTCTTCATGTTATTGATGTTATCTCCAGAGCCATGGCTTAACCTCGAAAAACTACTTGGCGAGCTATCAAATTATAAGTGAAGTGACTTGATTTTAATTTCATTTGCAAGTAGGTAATTTAGATATCAGGTTCTTCATGTTATTGACGTTATCTCCAGAGCCATGGCTTAACCCCGAAAAGCTACTTGGCGAGCTATCAGATTATAAGTGAAGTGACTTGATTTTACTTTCATTTGCAAGTAGGTAATTTAGACATCAATTCTTCATGTTATTGGTGTTATCTTCAGAGCCATGGCTTAACCCAGAAAAGATACTTAGCGAGTTATCGGATTATAAGTGAAGTAAATTGGTCTTTCTTTCGTTAGTCTGCAATTTTTGGTTTGTTTGAGTGCAATAGTTTAGATTTTATTTCTATAATTAGATGGGTAGCAGAGACAGTGATTTCATGATCAATGTTTCATCTTTTGTTTGATTTAAGTAGCTGCATATTTACATTCTTTTTCAAGTACTGATTTTATCAATAGCATGTTTTGAGATCTTTTGAAGTGCTAAGTTTTGGAAGTTACCATAAAAGATATAAACCTTGTCTTGAAATCTACATCCATACTTGACCTTTAAAAGTATTCTTAAGACCTTAGAATAGGATTTCCATTTGCTTTAGACACTTTAGGAGATCAGCAAGAACAAAACCCCAAAACAAGATAAAAACTATAAAACAACGAAGTAATAAAAAGGTTAACTAAGCACATATGGTGCACCACACTTCATCAGTTTACGATACCCGGATTGATAATTTATGTAGAGAAATTTAAGACGTTAAATTGACTAGACAAAACACTTGTTCTACTTCTACAAACAATTTAGCGAAAGCTTAATCGAACATGAGCAACGTCAAGCATGAACAGATATAACTAAGAATGAGAAGTAATCAACCATAACACAAAAGATATATCACTAGGGAAAGCACCAGCCTAAAACTCCAACTCTGTATTATTATACAAGTGGAAATCTTATTCAAGTTATAAAAAGAATTAGCTCTCAAGCTATCCTACTCTCTCTGTAATCAAACAATACTGCTCACAGACTCAATAAACATAGAATATATCTTCCTCAAGCCCTCCAAGCCTCCTATTTATTTGCACAGTTTTGATTGGGGTCCAATGACATCACATGTGTAAATTAGCCTCATCACACTCACTGTAACCTCAGGTCCAACTGTGCAATCCATAAGGAATAATATTTATTTTGCATGCAAGGAATATTCACTAAGGAATATCCTAGCAACTAATAGTACATTATTCCTCCATCTGATCTCAACTGGGTCTCTGACTGAACTGAAATGCATGAGTTATCCATGAGTGAATACTCAATTATCTGAATTACAGTAGTTACATGTATGCAAGAATTAACTAAATGAACTCTCATTAATTTAACAAACTGTTAAATTAATCTAATTGGACTTGACTAAGTTAAACTAAGTCAACTGATTACAACTCAATATTACAACTCATCCTTATCTCTTTAACTGAAGGTTAAATTCCTTAATTAATGGAGAAACTGTTGCATGTCCTCACATAGACTTCAAGTTTGATTTTCATTAACTAATTAACTCAAGATGAATTAATTAATTAATTTTCAAACTGCTGTTGATATCAAATTTGAATTTTACTTCCTATGTTTAGTCCAAGGACTGACTAAACTAAGAAGGGATCCTAAAATGCTATTTTTAGAAAAGCTATTTTTAGCACTTTCACTTTTCACCCATTGTAGCTAAGACCTCCAATGGCTGAACTGCTATTTATAGCCCGGCTATTTATAGTAGTGCTATTTTTAGCAATTTCTATTTTTAGCATTTATTGTTGCACACTTTTCAACACTTTCCCTTGAACCTCATAAACAGGTGGTTTCTCCACATACTTGTCCTCTTTCAATACTCCATTCAGGAATGCTAATTTTATGTCCATTTGATATACATTCCACTTATTTTGAGATGTTATTTTTAAATTTTTTCTCATGGTTTCCATTCTCGCAATTGGTGCAAATGATTCAACATAATCTATCCTCGGTTGTTTTTTTTATGTATTAACAACCATCCTTGCTTTATGTCTTTCTATCATTCCTTCCAAATTTCTTTTAATATTATAGACCCACTTTACACCTATGACTTATTTTTCATGTCGAAGATTCACTAATTCCCATGTATCATTCTTTTCTATATCATCTATTTATTCATCCATTGTTGCTACCCATTCTTCTTCCTTAATTACCTCTTTAAAATTAAGTGGATCATCTAAATGTGAAAATAAAGAAATAAGAGAATTCAGGCTTTCCTTGCTTTCACCTTCATTTTTCTCATATATATATCTCAAACTTCTAAATTTTTGTCTACTTAAGATTTCCAAAGTTGGATTTAATTTCTCACTTGAAGTTTAACTTGTAGAATGTGTAGTTGTTGTCCCTGCATTGAAATTTCTTGTTGTTGGTGATCCTTATTGTCCACTTGTAGGAGTATTTGCATGAATACATGAGGTTTTCCTATTTCTTGTTGAAGGTGTCACTTGAGAACTATTTTTTTTATCTTGAATAGGTGTTGGAGGAGTCACCATTGAAGTATTTGTTGTTGCTAGTTCCTCTTTGTCTTCTCATGGTAGACTTTGTGCTACATTAATTGTTTTATCCAAACTTCCATCCCATGCTTCCTCTTATTTGAATTTTACATCTCTCTTGATTATGACATTTTTGGTTATTAGATTGTATAGCTTATATGCTTTAGATTCATCACTATAACCCAGAGATATCCATCTCACCCTTGTAGTCTAATTTCCTTCTTAATTCATCCGGGACATGTGCTTATGCCACACATGCAAACACTTTCATGTGAGAAACAACATGTTTTCTTCCACTCCATGCTTCTTCCATAATCATTTTCTTTACACTTTTTGTTGGACATGTATATATAATGTGAGCTTCACATGCTACAACTTCAACCCGATATTCATTTGGAAAATTCTTTTCTTTTAACATACTCCTTGTCATTTCCATAATTGTTCTATTTCTTCTTTCAGCGACACTATTTTGTTGAGGCATGTACCTTGTTGTGATCTTTTTATGAATTCCATGTTTATTTAAAAAATGTAGGAGTTCATTGGAAATGTATTAACCGTGTATATCAATTCCCAATGCATTGATGTGATTCCCACTTTGTTTTTCAACAAGATCCTTGAATTGAAAAAATCACTCATACACTTCTTTTTTATGTCTCAAAAATAGACCCATGTCTTTTTGTGTATTCATCTATGAATGTTGAGAAATAATAACTTCTAGCAACTGAGGGTGTATGAATTAGTCCACATAAATTTGAATGGATTATCTCCAAAGATGCTCTAGCCCTTATTAACTTTCCTACTAGAAATGATTTCCTATGTTGTTTTCCCAAAATCCATCCTTCACATAATATTTCTGGTTTTTCTATAACTATAAAACCCTTTACCATGTATTTCCTATTTAGTAAGTTTATACCTCCAAAATTTAGATGCCCAAATATTAGATTCCATAGGCAATTTTCATCTTTGATTTTTTCTTGAAAACTTGTTAGTGTGACTGCGTCCATTTTTCTTTCATCTTCTTCCAGGCTCATTGAAAGTCGTGCCTGAGCAAGCTCTCCCTTCAAATTTTGGTTTTATCCTAAGGGGAAACATTGTATTATTGGTCATTTGGACTTTTGCAATGACCTATTTACTTGGAAATTTATCTAAGATTGCACATTCTCCATTTTTTTAAAAGACTTTACACCTCTTTTGCATAAGTTGTCCCAAACTTATTATATTGTATTTTAATTGTAGAACAAAAAATAGATCTAAAATATATTTTTCCTCCCCCTTATTGATTAGAATATTGAATTTTCATTTACCCATGATTGAAACTTTGTTATCAGTTCTTAATGTGATTTTTGATTTTACACTCTTATCCAAATTAGAAAACATTTCTATGTTCCCTATCCCATGATTGCTACAGCTTGAGTCTAGAAACCATACATATCTTTGCTTCTCTTGTTGTACATTGCAAGCTAAGAACATATTTTCTTGATTTCAATTTTATTTTGTAAAATTTCATTTGGTTTACTAAATATCATATTGTTTCTTTATACATTCATTTGAATAATTCACATGCTTCTTGTAATAATGACATTGAACTTGAGACTTGTCATACCTTTGACCTTGTGTTTGATTTTGGCTTGAATTTTTACTTGGATTTTAAGTACTGCCTCTTCCACCTGAGCATGAGGAGATTATTCTTCCATATGTACATGAACTTCTTCCTACACCTCTAGAATTTGATCTTCCTCTTCCTCTACCATGACCAATTGAGACTTGTGTCTTGAAAGCATGTTCTAATGAAGAGTTTGTTGACCTGCTCAACCTATGTTCATGAGAAATGAGTGATGCATGGGGATCATGCACTAAGAATTGTGAGATATACATTCTCTCCTTTATGGCCACAATAATAGAATCAAACCTTGTTGGTAAACTTCTTAGAATATTTTCAACCTTTCTACTTTCTTCAAGTGTCTCACCTCATGGAGATTTTATTTGACTTACTAGTCCAATAATTTATGTAAAAAATGATTATATTTTGTCAAACTCATTCATATATATTGTTGCAAAATCCATTCTTAACATTTGTATTTATGTTTTTTTCACCTTTTCCATGCCTTGATATGTTGTCTGGAGAATGTCCCATGCTTTCTTTGAATTTGTTGTTGCTACAATCCTTCGAATAATGTTCTCATGTGGTGCTTGGAATATATAGAAGAGGGCTTTGGATTCCCTCTTCTTATTATCTCTCAATGAATATCTCTCTTCTTGTTCCAATGCATTATATGTTTTTGTATTAGCTAGTTCTTGGAACACATTCTCTACAAAATCTCTTATACATTGATAATAAAACAATGCCTTCATTATGATTTCTCAATAATCATAGTTTTCCCATTACACTAAGGAATATGTAGATTTTCCAAGCTTGTGCTTGAAATTGCCATGTCTCACTGATATAAACCTTCTCCTTGTCAAGATATAACAAACCTTTGGCCTAATAAACCTTAACTCTGATAAACTTGTTGCGATACCACGTGAAGTAAAAAGAAAAGCTAAAAATAATAGATAAAAAAAAAAGTAATGTGAAAACCCAATAAAAATAAATTTCTAGAACATAGCATGATATAATACATTTTCAAGAGAAATAAATAGAGGTTGTTGCTCCTTTTAGCCACTATAAAAACAAGATTTAGAGAACTTTATTAAACTCTCTGACGACTCTACTTTACACACACAATAAAAATTATATTTTATACACAGTGTGAATATTTATAGATCACGACAAGGAAATATAATAAATTAAACTTATAATAATACACATTGTGCACAATGCAAGTTCTTCGCATATGCATATTAAGTGCATGTTGCGCAGTTCAACATTACTTTGAATCATCATTCCAATTGCGCATTCTCATCATTTTAATTAATGGATACTGACTGCATGTTACGTATATCTTGTAGGAGAAGGAAAGTAGAGCACTGGCAAAAAATCCAATTAATTTCATGTTGCTTCAGGCATAAGAAAAATCTAAGATAAGATTTGGTTTGTACTCCAGGAATGGTGCAAACATGGATATTAAAAGGAGCATTTTGGATTATTTCCAACGAACACAAATACTATCCTTATAAAGTTAGTTGATATGGTTTCTGGAGTCAATATGAAATGGTGGTTATTAAAAAATGTTGTAGAATGTCCAAATGGATTGATGGCAATTAATAATCAGAGGCGCCAACGAAAAGAATATGGAATGGATGAATTTTCCCTGGTTGGTTCCATGTCATTCATAGAACTTCCCAAGAGAAAGGTGAAGTTGCATAGAAAAGGGTATAGAATGGTCCAAACGAGGAAGAGTATATTCCATAAGGTTGAGTGGTTGGTGGTACTTTTGCAGCAATAGTGAGTGGTTGAGGAGGGGATGTGCATATGTGAATTAATTAAGTTGGTGAACCATGTATCTGAAGAGAACTCCTAGAGAATTAGTGGTTACAATGGAAGATGGCCTATGTAATATGGTAGGTGGGTTATGAAGAGAACTCCTAGAGAATTAGTGGTTAGAATGGAAGATGGCCTATGTAATATGGTAGATGGGTTATTTTTATATGGACATCAATTTCATACGTGAAGTGCATGGAGAAAGGCATGGAATGAGTGTAAGAAGCAATGAACCAAGAAATATATTATTTATAATGGAGATTATGTAATTGGGCATGTTATCATAAGACATTATAGAAATGTTTACCCTAGATTTTAGTAGGAGACGTGAAAGATTCCCTTAAGTACCCATATCTTCTGGGGTTTTAGATCCATAGAAATTCCCTAGTCTAGTTTAAGGAGGGGATTGTTAGGATTAACCTTGACTCAGGACTGGTAATCTATAGCTAGTGACTAATAATCTACAACTAGTGACTCAAATTTTACATCTAGTGGACTGATAGTATGTAAATTGTATTTGCATGGAAGGAAGCCTACAAATAGGCTTATTAGTCTCCATTACAATGTGTCATAGGTTAAGAAAGTTTGGTCTCCCTAGTAGGGTTGGCGAGGGTTTTGGTCAAAGACTAATGAAATGGTTTTCCCAAAAACTTTCTTGGTGTTCTTTATGTGTGAGATTGTTTTTATTATGTTCTTGATTATATTTATTTGCTTTCCTTTTAACAGATAACATGTTTCTTCAAATGATTAGTGTAAGACGTCTTCTTTCTGGCCCAAGGAAATAGAATGCTCAAATAATCAGGTAAATTTCAATGTAACTATTTATGGTTTTATTTGGAATTTTAGTCCAAGTAAGAAACCTCGGGCGAGGGTTTGCCAAGTGACCTTTGGCGTACATGTAAGTAATGTCCATATAAGTTAAAACCTACTTGAAATACTCCATGACCAGTCTAGTATGTACATTATGGCATTATTATGCAAATGCAATGCATCAATCCACTTCAACATATATATTTCATGAAACAATAAAACTCTAAAAGAGTCCAAAGTGAAACAAAAGGTCATGAGCATTTTAATGGGTTATAACTTTATCTATTAGCTATATTAAATGTCCATCATATTATAATAATAATTATTATTATTATTATTATTATGATATATATATATATATATATATATATATATATATATATCCTGTGTATTTATGATATATATATATATATATATATATCCTGTGTATTTATAATATATATATATATATATATATATATATATGAAAAGTAGAGGATATATATATATACATATATATATATATATATATATATATATATATATATATATATATATATATCCTGTGTATTTATATATATTTATAATATATATATATATATAT
The DNA here is from genome assembly GCA_031772625.1 of Pinus tabuliformis. NCBI lineage: Eukaryota > Viridiplantae > Streptophyta > Pinopsida > Pinales > Pinaceae > Pinus > Pinus tabuliformis. The sequence goes on from CM062816.1 coordinate 501,203,639, forward strand.
ATATATATATATATGAAAAGTACATATTGAATGTATATTAATAAATATATTTATATGTATGAGTATTTTTTTTCAAATAATAATGATTAGTTTACACTAATAAAAATTAATTGTGGTGATTTTTGTTGTTAAGTAAGCTTATAATAATAATAAAATATTTGATTTAAGGTAAATTATAAGAAAGTATTAAGAAATACATATCTTAGATTACATATTTTTTTATTTTGATTAATATAGAATTAGTAATATAGGACCAAAGGAATATTTAGAGGTTGTGTGACCACATAAGTTAGTGTCGATATAATTTTTTATTGGGGAGTTGAATGTGAATCACAATGTCTTCCAACAGGGTGATGAGGATATTTATAGCCATTATTAACCTTAGCTGCTTCCTTTCCATGATTATGAGGAAAACATGTGATTCCTTCTTCAAATCTTGGAGGCTAAGGAGATTCCTCCCTACTTGGCAAAGATTCTTATCATTGGCTAAGGGGATTCCTTATTCTTCACATAAGCTGTATGCTTCTAGATTTTGTGACCTCAATCAAGCTCAAAGCCATGCTTATGACATCATTTACCTCTTTCTCACATTGGCAGAGTATTTCTTAATCCCAAACTTTTCCCTAGAAGAAAACAACAACATGAAAAATGGTAATGATTAGAGGATTACCTTGGTGATAAAACAAGCTAGAGGAAGATTATGGACTCTACAAGTCCCTCTCCTTGCTCCAAACAATGCCTCTTCTCTCAAATTTTATTTTCTCTCTAAAACCAAAAATAAATGCCTGGAAATCTCATTGAACAACTATTTATCTCGCAAATTTATACACTACACGAGATCAACGATAAATGCAAGCAAGGTTCCACATTTCACACAATAAAGAATCAAGCAGATAGCTCATAGCTAGCTCAACAATTATATAATCAAAAGGAAAACATGATGAAAATAGATGGAGATAGTTATTCTTATTCATCTTTGATATGTTTCAACAATGGTAATTTTTAATGGTGACCTTTCCTTCTTCATACATGGAGGTGCACCTTAAAGAATGTGTTAAGCTCGTTATTCACCCACATGTATGGGTAACCCTATGAGAAAAAAATTCTTCTATCATGTGATTTGACAGTGAACAACCATACCATGATTCATAGATAGTCGGTCTTAGATGCCTCTCATCTAATATTAATTCAATGCATTCATTCATCTATCTCACTCATTCCATGAAGGTGGATCATTTATTATGAAGTACGTTAATCATTTGTGTACTCAATTTCTTTCCTTTAATGTTAAAAGGTTTTCTAGCATGGATTAAAAGTTGAATTGAATGATGGACTCCTATTGGTTGTACATTTTTTCCTTACTTTACCTTGATGGTTATCACTTCCCCTAATCTAGTGTGGCCTTTCTTTGGGTCCTTCATTCATTGTATAGGATGGGCGCAAATAGCAGGCTCTAATGATCATAACATTTCGTGTTATCCATGCTTAACACTTGTCATCATTCCCCCTTATTTGTTATCCCACATTTTGATTTTTTATTTTCAATCACTCATGTTAGTTTCCTATTGATCTTGTCCAATGAAAAGAAGGGATTTTATATATTCAAGGTTGATGTAGGTATAAGGAAACAAAAAAACATTAGCAAAATATCAAAATGAAAAATATTGGAAAGGGATATAAAGCAAGAAAAAATCAAATTATAACTTAAGATCTTCCTTCTCTTATATAGCCACTCATCCTTCAGAGTATCTATGCATATCACACCTAACAAAGTAAAAGGAACTCTTTAAGAACAGATTTTCCCCTATGAAGTGAAAAATTTCTTATCACTAAAAGGGGTTTTGTCATTATTACATGATAATAAATGAAGCTTCTTAAATAAGTTATGTAAAGAAAGAAAAAGGAAAATATCAGGGCCTGGAAAAATAAAGTTGAGCGAAGGTAACTCAAGAAAATAAGCACTGCCTTTACAAAGGCAGCCATGGAAAATAGCTTGATATAACCTATCATAAGGAAATTACACCATTCATGAAGTAAGCCCCAATCCATAACACCAATCACCTACACTTATCTTCTGAAATGGTTAGTCTTTGAATTGTTCCTTCCATTAGGGTCAGAAGGACATAATAGGGACATTGGATGACCCTCTCATACTTAAGAATGGTAACTTGTGTACAATCATAAGCTAGTAGGGAATTTGAAGATGATGCCTCTGTGAAGTAATTTTATGGATTGACCATTGAATCTGGATCACTTTGATATTATTATGGTTCTTATGCATATGATGTCGATTTGAATTGATTCTTTGAGTATTTTATATATATTAATCCTAGGTATAGGTAGCGTCCCTTGAGGGATTTTATGATGCTTCTCTAGATCTTAGGAGCTTCAGAGAGGATGTGTAGCCACTTTAGTGATGACACATGGAACTTTGGTAGAGGAATTTGAACACTTCTTGAGGAGAATTGACCTTGGGATGAATTGGAATAGTTGATGATACGCTTCATCACCATCAAACCTTGGACACTATATATTAAATCTACGATATTTCCTTGAGATCATATGCACCATTAAGATAGTATGACATCCCTAGGTTGGCATCACACCTACTTGATGCACATTTCCCTACTCTTGAGGATGTTTGATGATGATGAAAAGGGACCCATTTAGATGGTGTTGTACACTATTTACCATGATGATGTCATGTGACCTAGCATTATGATATCCTCTCTTTATGCTCTAGAGGGTGACATGGGTGCCCTAGTGGATGTCATTAAACTTTATTATTATTTACTTAATCATTAGGCATATTTTGATGACAACACATGACTTTTAGAATGAGTTACACCCCTTGGACCCTTTCATTACACATTTTATGGAGAGATACACCTTTTTTTAGGATGATACCACCCTTGGAGGATAGTTAACTCACACGTGTGGGCTAATTGAGGAATAATTTCATGTCAATGTTATTGACATAGATATCTGTGGTGATTGAATTCTGACCTATCCACCTTGTATCATAGATTATTACCATTTTAGGGTTTTTAGGCTAAAAATGGGAAATCAACCTATTAGCCCTCATATAAGTAGAAGGTTGATTCTCCCTTGGTTGGTTGTCAGAAACGTGGGTTTTATTGTGTTTTTATACTTATTTGTACCAATGAAAATTTGTTGTAATATATTCTCTTGTTTACTCTTCATTTAGCCCTAATTTTACACATATATGTCATATATTTTAGGTCTTTCCTTATTATTGTTATAGATTATTTTCTTCCTAGAATTTATGGTTTAGAACCCTAGTTTATGAAAAACATGTATAATTTCTTGATTGTACATGTTTGAGAACTTATTTAAGCCCCTATTGCTTAACTTAAGCCTCTACATTGAGCCACACTAACCCTTGAACTCATAATTCTAATATTTATACCCTATTAGTTGAGTTAAGCCTCTAGATTGAACCACACTAACCATTCAACTCACAATTCTCATATTTATACCCTAATCCACCAAAAAACCTAATTATATATCAGTATTCCTAGTTGAGAGTTTATTGTAGAAACCTTGGAAGGCATTTAGCTTGAGTTAAATTGAGTTAATTGATCCTTAAGATATGTTACGGAAATGTCCCTTGTGTTGAATTGTGTCCATATCTAAAACAAGGGGAGTTTTTCTTTAGGTGATAGTGGTAACAATCTGATTTTTGCATCCAATCTAGGTTATTTGATGAGACTTTGTTGCTAAGGTGCTAGATTTTATAGTAACAAGTCATTAACAACTAGTAAAGCCATGATCACGGGAAAGAGAGTGATGGCCTTAAGCCCCTATTCGATATACAAAACCATTTTACCTTCCCTTTTCCTTGTTGAATTATTGTATTCCTTATAAGTAGGTAATCAATTGGAACTTGTGAGCCATAGCTAGAGTCCTTTGGAAGTACATGCTACAATTTATTCTTTATTTAGTTTACTTTGTATTAGTGATTTTATTATCACTGTTGAATCACAAATGGAAATATCTCACAAATACCTGGATCTAATAGTTTGGTGACTTATTATAAATTTATGAGGGATTTCACTTTGATTCATTGTTTGTAGCAATGCCAAGTCCTTAAATAAATCTAAAACTTTCTTTGAATCAAATTCAAAGAGACTCTCCACATATGTTGTCCATCTAGAAAAATTATATATATATATATATATCTATATATATATATGACTCTGGGAATAATAAGAATGTACCCAATTATAAATAGTTTATAGTTTCAAGAAGGAAACATTAGGGGTAAGAAAAAAATTTATTTAGGATGAAAATTCAAGTATTGTATTTATGGTTGAATAATTTTTATGTGCTTACACTGAGAGAGAGTGTGTATGTTGTGGGGTTGAGAAGGAGAGACAACGGGAGATAGAGATATAGATGGTGGGGGAGAGGGAAGAAGAGAGAAGCAAAGACAGGGAGGGAGGAAGAGATATAGATATCGAGAGAGAAATGTTCGAGAGAGAGAGAGAAGGGGAAGAGAGAGAGAGAGAAGGAGGGGAAATGAATGGAGGGAGATAGAGATATATAGATATGGCGAGAGAGTGTGTATGTTTAGGGGCTGAGATAGAGAGATAAAGAAGGAGAGACAATGGGAGATAGAGATATACATGGAGGTAGAGACGTGCTTACACTGAAATCAATGCACACTATTAATCTAAATAATTTGAAATTAATGTACATCATACAGCTTGTTGCATCAAATCAGAAATTAACATCTACACTAAAACCAATGCATCTAGTGCAAACAATCAAATAGGATTAGAAATCAACATCTATACTGAAATCAATGCATTTAGTGCAAAAAATCAAATAGGATTAGAAATCAATGTCTACAATGAATCCAATGCATCTAATGCAAGCAATAAAATAGGAGTAGTAATCAACATGTAAACTGAAATTGATGCATCTAGTGTAAGTTATTAAATATGACTAGAAATCGACATCTTAACTAAAATCAATGCATCTAGTGCAAGTGATAAAATAGGATTAGAAATCAATATATACACTAATGACCCATGCAACTCTTTCTATGTTCTGTTCTCTGCCTTCACATGATCTTCACGTCACGTTGTCACCTCGTTTCCTGATTCTCCAAAGTTGCTTTCACCACAAGTAGATTTTCTTGAGCTTGCAACTTTGTTCCACCTCTATGTTATCAACAACCTTCCTCTTACATTTGTTGCATCTGGTATACTGCCTTCAGCTGTTGTTTATGGTGCTTCTTGTTATGATGTTGTTGTCGTCATACCTTGGTGTCCTTTTCTATGAACAACTTGATATCTTCGTGGGTAGGAAAGTTCATAGACACTTGATTGACTGCATCCCCAAGTATTCACTGAACGGTGTCTTTGACTATGCTCTCCTGGAAACCATTGTACCTATGTTGCTGAGAGGCAGATGAAAACATGTGATACCTGGAGACATGGAAACACTCATGGGAAGCAATCTGTTAGTCAAAAACCAAAATGATCTTGAGAACTGAATTGCATCATACCTGTGTCACTAATCATGAAGGTTGCGCAATTTGTGTGGGAGGTCGGGAGACTGACTGCCAAGACTACACAAGGCATAGTCTAGGCTATCAAGAGGCTGAGTCGATACTGGAACTGTGCAATGCACAGTCTAGCCTGGCTGCTACCTGCTGGAATTGTGCAATGCGTAATCTCAGCTAGAAATGGTTGCATGCTCAGTGACTACATTGCGCATTTTCTGGGCCTGCAATAATTGTCCCTCAAGATTGTGCAAAGAAGGCTTGGAGGACAGTCACTAGGCAGAAATGCACATTTCTTGAGAGGAAGACAGAGTGTTCCCTTTCAGGATTGCACAATGCTGTCTTGGTGAGGCAGAGTCTGGGCCAAGGCTTCCTAGACCCATCGACAGAAAACTAAAAGTGAATTTGAATATGAATGCATGGTGATACTGAGTGTAATCATAAGTGAATGATAATGCATGAAAACAGTGAATGACAGACTCAGAAAATGGAACAACATGCATGTGAGTGAGGTGAGTCGCCGAATCGGCGACTGTTCGTGAAAAATAGTTTCATGCATGAGACAACAGTGAAATGTTAATGAAAACTAAAACAATGTTAGTACAAGCTAATAGACATCAAAATGATAGCAAGCACTCACTGAAATTAAGCAGACAACATTCATATGAAGCAAAACACAAAAAGCGCTAGAAATGCCACAAGACATGGAAGGTGGGCTTACCCCAAAATAGTTGAGTTGAATGTGTTGAAAACTCCTAGATGTGATGTGGGATGTCAGAGATGCAAGGTCAATGTGAGGAATGAGCTCTGCAGCATTCGGTTCATGAGTTTTGATAAAATCTAAGATGTGATGGGCATGCCACAAATCTAGGAAGAGCGACACTTGGTGGGAGGTTTCCGAAATGATTCTTGCATACAACCTCTAGCTGATAAGGTAGATCCCTGAGTCAAGGGATGCCTTTGCATGTTTCCTTGGGAGAAGAAGCCCATGCATGCAAATCAGTTTTGCTCGGTCTCATAGGGAACCATTCAACTCAATTGCACATGCAAGAGGCTACCTAACTGTTGGGAGAAAATGCACATTTCTGGAAGGGAGCTGGGCTGGCCGCCCAAGATATTTGCACAATTTCTGGGTAGAGCAGCTTAATGTTGCCCAGGAATTCACAATTCCTGGGTTGAGCAGCCTTGCTAAGAGGAATTGCATGATTTTTTGGATGAAGCCTGACTGGCAAATTCGCCCAATTCTAGAGCCCAGCAGGCTACTAGAAAGAATTATGCAATTTATGGAGGGAAGGCTAGTTGCCCTCCAGAATTGCACAATTTCTTGAGGGAGCTTCTTAGCCTACAATTGGACCAAGTTCGGAGAAACAACCTGTGAGGGGAATGCATCATGTTTTGATAGATATACTGTCTTTCTGCAAGAAAATCACTGAAGCTTGTGCACTTGACAAGGAAAGTCATGTTGTTATGAAAGGTTGGTAGGGAGGCTCCAAAATGAAACTAACAAAAAAATTTGCAGGGTGGTTGTAGCCACTACAACACTTGGTGACACACTAGTAGAACTCTAGCTCTCTGAATGGACATTGTTCGTGAAAAGAAAGTCTAACACCTCCAAAGGTATTGTTCAGTTCTCAATTTGTCATGGTCTCACGCTAGCTTGATTGTAAAATGTAGCATCTGCCAAGCTCTTAGTCCATTGACACACATTCCAAGCCAAGGAAACATATTTGTTTTGATTGGGGTTGAGGGGTATATTGATGCACAAGCAGTATAGTCATCAGAGTCATAGTTTCATCTCTGGTGCTGCTCCGCTGCCAGTAGGCCTGAACAGTACCCTGACAGAGTCACATAAGAACACAAGCATGGCTCTGTGGCTAGCAAGCCTGGTCAGTACCTCGGCGCAGTTACTTCCATCACCTCTCTGTGCAGGAAGCCTTTCTCTTCTTTCACCTTATTCATTTTTCATTTTGATTTTCTTTTCACTTTCATTTTTTTTTCATTTTTTCATAACTGTGCATAGCACTTATTCATTTCAGAGGTGGAAGAAGGATCCCGACTTATTAAGAGAAGAAGAGGTTTTTCTAGTAGAGAAGTAGTTTATTATACCTCTGACATGCCTGTTAAGGTTTTCCCCCTCACCTTACTCTACTTGACTGAGTTGACAAGGGTTAACCCAAAAACAACTGACTAGAGTAGGTGACACTATTTAGCACGCAAGCATTGTGCTTTCACCAAGGTTCACTTTGAATAGTATGTATTTTCCTTCGACATATCATGGACTAAAAGTAAGAAGTTCTTCATAGAGAGGCAAGATGATAGATAACCAAGTAGTGATAGTTGCACAACGCCTCTTGTACTTTACCCAACTTGTTTCATGAGTCATACATGGCTTCATGTGAAACTACCTACGAAAAAAACAAGAAAACAAATGAACAACAAAGAAAGGAAGAAGTAGAAGAAAAAGTGAAAGAAAAGTAAGAAAACAAGTAGGAAAACAAATAAGCGAATAAAGAATGTAATCAGACAAGCATTCAAGAAAACCAACTGAAAGAAAACACTACTCCTACTCCTAAACTAATAGTGCATGAGCCTGATCACGTGAAGTGATATTTACAATGCAGCCACCGGTGCATTGCTTGACCCATGTTGGCGAAGGCTTCGTCTGCGAGCAACCCAGTTGTGCGAACGAGCAAGTAAGAAAGATTTAACAATGAAGGCAAACACGCTTCATGTTTCAAAGTGCCCACAGGACATGAGTGAGTACAAGTGCATGACAAGCAGTTCATGGACTTATCACAATGTTGTGTGACACTGTGTGCAGCTTTGAAACATATGCACACTCTTGGTTGTGACTTGCAAGCAAATGAAAGAAACAAATATAACATGGGTCGTGCACATGTTCTTACAATGTAATATTCCTCCAATGCATGAGCGATAGGATCGTGTAGTTCGAGTGGAGGAAGCATGATCTGTGTGCGAGATTGATGTTCAATGTATACAGATGAGTGATGAGGAGCCTTGGGTGATTGAACAATTTCTTGATCGGAAGTGAAACCAACCTGAGGACAGCAAGGGCTGACATAACCATCAGCTTGGGCTAAAGTTCCTCAACAACCTGGAGTGTTTCAACTTCATCATCAAATAGACAATCATAGACCGGTGGCTTTGAAAAATCAACTGCGATAGAATCATGATGATGATTGAATATGGGAGTAAATGGATCACGACAGCGACAATTAGAAAATCCAATGATTTCATCGGCATCCTCATGATCTGATGAATCAAATAGAGCGGTATATGAAAAGCGAACAAATTCATCCTATGTGTTTTCGGAAAAGGCATATGAAAGATCAAGTGGATTTTCAATGAATAACTTATCCTCTCCATTGTTGAATGAAGGACTAACTTCCGGTGTGTCTTGCAGTGATCAACGATGGATGCATCTGTGGATGAAGACACAAATGTGAAATCATGGATGGCAGGTTCACTAAATATGTTAGGAAGGAATGGAGGGGGTTCAGACGGAAAGGAGTCATCCTTCACGGAGTGTTGATGCTCAAACTCCCACTCATACTCTTCATGAATGACAACGCATGTTGGTTGTGCAAAACCAACTCCGTCAGTGGCTTGTTCCTTGTTCACAACAAGTGTAGAGTCTGGAATGGAAGAACACAAGACAATATCATCTGAAGGAACAACCGAATGCGAAGACGGAGGTTGTGGAACATAATGCATATGACAATTTGATGGACTCACAACCAAATCTATGTGAAATTTAATCGAAGTGATGTTGGGAGGATATGACAGTTGAACCGGTGTGTGAGCATGATCCTCAACATCACTCCGTAGTGGTGGAGTTGTTTGATGAGGGGATGGTGGAAAATCACTTGTGACAATGATCGCATCCGTCTGAGATTGTGCAACTCCATCATTGAAGAATTTTGAGCGAGGCTTGATTTCAAACTTCTTCTTAGGATGAGCATATTTCTTAATGCAATACTCGAGTCAGTCCCAAAGGTAGAAAAAATTCATCTGGCTCTTTGGAGCTTGAAACTGTAAATCATGGAAGCACTGCCAAAAATCCATAGTCGATTCATCCGAAGCCTTCCATTTTTGTAACAATTTTTTGTCAAGATGTTCTGGATCAAAATGATGGAAAGTGTCTTCAATGAGATCACAGAAGTTCTCAAGTGAGTGCATGCTATCAGTCGGTAGGCTGCACAACCACCGATGTGGAGATTCAGGAAGTGTGTATGCAAGAAGCAAGCTGGCTTGTTCATCAGAACATCCATCTTCCTCAAGAAGCATGGAAAGAAATTCATGTAAGAACTCAGGCCAGGCCACTTCGCCTTCACCATCATATGTGTAAGTAGACAAGTGATCGAAAAACTCCCTCGTGATGGTGACATCTCCATGGTTCAAAAAACATCGCGAAGGGAGAAGTGTAAAAGAATCCATGATAGGTATGCAAAGGTTCAAAACAAGATGAGAGGACACATCTTTTCATATGGCCCTCCTTCTATCATGATAAATGTTGATGGTGTTGGACCTGCTAACATGTCAAGGGACCTCCTTGGTAAGAAGTTTCAATTAGACCTCAGAATGTTTGTTGTAGGAGTCCCAGCAGTGAGTTGTATGGTAATGCCTTGACCGCGATTTCGCACAGAGGCAAGTAAGATAACTCTGTTGGTAGCAAGGGTGTGACAGCTGCAGCGAGCCAAGGAAGGTGCATGATAGGTTCTAACACATGAGAGTTTAGATGAGCATGCCCCTTGGAAACCTATGATAGCACATAGTTAAGAAGGGAACACACGAGCGAAGATGCATCACAACATGGAAGGAAAGTTAGCTAGCAATCAAAAGTGACGGTTAAACCAATAGCATATTTTAGAAAGATTCATACATACATACACAAATAATGCATGCGTAAGTAAATAAATACATATACCATTTAGAGTAAACTAGATAGCGTAGAATACAATACAACATATGCATGAAACGTGTTGGCTCTTGTTTTATTAAGAATTGTAAGTTCCAATCATACAATACATCCATGTCCAACCACTAGTTCTGACAGTAGAATGTTACAACCACAACTATCTGCTCCTCCAAACAGATGTACTAGTTCTGCACAGTGGAGAAGCCAAGGCTCATTACAATACTATCCAAGCTCTCCACAAGATAGTCTTATCGGAAGCTTAGCTGATAAAAAGCCTTTATAATGAGTTATGAGGTTCTATTTATAGAAAAGGGTGGGGTGACCCTTCACATTCCCCTTTGTGACAGCTCATCTACCCTCATGACTATTCATCTACTCTATGGCTATTACATCCAACTATCGACACTTGAACTTCCACTTGAGAAGACGTTACATTACAATGCACATGTGCACATGTGAGAAAAAATGTCATGAAAAATCCATGCAAGACATATCGACACTTGAACTTCCACTTGAGAAGACGTTACATTACAATGCACATGTGCACATGTGAGAAAAAATGTCATGAAAAATCCATGCAAGACATCGCTGACACTCGGTCCGTTGTTATGAGACCAACTCTTTGACATGCTTGTGATGGTGAAGGTGGTGAGATGATGCCAAGCTTGGTCGTCCATGATGGTGTGCATGCGCTCCATGGTGACATATTGTTGAAGCGAACTCTTGCCTCTGTTGCATCCCAGTGCATTGGTGTGGCTCCTCCATCCAACTCGTCTACTAACATGCACATGGTCTTCTTGGGTACAGCCGAACCGGAATCACTGATGCATTGTGTCTATGCTGATCTTCCAATGTGTGCTCGTGGTCATGCGAATCAACTGTCAACTGTATGTTCAGCTCCAGTCAGACTTGCTTCATGTCTTTGCCTCAGTGAGTGTGTTGAATGGTTGGGTTTGCATGAGTGCGCACAATGACATGCATACTGCTGAATTCCCTTGCATGCAATCAACAACACTTCTCACCATGTCTTCTCCGTGCCAGCTTTTGGGATGTATCCATAACTTGTACGGGCACAATTTCATCCATGAGTGCATGTCGCACCCACTGTTGTACCTATTCTTCCTTGAGTTTCTACTTCAGCCCATGCAACTCCTTCTCTGTTCTATTCTCTCCCTTCACATGATTTTCACGTCGAGTCGTTACCAAATAGCCTGAGTCTCCAAGGTTTCTTTCACCACAAGTAGATCTACTTGAGCTTGCAATTTTTTTCCACCTCTGTGTTGTCAACAACCTTCCTCTTGTGTTCGTTGCATTTGGTATGTTTCCTTCAGTTGTTGCTTAAGGTGTTGCTTTTTGTGATGCTGCTACTGTCATATCTTGATGTCCTTGTCTACGAACAACTTGATGTCTTCGTGGGTAGGAAAGTTCATAGACACTTAATTGATTGCATCCCCAAGTATGCTATGAATGGTGTCTTCGACTCAGCTCTCTTAGAAACCATTGTACTTGTGCTACTAAGAGACAGATGAACACTTGTGATACCTAGAGACATGGCAACACTCATGACAAGAAATCTGTCAATCAAAAACCAAAATAAACTTGAGAACTGACTTACATCATACATGTGTGACTGATCATGAAGGTTCCACAATTTCCGTTGGGAGGATGGGAGATTGACTACCAAGACTGTGCAAGGAATAGTCTTGTCTATCAAGAGGTTGATTGGCTACTAGATCTGCGTAATGCATAGTCCAGCCTGGCTACTGACTACTAGAATTGCACAATGTGCAACCTTAGCTAGAAATGGTTGCAGGCTCAATGACTACATTGCACAATTTTCTGGGCTAGCAATCATTGTCCCTCAGGATTGTGCAAAGCAGGCCTGGAGGATAGTCAGTGGGTATAAATGCACATTTCTTGAGAGCAATATAGAACCATCCCTTTTATGATTGCGCAATGTTGTCTTGGTGAGGCAGAGTTTGGGCCAAGGCTATGCAGACCCGTCGACGGGGTACTAAAAGTGAATGTGAATGTGAATGCATGGTTATACTAAGTGTAAGCATAAGTGAATGATCGTGCAAGCAAACGGTGAATGACAAATTCAGAAAATGGAAGAACATGCATGTGGGTCTCGGCGACCCTTCGTGAAAATAAATTTCATGCATGCAATAGCAGTGAGATGTTAATGAAAATTGAAATGGAGTATTACAAGCTAGTATGTATAAAAATGACAGCAAGCTCTCACTGAAATCAAGCAGCCAACATTTATATGAAGCAAAACGCAAAAAGCATCAAAAATGAAACACAAGACATGGAAGGTGGGCTTACTCCAAAACAACTGAGCTGAATGTGTCGACGACTCCTAGATGTGATGTGGGATGTCAGAGTTGAAAAGTTGATGTCAGAAATGAGCTCTGCAGCATCCAATTCATGAGTTTTGATCAAACCAAAGATGTAACGCACATGCTACAAATCTAGGAAGAGCGACACCTGGTGGGAGGTTTCCAAAATGATCATTGCATGCAACCTCCAGTTGCTAAAGTAGATTCCTGAATCAAGGGATGCCTTTTCATGCTTCCTTGGGAGAAGCAACCCATGCATGCAAGTTGGTTTTTCTCAGTCCTGGAGGGAAATGGTCAACTCAACTACACATGCAATAGTTTGCTCAACTGCTGGGAGAAAATGCACATTTTTGGAAGGGAGTTGGGTTGGCTACCCAAGCGATTTCACATATTCTGGGCAGAGCAGCTGACTGCTACCCAGGATTACGCAATTCTTGGGCTGAGCAGCACTGCTAGGAGGAATTGCACAATTTTCTGGATGAAGCAAGACTGGCATATTTGCGCAATTCTAGAGCCCACCAGGCTGCCAGACAAAATTATGTAATTTCTTGAGGGAAGGGTGGTTGTCCTCCAGAATTGCACAATTTCTTGAGGGAGCTACTCAGCTTGCAGCTGGACCAAGTTCGGAGGAACAACATGTGAGGGGAATGCATCAAGCTTTGATAGACATGCTATCTTTCTGTAAGAAAATCATTGAAGCTTATGTACTTGAGAAGGAAATTCATGTTGCTGTGAAAGGTTGGTAGGGAGGCTCCAAAACGAAGCTAAGGAAAAATTTTGGAGGGTGGTTGTAGCTACTACAACGGAGCCTCAGGATTCCTTTGTTGCTAATCCAGGCATCAAATCCTTTATTTGTTTCTTAAGAAAATTTGCATATGTGTATATTATTGTAAATATTGTGTCAAGATGGATTTATAAATCTCCATAGACAGTATGATTATTTGTTTGTTGAAGAAAATGTGGATGAGTTGTTATTGTAAATATCGTAATGAGTTGTGTTAGAAAGATCTAGTAACCGATATGTTTGGCATGTTTCCAACAGTTCCTTATTGTAAATACTACAACGAGCTATGTTATAAAGCTCCATAAGCAGTATGTTTTTTCTATTTTTATAAGTGTCATTGAACACCGAGGACGATGTTCGCCCAAGGGGGAGGTTTCTGTAACAGCCCCTGGTTGGATTTCCATGTAAAAAAAATACAATACCAAGGTTATGAGACACGTATTCCAAGTTGAATGGTGGGAAAAACATCCTATTGGGTGTCACTTTTAGTTTATTATTGCTAAGGAAATTGGCAAAGGCATTGGAAAAGGATTTGGAAAGGAAAAGAGGCATTAATTGACATTTTATTAATGAAAATAAGGGAAATTAGGAGAAAAGGTAGGTGAATGGTCATAGATTTGCATGAGAAGGAAATTGAAGGGAAGCTAATGGAAATTGAAGAAAATAGAGGCCTCAATGATAAAATTTCTTTTGAGGATTAGTTCATGTCTTTTAATAGGTTTTGGGTGGAGCTTTCATTCTATTATCTTGCTCACACTGTTGCACACTTAGAGAATTCTTGTAGCATGCTTGGAGCACTCTACTATTCAATTGGAATTGGAGAAAGAAGGCAAAGGAAAGTAGGAAAGTACAAGGGAACATTAGGATCAACAACTCGCGATGGTTTATTTTGTAGGTATTGAGTTGCAAGTATGGTTTCATTGCTAGTTTATGCATGCATGGTACATGCATGTGGTTTCTTGGTTATGATCTGTCATTGGCATGGAAGGTTGTTTGTATTTACATTGGTTTTTCCTATCCTTGTCATTTCTTGGATAGCCATGGTGTTGGGGGTTTTCCTTTTTGTTTTCTGATTGGTGCTCATGTTCCTTTTGGTTGTGGGTTGAGTTATTAGTTCCTAGAGCCTTGGTTGGTAAAATGTTTTGAAAGCCCTATAATAGCTTGGGTTGAATTACTAGTCCTCAAAGCCCTAGTTGGACAAACGATCTAGAGCCCTTGGTGGGTTGATTTAATAGTCCTGGAAGCCTTGGTTGGAAAAACACTCTAGAGCCCAGTAACAACTATGGGTTGAGTTACTAGTCCTAGAAGCCTCAATTGGAGAAAATGCTCTAGAGCCCTAGAGAGATTAGGTGGAGACCGATCTGGTTATGGTTAGTGATTTCTTACCATGAGGTGGAATCACTAGTTGAGGGTTGAAGTGGTTGGCCTCTAGAAGCCCTCATTTGGTTTTGGTTGATTTTTTTCATGAGATCCCACATTCGTGCTTGGAATATGGCACGGGGGTGACTGGTTGAAATAAATATTTGGTTCAGCCCAATCTATGGTCTAGTGGTACGTGGAAGTCCCTGACTTGGTTGGAATTTTCATATGCTAATAAGAGGTATTTTCTATTGTGATCTATGAGCATATGTATTGATTATGATTGTGACATTATGGTTGAGTTTCCATGGTTTATATGTTGGTTATTGTTCGGTTATATGTCGGTTATCAGCTACTTATATGATGGTTATATGATGTATATTGTTTATGGATCTTAACATGTTTGATGAATATGTGATTGGTTATCAAATGAATTACCAAATAGATGCTATTGCAGCTAATATGAGAGGTAATTAGACCTTCTTAACAATTCTCAGATAAGTATGAGAGCCCTATGTTCATATGTGTATTTATGACTTGTAGATTTCATGTTTATCATGTGTTTGAAGAACTGTCTATCATGGTTAGGCTTGGTTAGGCCAAGTCGTTGATCAATCTTTGCATTATAAGCTTTGTCTTTATGTGATTTATTGTTTTGGAAAGTTTCATCAAGTTCTAGGCAGTGACCTAGAGTCTATCCCTGAAAAGGTGGCACATATTTCACGGTCTTAGGCATAGAAATGGTTAAAAAAGGTTGTAGTCACACCCTTGCAATGGTATTGCATGCAAATATAGTCCTATATTTGCATGGATGCACGCTCGTGCATGTAACTGGGACTCCAAATAAATGAAAAGGCAAGTTAACTCAAGTTTTGGACACCTGGAAGGGTGGTTTATCCCTTGGGGTTCCTATAGCACCTTATGAAGGTCAATAAGGTTTTGTTTTATCGATTCCACTTCCTTAAGGTGATATAGGAGGTTGAATCATATCATAGTAACTATTCGTCGCATATTTACCCTGGTGGATATGAAAGATTGGGTAGGTGTGGGAGGAGGGTGTTACACAATGTGTAGAGTAACTCGTCCTAGAAATGGTATTCAACGGTGCTGTCACCATCATGCACATGACTCTCACTCTTTAACTGCTAATACACCTCCTTCAAGACCTAATCCTCAAAATATACCTCTTTGTATGCATCATGGGTGAATGGATCCATGTGAATAAGAGTCCCCAAAGCATAATTTTTGATGTGGGTGGCCTTGAAAGCATGTCAGCCAACTTGTTTATGCTTCCCTTCTTATACCTGATCACCAAATCAAAATGTTGTAAGAACCCCATCCACTTGTCATGCATGGTTTGTTGTAGCTTACTCTGGGCCTGCAAGTATTATAATGGCTGGTTATTTGTGTGGATTACTATATCCTTTCCCATCAGATAATGCTTCCACTTCTTTACAACTTGCACCATGGCATAGAGCTCCTTGTCGTAGGTAGGGTAGTTAAGAAACTCTCGATGAAATACTTTAGAATGGTAGCATACAAGCCTTCATCCCTGCATCAAAACAACTCCTATAACATACCCACTTGCATTCGTCTCCACTTCAAAGGGTCACTGCAAGTTTGGTAATGCCAGAACTGGTGCTTGGTTGATCTTCTTCTTTGGCTCTTTGAAAGCCCTTTGTTGAACTTTTCCCCACTGGAAACTCTTTCCACTTGTTTTTATGGCATGGATTGGTGTTGCTACCACTGAAAAATGAGGCTACGAACTTCCTCAGGTACTGTGTTTCCCCAGTGAAACTCCTAACATCATAAACATTAGTAGGCACATGATATTTCATGATGGCCTCCATATTGGAATGATTTATATTCAATTCTCCTCCATCGATCACATACCCCAGATAGACCAAAGATTTCTATGTAAACTCGCACTTCTTGAGATTTTCTAGCAGTTGGTGCTTCTTCAATGTTTCGAGCGCCTGCTTCTAATGTGACACATGCTCCTCCAAGGCAGCACTATATACCATTATATCATCCAAATAGACAATAAAAAATGAATCTATAAAAGGGAACAGAACATCATTCATTAATCTCATAAATGTAGCTGGCGCATTACATATTCCAAATGGCATGACTAACCACTCATATAAACCTTGGCTAGTTTTGAAGGTGGTATTCCATGTATCCTCTTCTTTGACTCAAACCTGGTGATATCGAGACTTCAAGGCCAGCTTGGTGAAGTATATGGTTTCTACAGTTGTTCCAACAAATCATCTATCCTAGGGAGGGGGTATCTGTTCTTGAGCATGATTTTGTTCAACACCCTGTAATCTATACACATCCACCAAGTCCCATCCTTTTTCACCAAAATTATGATGGGTGACCCACATGGTGATGTACTCGGTCGAATGAAACGTTGTTCCAGCAGTTGTTGCAATTGTTTCTTCGCTTCACTTGCGTCTATAACAAACTATCTATACAGCCCAACATTTGGCATTGGGGAGTCTAGAAATAGGTGGATCTCATGATCCACTTCTCTCTTAGGTGGTAAACCTTTAGGCTCTCGGAACACATCCTTGTGTATCTGCAGAAACTCCTCAAATTGTTGTTTATGTTTCTTAGTACACC
Organism: Pinus tabuliformis; assembly: GCA_031772625.1. NCBI lineage: Eukaryota > Viridiplantae > Streptophyta > Pinopsida > Pinales > Pinaceae > Pinus > Pinus tabuliformis. The sequence goes on from CM062816.1 coordinate 501,221,221, forward strand.
CCTCCAGGGATGCCTTGCCTCTAATTGAATCCTTTGTAGACGAACTTTCTCTTAAAAACAATAAAACATACTTCTTGTTGGAACTGATCAATTTCTTGGCTTGGTTGGCACTTACTAGTGAAATTTTCAAATTTCCTTTGTGCAAATTGATGATGAACGATTTTCCATCCTTGATGAGTTAGTATTGGTTTTCTGTCCTCATGAATATTGCATCACACATGTACATGTATGGAATCACAAACACAAATCCACATACATCAAGGGGAACTACATCTAGATCTACTTCATCAATAAAATCAACACTGATAGAAAACCTGATTTTACATTATTTTGTTACCTTCAACTCTACATCCTTATTTACCCATCCTAAAGTATATGAGTTTGGATGATCATGAAATTCCAGTACAAACTTCTTAACCAACTCTGCGATAATGAAATTCACCTGCGATCTTGAGTCAAACAGAGGATGAATCTTTGTCTTCTTGACCTGTACCTTTATATGGAAGAGTTTGATCATTTCCTTCTCTTCCTGCTACTGAAGGGTAGGAAGATTCAAATCCTTCTGCACTGATGTACTAATGATCTTATCATCCACATCCGAGTTGCTTTCAACTTGGTTTCTCGACTCAGTGGCCATGAGATTCTTCTTCTTATTATATTTCTTCTTGTTCTTTGGGTTTAGCTCTGGATTCTATTAGCATTTCGTAATTTGAAGGCTAAAGAAAAACCCATAAAGGCAACATCAAAAGGGCTTTTGAGTTTAGAATCTAGCGCTCCTAAACTTAGAAAGGGATCTCTCTGTGAGATTTAGCCTTGCTTACTAGGAATTTTAGGCTAGTTATTGGGCTCAAAGTTTGGTTTTTGAATTGGTTTGGTTGGAACAACAAGGGAAGGCCATTGAAAAATGGAGTCAGAAGAGCTTGGGGTGATCAATTTGCATAAGTATCAATCTTAAGTGAAACAGGGCAAGGTAGGCATACTATTGGATCTCTTAGACTTAAGTGAAATGAAGTGGAAGAAGAGAAATAGATTCAATTGAAGCTAAAGAACAGATAATAAATCTTTAACTTGATATCAAAGAAAAATATTTAGAATTAAAAACAACCAAAATAGGGCGCTCTAGGTAACAAATCCTATTTATCACAGCTTATGTTGATTAATTCAGAATAGAGAATACATAAGCATGATAGACAAAGAAAATAAACAAAGAACAGTAGATGCACTTCACCAATAGATATGACACATGAATCCTGAAACAACTTGTCTTGTATTACTGCAAAAGGTCACTTGAACTTAGTGAACAACTTTACAATGAATGGTAGTATTTCTCATCACAAATACCAACCCTTTCTTACTTCAAATGATGAAGTATTTATACAAATTCTAAACTAAAATATCTTGATAAAAATCTCAAGATATTTTTACAAATATCCTAAACTCTTTTATACAAATAGAAATAAAATGTAGGACATTCAAAACCACTATATCTACTTGGCACTATAATTATGGATTTCTTTTGAAAAAGAAGAGAAATTCGAATTTGATTGCAACTCTTAGTTGATGAGGTGGCTAAGTGTCTTTGAGCATTTTCCTCCCAAAATTATGCAAAATAGTGTCCAGTAATCACTTTGTATATCTCAATCCAAGATAGTTTTGTAAATAGTAAGAGAGGTTATTGCAAATAAATATGTTCTTGAGGTAAACCACTCTCAGTTTCCAAAAATTCAGCTCCATCTTTTCCCAATATTCTCTATAAAAAGGTGACTGAAACAGGACTTTCCACAGTCTGAAAAATAGGCTATAAAGATGTAAATGTATCTCTCATTCTGTAATAGTTGTGTAAAATATGAAGTAGTTTATTTTAATTTGGAATCTTAGGAACATAACCTTCCTCCAGTTTCTCAAGAGTCATCTCAGATTGGCCATAATATGTTTTGAAAAAGTATGACTAAATAGGAAAATTTTGGAAAATATGTCTGCAAAGTTTCATCTGTATATCCCAAACCAAAATAGTTGTTAGAAAACTGAGAGAGGTTTTTGTACAAGAGGATGTTGGCAGAAAAAACCTCTTTAAGTTTTTGATAATTTGTTCTCATTGGTTTGGAAACCAAATTTGAAATCAATGTGGCATATAGGAAAAAGCATAGTTTCAACTAATCATGAGACAGGTGAATGATGTGAAGGTAACATAACCAGGAGTTTGCAAGAAAGATGGTGGGAAAGGAGAATGGTAAGCATTTTTCAGATGGGGTCGGAGTGGTAAGTAGTATCATGAGGGGGGGGTGCAAATCGCAGAGGGGAAGACACGTAGCGTGGGACTAGCAGGGTAAAACCGCCTTTTCGGACCCCCCCCCCCCTTGGCGGTAAAGCTAGGATAGAGAAGAGGGCTGGAAAGGATTGTGAGCTATCGATCTATGGAGCAAGAGGATTGAGGAGTGGGAAAGCTGCAACTATTTAACCCCATGTGACAAAATCCATTTTTGTTGTTTTCAACCTTAAAATAAAATCAAACTATAGTACCAAGGCCTTTATTACAGCTTTATTTAATCAAATTTAAATGATGTGATTAATTTAATCTAAACATACTTAATTATCTCCTAATGCTGCATTTCGTCTTGCAAGCATATTATTCTATTTTTCTTAAGATTTTGAACTTTTTTTGGAAATAATTTACAATATGGAATATTATTCATAGCATCTGAAATATAATGATCAGCTATAATCAAGTAATGCTATAAAATTATAGGACCCTAATAGATGCAACTTCCGTCACTTCTCATTTTTATGGTAATCAATGTTGCAATGGTTGTAGTGGTTGCTGGGATCTTTACACTAGTGCGTTTTGGTTGTCGTATTTTTATCTTTTCCCCTTTTATCTTCTTCTTCACCTCCTTAAAAGCTTCATGTTGCTCCTTTAGTTTCGATCCACTTAATTGTGCTCTTTTCAGACCTATGTTTTCTAGGTATTGTGCATGACCACAAGCCCCGTCCATCGATTTGGGCTTGAAAAACATCACTTTCTCACCCATATGGTGGTGTAGACCCACAAAATAATTGAGGAGTATATTTGAGTTCTTTGGAGAGATACCCAACATTATAGTCATCTCTCTGAATTCTTTGGTGTACTCTTGCATGCTTCGGCCCGGCTTTTGCCTAAAGTAATGCCACCAGATCCACTGGTCCTCCATGCACCCGATGGGATAAAAATACAACTTAATGAGGGTTTTGAAATCCTCCCACTTATTCACTGGAGGTTATCCATCCAACCTCAAGGTTTCTATGTGACTCTCCCACCAATTCAATGCATGGCCCTCTAATTTCAGTTGCGTGAATGAAATCTTTTTCCCTTCCTCGATCTAATGGATGCTGAAATAAACTTCCAATTATTGCAACTAGTGGTTCAGCTTCAGAGCGTCAATCTCATCATGGTACGGCTTGATATTGACACTATATTCCATTTTAAATAGGGTTTGATCCACGACACTCGAACTAGGTTGATCTTTTTCGGGTTCTTTCATCGGTTGGTTATTTTTGTCTTCCCTATCTCCCAATCCCCTTTATGATTTGTCCTTTACATTCGAACCCCCATATTCTCCAAATATCCCCAGCTTATTTCTTACGTCCACCATGAGGAGTTTTACATTGCAATTTATATCTGCAACTTGTTGTTCGAGCCATGAAAACCTCACCTTTGCAGGATCATGAGGTTCATTTATAGATTTGTCGTTCATGATTAGGGTTTTACGATTTTTGGCCATATTGATTTAGATCCCTATAATCTCCAAAAACTACACAAATAAGCCCACTATGATACCAAATGATTCGTAAAATTCCATGGATATTCCACTAGACAGATCGTCACAACAGATATGATATTATTATATTAAAAATATGAGATTATACATTATTACAATTTTCTTAAACTTTAAGATTTGTAGATTTAACTGTAATTAATGCATGGATGCGAATGGAAATTATGCAGAAAAGTAGAGAATGAAAAAATAAGCTCACACACACACATAAGACACAATATATCCTCTCTAGGAAACCCTTTCAAGATAAAACCCAACTAGAAGGTGAGGTCACTGCACTCTCTTTCTCTCTCTAAAAATATGGTTGCAAGTATAAAGAAGTAATGTCTGTGGCCTATGGGATACTATAGTGAACACATGCTCTCTATTTTCTCTACCTCCTACCTCTCCTGGTTATATTTTCTCAGTTATGGAAGAAAATTCTCTAGAAAGAATGGAATGCATCTTCCTTCTAGTAGTTTGGTTATAACACAACTCAATAGTCTACTAGTGGTTAAGTTTGACTACATCAAATCTTAACTAGAGTTACAATATAGACTCTTTTATAGCCTTTTACATCATAATCATGTGGCTAGACCCTTTTCCATGAATAATGGGGGCTCATGCAGCATCCTCATGAACTATAGGTGTGAAAACAAGAAGGTCAATTTCCAAGTGGCATAGATTTTGCATATGGACTCTGATTGATGCACTTCTTATGTCATTGGAAAGATATTGTGTAGAATAGCATGAAATGGTGCATTCTAAAGAAACAAAGTTTTACCCCCAAAAAATATCATCTCATGCCTCAAAACGCTCCCAAAATGTTTCACACCTCGTTTTTCCAAACTGGGTCCCGTCGGTAAAAATGGTCCCGTGAGCTAATTCCTCCACGTTTTCCACTCCAAATGCATCAAGATGGATGAAAAACAATATAATGATCCAATCTGGATCATAATTCCTAGATATTTTTGCTATATTCATACATGATTTTTAAATATTTGTGTATTTATCAAGTGGTTTTAATGCATGATTTGCAAAAAAACCATCTAAAATTGAATTTTTTCAAACTAGTTTATGTTTATGTGAATAACATATTTACTGTCAATGGATTTTTACCATAATTTAAACAAGTCTTTAAATATAAAAAATAAAATGTAAATTAATATACTTACCAAGAGTCACTACCCACCATTATTTATGTAAGAGACATATTAATATATTAGTTTCTACCAAGGCTATATTGGCTTCAATTTGCCTATTAATTATTATTAATTTAGCATTGAACAATACAAGTTATAATGTTAAGTTACCCACCATTATTTATGTAAGATACATATTAATATATTAGTTTCTACCAATACTATATTGGATTCGATTTGCCTATTAATTATTATTAATTTAGCATTGACCAATACAAACTATAATCTTAAATTGTAATATTTTATGTAATTTTGTCTAAAGCATAATTTTTAAGTAGAATGACAAGTATTAAACTATCTTACAACACGTATTTCAAATAAATAATTAATTTTATTGTGACCTTTACATATAATTAAAATATAATCATAATCAAAAGTTCATCTCTTTTTCTTCTATGTTCCATTCCCCTACTTCAATATATGCTAGTTTATCTTTCCCTGTGACCATTCATTTTATGCTAGGTTATCTTTGCCCGTGACCATTCAATTTCTCTCAGAAGAATGTTGCAGAGGATTTTTCTCTCATAAGAATTTTTTTAAAAGTATGAAAAGAATATTTCATGAAAGTTCTTATGAAAAGAAGTTATAAGAAGTTCTTTGAAGGTTCTTATAAAAGGTTTTTTTTTTAAGGTTTTATATGCTATAAAAGTTCTTATAAGACCGTGTTAAATGAATGTTTTTATCTTCATGATATTTTAAAGAAAAAAATCATAATATTTTTTTAAAAGGGTATATTAGAAAAAGGTGAAGTGAAGTGGTGTATTTGAGTTCTAAGTTAAAAAATTGAAAATTCATTATTTGAGATTTTTTTTAAGGAGAAAAGAATTTTTGTTTTGTCACTTAAAAAAAATGGAAGCCACAACAAAGTAAAAGTATTGGATAAACATTTTTCAATTTGTATGTGAAACAAAGGCCAAGTAGAAATGGGAAAAGCCAAGAGGCTAAGCAAGTTGAAGCGACAACTAGAATGAATGAAGCAAAGACAACCAAGAAAGTTTGGGATGCTCTTAAGAGGAGTTTTTGTGTAAGGGGGAATATTGAAGTTGAAGATGAAGTTGGATCTACAGCAGTAGATCTACAACGAGATGAAAACTTGGTGAATCCCACTATGCTCAGCCACAAGTGGATGATGAGTGAAGAATTTGCAAAAGAAGCAGAGAAGGAACACATAGATGCTTGTGAACCCCACTATGCATAGCCATAAGTGGATGAAAATTTGGTGATTCTAACAACAAAGTTTGTTGATGACAATTTGATGAATCAACAACAGAGATTGCTGATGAAAATTTGGTGAATCCAGCAACAGAGCTTGTTGATGATAGTGAAGTTGCCATTGGAACAACCAATGTTATGGTGAATCTAGCAATTAATATTGTGGACGTAAATTTGATGAAGGATTGTTAGCTAAAGATGTTAGGTTGCAGATGATGCAACAGAAGCTTCATATCGACATGATGTTATTCGATGAAGCAAGCCCAATTGAATCTGAAAACCAAGTGGAACACAACATGTCTGCAACAACACAAGTTAATACAAAAGTGGAATAGATAGAGATAGAAACAAAGACAGAGATAGAGGTAGAGGCAAAGAATAAAGCTCAAATAAGATAGAGACAAAAGAAAAGAAAGAGAAAGAAGTACAATAGGGAAAAACTCTCATGGTAAAGAAGAAAGAACATAACCAATATAGTTCTGCAAATATTTTTAATTCTCTCCATTTTTATTGGATTTGTGACCATTCCTTTCCTCTAAGAAGAATGTTGCGGTGGATTTTTATTTTTGTTACTTATTACCATTGTTGTGGGTCCATTTACATATTCAACGTTGTGAGTTGATCTTTGGCCTTTTTCCTTTTTTATTGGTCCGGGCTTAGCTTAGTTTTACATTTATACACTCCTCTCTTTCTATCTGCCTAACCTCTCTTGTAACTACTTCCTCTTTCATTCAAGCAAACACCAGTTCCAAGTTTGAGTCGTTTAATTTTCCATGTCCATATAATTTTTCTGTAGTATTTCGATGTAACACACACAGATTCTAAGTTTTCACAAACACTACCCTATTCAATTTTGGAAGCAGAGAGGCACTTAGGTATATTAATGGTTTTGTAGAACTATATATTATATTATATTATATTTCTATTTTTTCTATAGAACTAAGTTGAGCCTATGCTTATTAGACAGAAGACAGTGTTATAGATAGATTATTTTATGTTTTGTTAATCACTAAATTGAGTTTAAGGTGGGGTTACTCTATTTATTAGATAGAAGGCCGGGGCTATTTGTTAGATAGAAGAGGAATAATAACCTGGATGATCTTTGTAAGTTTAATTCATGAAGGTTAAGGCTATTTGTTAGAAAGAAGAGGACTGATAACCTGGACGCTCTTTGGAAGTTTAATTCACAAAATTAATGACCCGACAAAGACTAAACCTCACACTACAACTCATAAAGTTCATTACGTAGAAGAATCTAACCTCTGTCTAAGGTGATATAAACATCTTTGCCAGTGAAATGTATTTCTCTGTGCCCAAATCTTCACAAATACAACGTTCTTTGATGACAATTTGTCTTTGCATTTCGGGAAGTGAATTCTTATGAAATTGGAAGATATATACACCACTGCGAAATCCAGGGAGACTCTCAAATATGTCAATTGTTAAAAAATTTACAGGGGGAAGAGGAGATGAGTCTCCTTCAAATATTTTGTTGTGGAAGTCAAATCTCTAGTTGTGGCAAGTATATCACAACTAGGCAAAGGCTTAAATAACACATAAATTTACTCATGGAAAAACAGAGTAAGAGCTTGGAGAAACACAATAATACTTTAGATTATATTTCTAATGCACATTCATATGAGATTGCGGCTCATTCACCATGTAAATAAAAATTCTTATGGCCATTTACACTTCACCAGAGGTTGCGGAGTAACACATAGTAAAACACAGTAACTATTATTTTCACGCGCCCACCAAAATTTCTCCATGATTTTATTTTCACCTCTCATACTCACACCATCTCTCTCGCTCAACCATGTAAAATCACTTCTACATTCATATTTATCAAAACATTGACTCATTAATACATGACAAAGCAAATATTTAAGACATGGGATGGGTGATTATCCGAAATGAGTGATTATCTGAACTTGCAGAGGTTACGGACTGCAAGTAAGAGTTGTGCAGTAAATTTTTTCCCATACATATTTACCAACTCTTCATTAAGTGCTTTAACTATCTGATGTGTTGCGGAATGGTCAGCTTGTACTTCTGCTCAGAACTTCAGTCCTTCAGCTTGCAAACAAAATCGCAACTTGCAGTTGAGGTGTACCAAATGTATGGTTGTTGTCAGTCTAATTAATTACGGTAGTTGAGATTAATATTTCCATCACTCTCCTTAATCACAATTGTCGCCATTAGCAATCCCCAAACAATATCTAAGATAAAAAAATAAAAATAAAAAAATAAATTCATGTGGCAATGGATTTGTGAAAATATCGTAAAATTGTTCCTGTGACCTGTAGTGTTGCAACACAATTTCAAGATTATTAATCAACTCTATAATGAAATGATATTTAGCATCAATATGCTTGATCCTCTTGTGAAAATAGAATTCTTTGACAATGCAATTGTGAAAGTGTTGTCATAGAAAATAATTGTTGTTCCCTATTGGTCATGGCAAAGATCCCTCAACATCCTTCTCATCCAAATTGCTTGACATGCTGCTACTATTGTAACAACATATTCATCTTCTGTTGTTGACAATGACACCATTGACTGCTTCTCAGAGGCCCATGAAATAGCTCCAGAACCAAATGAAAAAACATATCCTGTCGTGTTCTTTTTGTTATCAACACTTCCTTCCCAATGACTTTCAATGTAACCAACTAGCCTAAAATCACTTGTTGCAACATACAAAATACCATACTCCTAGGTCCCATTAACATACCTTACAATTATTTTGGCTACTTGCTAATGTGTCTCCTTGGGTGTCTCCATGAACCTCGACACTAGGCTTACCACATACATTATATTAGGCCTAGTGGCGGCCAAATACATAAAGTTGTCCACCATACTTTTGTATAATGTCGGATTGACATTGCTGCTGCAATCTTCTTTACTCAACTTCAACTCCATGACACTTGGTGCAGGCTTGTTGTTCTACATCTTAAACCTTTCCAAAATGTCTGCTACATACTTTTCTTGGGAAATAAAAATACCATTTTCTGTTTGCTTCACTTCTATGGCCAAAAAATATCTTAACAACCCCAAGTCCATCATTTCAAATTCACCTTTCATGAATTCTTTGAAGTCAGCGATGAGGAAATCATCATTGCCTATAAAAATCAAATCATCTACATATAAGACAACAATAAGAAGCTTATCATCACTCTCTTTGATGTAGAGAGTAGGCTCACCGTCACATTTGTCGAAGCCATTGTCCAACAAGTAAGCATCTATCATGCTATACCATGCACATGGTGCTTGCTTCAACCCATAAAGAGATTTCCTCAAACTATACACCTTGTCTTCTTTGCCTTCAACCTCATAAACAGGTGGTTGCTCAACATAAACTTCCTCTTTCATCACTCCATTCAAGAACGTTGATTTTTTGTCCAATATTTGATACACTTTCCATCTATGTTGCACTACAATCGACACGACTATACGCATTATCTCAATCCTCGCGACTGGTGCAAATGTCTCCGCATAATCTCTTCCATGTTGTTGCTTGTATCCTTTAACAACTAGCCTTGATTTATGCCTTTCAATCTTCTCCTTAACGTTGCTCTTGGTCTTATAGACCCACTTCACTCCAATGACTTCTTTTCCTTGTGGAATGTTCACTAACTCCCATATATCATTCTTTTCTATCGCTTCTATTTCTTCCTCCATACCCACAACCCATTTTTCTTCTTTGACTACATCTTCAAAATGGATTGGTTCATCTACATGAAAAAATAATGCAAATAAGGAATTCAGACCAGCCCTACTATCAACTTCATCTTTCTCATAAATTTCATTTAAATTTCTAAATTTTGGTCTTCTTATGCTTGCAGAAAATGGACTTCACATGTCACTTGGTGTTGCGCATTGCAACGTGCTTGGAGAAGTACTTGCTTGACTACTTGACGTTGTCTTATTATTTTTTCACGGTGTTACTTGTTGTCTTCTTTGTTGCACTTGAATAGGGGTAGAGGGAATCATTGTTGAGGAATTGCTTGTTGTTGTCAATTCCTCTTTGTCCTCATGTGGTATACATGCATTGAAATTCATTGTCTTCTCTAAATTTCCATCCCATCCTTCCTCTTCTATGAACTTCTTGGTTGATGGAGTGTAGAGCTTGTATGCCTTGGATTTATCACTATATCCAACAAATATGTATTTCTCCCCTTTGCTGCCCAACTTCTTCCTCAACTCATTCGGGACATGTGCATATGCCACACATCCAAACACTCTCATGTGAGTGACACTATGCTTTATTCCACTCCATGCCTCTTCAGGAACTACATTCCTGAAACTTTTTGTTGGACACCTACTCATGATATATGTTGCACAAGCGACAACTTCAACCCAATAATTATTTGGAAAATGCTTTCCCTTCAACATCCTCATTTCCATTTCCAGAATGGTCTTATTCTTCCTTTCTGCTGCACAATTTTGCTGAGGTGTATACCTTGTTGTAAATTTCTTGTGAATACCATGCTCCTTGTAAAAAAGAAGGAACTCATTTCAGATGTATTCGCCACCTCTGTCAGTCCTCAAGACTTTGATGTAGTGTCCACTTTTCTTCTCAACAAGAGTTTTTTTATTGACGGAAGCGCTCAAACACTTCACTTTTCTGTTTTAGGAAGTAGACTCATGTCTTCCTTGTAATAATCATCTATGAATGTAAAGAAATAGTAGCTGCCACCAATTGATAGTGTTTTCATTAGTCCACACAAATCTGAATCGACAATCTCCAAAGGTGTCTTTTCCCTTATGGACTTTCCTGTTGGAAATGTATTTATATGTTGTTTGCCCAAGATGCATCCTTCACATAAGCTGTTCAATTTTTCTATGAGTGGAAATCTCTTCACCATGCCTTTCCTATGTAGCAAATTCAAACCTCCAAAGTTGAGATGACCAAATCTCAACTGCCATAACCAATTTCAATCTTAGACCTCTGCTTGATAGTTTACTTGTGTGACAGCTGCAATTTTTCTTTCATCCTCTTGTGAATTCATTGACATTTGTGCTTGTGCACCTTTTTCCTTCAAATCTGATTTTATCTTTAAGGGAAACATTCTATTTCTTGTCGTCTGAACTTTTGCAATCAGCTATCTATTTGGAGGCTTATCCAAAATTTTTCACTCATCATTTGTTTTAAAAACATTGTAGCGCTTTTGCATGAGTTGTCCAATTCTTATGAGGTTATGCTTCAAACCAGGGACAAAGTAAACATCTAAGATATGTTTCTTCTCCCCCTTCTTTGTTAGAATATTGACTCTTCATTTTCCTATGACAAAGCCTTTGCTATCAGTCCCTAATGTCACTTCAGATTTCACACTTTCATCTAAATTGGAAAACATTTATGTGTTCTCTGACATGTGGTTGCTACACCCTGAATCTAGAAACCATACATCACTTTTTTTCTTGTGCTACATTACAAGTTAAAACATGCTATCATGGTTCTAATTTTCCTTTTTGAAATTTACACTTGGTTTGTTACTTATGTCATATTGCTTCTTTCTACATTCATTTGCATAATGACCATACTTCTTATAGTAATGACATTGAGCTTGAGATTTATCATACCTCTGACCTTGTGCTTGATTCTGGCTTGGGCCTTGACTTGGATTTTGATTTTTTCCCCTCCCACTTGAGCTTGAAGGGTTGTCTCTTCCACCTCGGTATGGGCTTCTTCATCTTCCTCTAGCATTTGATCTTCCTCTGCCTCTACCTTGACCAAATGAGACTTGTGTCTCGAAGGCATGCTCCAACGAAGAGGTTTTTTCTCTATTTAGCCTATGTTCATGAGAAATTAGTGATGCATGAATCTCATCCACTAAAAATTGTGAGATATCCTTTGTCTCCTCTATGGCCACAAGAATGGTGTCAAACCTTGCTAGCAGACTTCTCAACAGTTTCTCAACTATTCTCCTTTTCTCAAGTGTCTCACCATGAGACCTGATTTGAGTAACCAATCGAATTACATGTGTAAAAAATGAGTCTACATTCTCAGACTCTTTCATACAAACTGTCTCAAAATATCTCCTTATCATTTGCAGCTTTGTTGTCTTCACTTTCACCATGCTTTGGTAGGTTGTATGGAGGGTGTCCCATGTTTGCTTGGACTTTGTTGTTGTTGCAATCCTAGAAAATACTTTCATGGATTGTTTGAAAGATGTAGAAGAGGGCTTTTGCATCCTTCTTCATGTTGTTCCTCAACAAATCCCTTTCATCTTGAGATAAGGCATTGTATGCTGCAGGTTCTTGAAAACCATTCTTCACCAAATCCCAAATGTCTTGAGAAGAAAACAGAGCCTTCATTGTAATAGCCCAATAGTCATAATTGTTCCCATTAAACTGAGATATCTGAGGATTAGTCAAGCTTGTGCTTGATGCTCTCATTTTAAATTATAAAAACAACTTTCTTCCTTGCTAGTAAATAAGCTCCAAAACAAATTGCCCTCAAAACAATTCTTAACAAATATTTAGTTGGGAAGTCAAATCTTCCGCAAAAAAATCACAAGCAACTAACAGAGGCCTAAATAAGACAGAAATTTACTCATGCCAAAATAGAGTAAAACAAAGTAAGAGCTTGGAGCAACACAATAGGACTTTAGATTATATTTTTAATGCATGAAAATACATTCATATGAGAGATTATATTTCTAATGCATGAAAATACATTCATATGAGAGTGCTGCTCATTCACCATCTAAATAAAAATTCTTACGATGATTTACACTTCCCCAGGGGTTGGGTAGTAACACACACTAAAATACAAATTGCCTTCAAAACAATTCTTCACTACTAGTAAAAACACTTGTTTTTACACTAACAAAGTTTAACCCACTACGATATCATGTTAAAAATTTTACGGAAAGGAGAGGAGTCTCCTTCAAAATTTAGTTGGGGAAGTCAAATTTCTAGCAAACAAATCACAACTGAATAGAGGCCAACACAATAGGACATAGATCATATTTCTAATGCATGAAAATACATTCATATGAGTGTCGCTCATTCACCATGTAAATAATATTTCTTACAGTGATTTACACTTCATGAGGAGTTTCCTAGTATCACACAATGAAATATAGTAAGTGTTGTTTTCATGCAGCCACCAAAATATAGACTTACATCTCTCTCTCCCTCAACCACACAAAAAGACTTGTACATTCATATTTATCAAAACATACAACTTTGACTCATTAATACATGACAGAGCAAATATTTAAGACACGGGATGGACGATTATACAAAATACATGATAGAACAAATATTGAAGACATGGGATGGGCATTATAAAAAATTGAGTGATTTTCTGAACTTGCAAAGTTTGCGGACTACAAGTACATACATATTTACCAACTCTTCATTATGTTTTAACTATGTGATTGGTCAGTTTGTACTTGTGCTCAGAACTAAGAGTTGAGCAGTAATATTTACCAACTTTTCATTAAGTACTTATGTTTTCCCATACATATTTACCAACTCTTCATTAAGTGCTTAGTGTATTTCTGCTCAGAACTTGAAGGGTTTTCCCAAACATGTTTACCAAATTTTCATTAAGTACTCATGTTTTCCCATACATATTTACCAAATTTTCATTAAGTACTCATGTTTTCCCATACATATTTACCAACTCTTTATTGAATGTTTTAACTATCTTATGTGTTTTCCCATATTATATTTACCAACTTTTCATTAAGTACTTATGTTTTCCTATACATATTTACCAACTTTTCATTAAGTGCTTTAACTATCTTATGTGTTGCAAAATAGTCAACGTATACTTCTACTCACAACTTGTGTTCTCGCTTGCAAACAAAATGACAATCTACACTTGAAGTGTACTACACGTATGGATGTGACAATCTGCACATGAAGTGTACTACAAGTATGGTTGTTGTCATCGGTCTAATTAACTACGGTAGTTGAGATTAATGTTTCTAACATCAATGAAAAATTGGTTGTTACGAGTATAATTAACTAAAGTAGTTGAGATTGATATTTCCAACCTCGATGGAAAATTGTGACGCTTTTATGTGGGAAAGTTGGTAACTTATCGTGTTAGTGAAGCTTTTAGCGAACACAGTGAATGAAATTTATTCTGATTTCGGAGGGATTTTTTTTTCGTGACGGTTACATGGGCTGCAATCATTCAAAGTTGAATCAATTTTGTTTGATTGAACGGAGGTTGCATTGTATGCTAATCTAATGGAGACTCTTCCTGAAAGTTACTTACAAGACTTGTGAGAGGCCAGGAGACCGATGGTGACTTGAATGAATTCATTGATGCATACATCCTTCTCGAAGAGTTATCGATGGAGAAATCGATTCAATATAGGCATGTTCAACAAAAGAACTTTAAACCATTTTAGAAGTGAATTTTAAGGCATTCGTAGGTTGAACCGACCCTGAAGACTTACCTTTCATCATGGTTCCCCAAACGATTCCGATATGTTGTGGGTCCCATCATAGATTCTTCAGATCTCCAAGGGAAAGATATTTCAAACAGAGCTTTAGAAATATTGTCGGTCAAAAAGAAATGCCCAGTAACACAAGATATTCAACAATATTCTACAAAATATAATCCGGAGTAGTTAGTGAAAGCACAGAACAGAATATTGAAAGGCTTTAACCACGTTCCCAAAGCGAGTAACAATATGGTTTTATAACATCGTCTTCTAGCGTTTCTTCTTATTGTATGAGACATATATTATCAAATATATTTTTGGGGGTTGGATATTTTGAAACCTAAAATTCCAACGCTTTTGGTTGTAAACCTAAACCATACTATATTCCTTCTTTATTGTATGAGGCGTATATTATCAAATATATTTTTGGGGGTTGCTGGATATTTTGAAACCGAAAATTCCAACGCTTTTGGTTGTAAACCTAAACCATAGCTATATTCCTTATTCATTGTATGAGACGTATATTATCAAATATATTTTTGGGGTTGCTAGATATTTTGAAACCTAAAATTCCAACGCTTTTGGTTGTAAACCTAAACCATACTATATTCAACCCATCTTCCTCCGTCGCTTGCAGCAGAAGAATGCTATGATGAGGCATGGGGTAGCTGCTTCTGAGAAAAACAAATTGGAAAGAAGAATATTCAAAACAATTCATTGCAGATTTGATATTTTTGGATTAAACTATCCTACGATGAGATATGGGATAGCTGCTTCCGTGGAAAACAAATTGGGAAGCAGACTATTAAAAAAACACATTTCAGCTTCGCTATTCAAAACAATTCATTGCAGATTCGCTATTTTTGGATTAGACTATCCTATGATGAGATATGGGATAGCTGCTTTCAGAAAAACAAATTGGGAAGCAAACTTCTAAGTAGGTTTTGTTACAACACCATGGACCAATACTCACAAGAGAAAGAGAGGAGGGAAGAAAATTATAATACCATAGGCTACTACCATGGTTTATCAATATCATGGGTCATCTAGACTTTTGATTATTATGTTATAGATCTAGGATTTTAATTGTTACAATACCATGGGTCAATAACATGTCTTATCAATACCACATGCCCAAAAATAATAATTTATTTAAAAATAAAAATAGTATATAAATATTTTTTTTTAATTTAATTTTATAACATTTTTTAATTAAATCTAAGAGCAAAATGGTTATAATTACTTTCGAGGTATATCTAAACCCTCCATCCTCATGAGTACTAACAATATTTTCATAGAGATTAAATGGAGGTTTTAATGAATTAAAAAATGAGAATACTTTTATATATACATATGTGAAATTTACATAATATTAATAATCTTATAATGAACTAGGATAGATGCCTCTTAACTAAGGATCTAAGCGAAGTGATTAACTATGATAGAGGAAATATAGTGTGATTCTTTTAATTTTTTTATTATTGTATTTTCTTTAACATGATTGATCCAAAATATAGGATTAATAAGTTACAACCAATTATGTTTTTTTATTAATTTAAATACTTTCTTAAATACAAAACAATGGGATGATATTCAAGAAAGAGAGTGAGATGGAAGGGAGAATAGAGTGTGGGAGAGAGACATAAAGGTGAGAGATACAACGAGAGAGAGAAAGGAAGAGAGAGAGGAGGGGGAGAGAGGGAGGAAGAGAGATGGATTTGGAGGGGGAAATAGAGGGAGTGAGAAAGTTGGTGGGTGGAGAGAGGGGGAGAGAGATAAGGAGAGAGGGAGGGGGTAAGAGATAAGGAGAGAGGGAGGGATATTGTGATAGAGTTGGAGGGTGGAGAGAGAGTGTTTGTATGATGGGGGGGAGATGGAGGGAGGTGGGAGAGAAGGGCAGAGAGAGGAAGAATAAAAGAGAGGACTTGAGAGAGAGGGGGGGAGAAAGAGATGGAGTTGGAAGGGGAAGAAAGACATAGAGGGACAAGGGTGGAGAGGGAGTGGCAAGGGAGAGATAGAGAGTCAGGGAGAGAGAGTGTGTGTGTATGTTTTTTGGGTGAGAAGAAGAGACAATGGGAGATAGAGATATAGATGGGGAAGGGAGGAGGGTAGAAGAGAGAGGAAAAGAGAGGGAGGGAGGAAGAGGGATAGATGGGAGATAAAGATATAGATGGAGGGGGTAAAGAGTGAGAGAGAAGGGGAATAGATAGAGAGGGAAAGTAAGAGGGAGAGATAGATAGATAGAGAGATATAAGGACAGAGAGAGAGAGAGCATGACATATGTTTAGGGGGTTGAGATAGAGAGACAAATAAGGAGAAATAGAGGGAGGTATAAATATGGATGGAATGGGAAGAGAGGAAAGAAGAGAAAGTTAGGGAGATGCAGATAGAGTGAGATGGGGGAGAGAGGGAAGGGAAGAGAAAGAAGGAGAGGGGGAGGTAGATAGACACATAATGGAAGGTAGAGAGAGGGAAGAAGAAAGAGTCTCATAGAGACAAATACAAACATAGAAGCTAGATCTAGAAAGTCATGAATATTTTAGATTTTCACTAAAATAGATGTATTGATTTCAATGTAGTTGTTGATTTCTAATCCTATTTGATCACATGCACTATATGCATTGATTTCAACGTAGTTTTCGATTTATAATTCTATTTAATACCTTACACTAGATGCAGTGATTTCAATGTCGATGTTGATTTCTACTCTTATTTGATCGCTTGCACACGATGCATTGGTTTCAGTGTAGATATTGATTTCTAATCCTATTTGATTGCTTGCAATAGCTGCATTGATTTCAGTGTAGATGTCGATTTCTAATCATATTTAATACCTTACACTAGATGCATTGATTTCAGCGTAGATGTTGATTTCTACTCATATTTGATTGCTTGCATTAGATGCATTGGTTTCAGTGTAGATATTGATTTCTACTCCTATTTGAATGCTTACATAAGATACATTGGTTTTGGTGTAGATATTGATTTCTAATCCTATTTAATCGCTTACATTAGATGCATTGATTTCAGTGTAGATGTTGATTTCTAATCATATTTAATACCTTACACTAGATGCATTGATTTCAACGTAGATGTTGATTTCTACTCATATTTGATTTCTTGCATTAGATGCATTGGTTTCAATGTAGATATTGATTTCTAATCCTGTTTGATTTCTTGCACTAGATGAATTTATTTCGGTATAGATGTTGATTTCTAATCCTATTTGATTTTTTGGACTAGATGCATTGATATTAGTGTAGATGTTGATTTCTGATTTGATGCAACAAGATGTATGATGTACATTAATTTCAAAGTAATTAGATTAATAGTGTGCATTGATTTCAGTGTAAGCACATCTCTACCTCCTACATCTATATCTCTATCTCTCATTGTGTCTCCTTCTCTATCTCTTTATCTCAACCCCTAAACATACACACTCTCTTTTTATATGTATCTCTCTCTCCCTCCCTCCATTTCCCCTCCCTCTCTCTCTCTTCCCCTTCTCTCTCTTTAACATTTCTCTCTCCATCTATATATATATATATATATATATATATATATATATATATATATATATATATATATATATATATCTTACTCCCTCCCTGTCTTTGCCTCTCTCTTCTTCCCTCTCCCTGCCCCATCGATATGTCTATCTCCCCTTGTCTCTCCTTCTCAACACCAAAACACACACACTCTCTCAAAGTAAGCACATAAAAATTATTCAACCATAAATACAATACTTGAATTTTCATCCTAAATAAAATGTTTGCTTACCCCAAATGTTTGCTTCTTGAAACTATAAACTATTTATAATTGGGTACATTCTTATTATTCCCATTTTCCGTCATTCAACATTGTTAATTACTTTTCATTCAAACGCAGTAATAGAAAACAATTACTATTGAATTGCTTACCCCAAATGTTTGCTTCTTGCAACTATAAACTATTTATAATTGGGTACATTCTTATTATTCCCATTTTCCATCATTCAACATTGTTAATTACTTTTCATTCAAACGCAGTAATAGAAAACAATTATTATTGAAAATTATTTGGGGTTTAACGCTCCATAAGTCACAATGATTGACTTTGGAGAAAACTACTATTAGTATTGGAGAGCAACAGAGACAATGTATGTTGTTTACTATAGTAGGTCGAGTTAAATATTTGAATGGTATATGATTCCAACTATTTCTTGATCGATATGAGAAAATGGAAAAAATAATAGGTGTGACAATAGGAACAGTAGAAGAAAATAGTTTCAGATTGAGGTGTAACAATAGGAACAGTACAATAAAATAGTTCCAGATTGATTGCAATGAAGATTATTTGTAATTGACTATATTCTTAGTATTAACATTTTCTATCTATCAAAATTGTTACATTGACACTTTGCACTCAAAATTTGTATTTCATCATTTTCATCATTCAAGTTACTAACAGTCTCTCTCATCTCAACAAACTGAGGTAACTAAGAAAATTTTAAATTAAATTGACCAAATTAATCTTAGACATATTTAGCATATTTAAAATGATCAAAATAATTAGATGTTCAACAAATTTTGTATGCCCACACATGACTAAAACCAACCTAGATCCATATTAACACCGAATCTATCAAGTGCCAAGAGGGATCAAATCTCTCAAGGTGCAAACCTTTCCTTAAGTTTTGCACTCAAAAATTAGGTTTGCACCTCCAGAGATTTGATCCCTCTCGGCGCTTGATAGATCCGGTGTTAATATGGATCTAGGTTGGTATTTAGGAATCTTGAATCTTCATTAAGGGCCAAATTTTGATATTACAAATTTTTTTAAATAATTAATATTATTAATTAAAGATAAAAATAATTAATATATATATAAAAACATATATCTATTTTTTAAAAAAATGTAACAAGATTTTTAATAGTGAGTATTTACTTCCATTTTATTATGGAGATTCTTAATTTGTAAATAGGCTTTGTTACAATACCATGACTTATATCGGGGCGATCTATAGCCCAGTACATGAGGGAGATGTTGTCACTTAATGTTACATTAAAATATATATGTGTGTGTGTGTGTGAGTGAGCTAATATATGCATGTGCAAGACATGTTGTGTGTAATGTTACTTTAATATATGTATATGAAAGAGATGTTGTTCGTAACACTACTTTAAAAAAAATTAATAAAATTACTTTAAAAATCAATGTCAACCATTTTTAAATACTTGAATTTTCACTTTTATTTTACATCAAAAAAAAAAAAATTACTCTAGTATGAGGGATAAATGTAATTTCTTCATTGAGCTCAGATCTAATGTCTATAGTATGTTAGAAATGTGTAACATAAAGTAATATAATGTTAACATTTTGACTAGGTGAAAATAAAATTAAAATATGGTAGAGATGTGTAACTTAATGTAATGTAAACATTGTAACTTGGTGAAAATAAAATTAAAATAACAAAAAAAAAAAATAACCCTATAAAAATTAAATAATAAAAAAATAAAAATGACTCATGGTATTGACCCATGGTTTTAAAAATCCATGGTATTGACTCATGGAATTCCTCTGGAATATAATCTATTTAAGGGGGGATTAAACTAGCCTAGATTCATGTTAGTTTGATGTTATATTTAGATACATAATTAGTTGTAGAAAATGATGGCATTGAATCCATGTAGCCTATAAAGGTAAAACTTTCCTATGGATATGCTCGCATTGGGAATTTTCACACTGGGCATTTCCATCGACTTTTTACTAAGTTATATTGGCTAAAATATAATAGTATAATATTACATTTTACCCAATATTTCTCCTCAACGGGTCCACTTCTTATTGTAATGTTTCTTTATATTTGTAATTTAAAAGTAAACAAACTTGACTATAAAATTAGTAGGAGTGAGGAGAAATATTGAGTAGAATGTAATACCTAGGATGGGGTGACCTGAAATATTAGGTAAACTTTAATAAATATTGGGTAACATATAATATTGTAATATTCTATTTTATGTAATATTTCTCCTCACTCAATTCACTTTTTGCACCGTCGCTCTACAGCCGGCCAAACCGTCCAGCTAGCTCTACAACCCAATATAGGGCACATGTGTAGATGTAATGTAAGTAAGCATTTGTAATGTCGGCTCAATTGTAATCAATATATTTGTTGTAATTAATATAGATGTGTTCCATCTATAAATTTAAATAATAAGCGGATAAAAACTTAACATTTACAATATGACAAGATTTTTAATAATGAATATTTATCATGGATATTATTAACTTCTAAGTAGGTTTTTTTACAATACCATGGGCCAATACCCACAAGAGAAAGATAGAGAGGGAGAGTTACAAGAGCGAGAGAGAGAGAGAGGAAGAGGGAGGGAGAGAGAGAGATAGATAGATATGGAGAGAGAGTGTGTATGTTTTGGGGGTCAGAAGGAGAGATAAGGGGAGATAGAGATATAGATGAGGCGAGGGAGAGGGTGATGCATGAGCATGTGACTTGGAGGGAAAAATCTTCAAACTTATTCCACAAATCCAAAAAAATATACAGGCAAAGGAGTGGGGTCCTTTAGCCATCAATTTCCATGCTTTTCTAGTTTAGGATAGGGATAGAATTAAGAATAAGATCATGATGGAAATAATTGTTGGATGGATAAGCTGTAGTGGAGGTTCTCGAGGGGATGTCTCGCAGAACTGTTAAATCATAATAAATAAGTTTCTGTTTTAGAAACTGGTTGCTAAAATGAACCAGTAGATATGTATTGGCATGCTTTTGTAAAGGGATAAGGACTAAGTAAGCTTTATCTATTATTTTATAAAGGAAAGAACGGGACTTCTCTGGGTTGGTTGGCCCAGAGACATTGTGATCTTGAAAAAAACCTCTCTCTGTGCATTGGAATTTATGGTTCTTTGTTAACTGGTAATTGTATGTGTGTATCCGTTTCAATTGCTTTATTTTGAGTCTGAATGTCAATGAATTAGCCTTATTTTCCAATTAATACTTCAGCTGAAGCCTTTAGATTGTGTTTCCTTCATATTGGCAAGCCTTGGCTTCTTTATTTGCTTTACAGAGTTCCGCGGGCAAAACTCTATTTTACACAGAGAAGTCGTGAAAATACTTAGCCGGAGCAGAGTTATGGATTTGAAATTTTATTGTATAGGGATTATACCCTCGTCGGGTCCGAAACCTTTATCGCATCGCTGAGTTAAAACGAGAAAGAAAAAAAACCTTTGGACCACCGAAATCTGATAGCGTGACACTACTAGATCCAAAATATTATACGGAGGCTTTGATAGCATATCGGTTCCACGATTGTTATCACATCACAAGATCCAAGTAGGAGGAGCAAGCCTTTAGAATATTGGAGTCGCCAATTACGATCTCCGATAATACCATGTGTTATCACATCGGAGGAAGGAGCGTTGGAAGGGCTGATGGTTAATCGCCGATAGTGTTAAATTGCGTATAACGCATTTCGTTGAAATCTTGTTTCAATAGTGTAATTATTTAGAATTAACACTATAATGGTTTTAAAGCACCGATAGTGTATTTCTGTTCCTTTGGAATGAAAGCCCTCTGACTATGTATATTGCGTTTTAAATGCATTTTCCTCATTTTAAAGCAACGATAGTGTATTTTTATAATTCCTATGGAATTATAGGCCCGAAGGACGAAAACGGACCTATTGTATGATTTGTGCCCGATAACAAAGGTTGGGGTGATCAAAGGGAAAATTCATGAAGCTGTCAATTTAACAATAGATGACTGATACACTAGTTGAAGAAGAATGAGAAATTCAGCCGGAGTTAGAAGAAATTATATTAGGTTTCAACCGTTTGTCCATATCACCTGCACCTAGGCCACCATTAGTGGTATCAGCGCAACCTGTTGACACTTAATTGAATCTCAAAAGCAGGAGAAGGAAAGTTAATATGGCTTTCAGATTTGGAAGAGGACGAGGACGTGGTGGAAGAGGACACCATGTTGCAAATGTTGAAGTAATGAAATCTGTGCAACAGATGCAAGCTAGATTGTATGCATTAACAATAGGCAGAAATATAGATGATGGAGATGTTAGTGAACCTGAGGTTGAAGCTACAGAGGAAGAAATTGTAGCAGTTACTCCTGGGATGAGATTCTTCCAGTCAGTGTTAAGATCCATAGCTAGGCCAAAGACTGAGGTTTCAATATATGAAGGAGGATTGAATCCAAAGGAATTGATAGACTGGATTAATCGCATGGAGAAATTCTTTGATTATGAAGAAACAAAAGATGAGAAGAAAGTAAAGTTTGTTGTCGCCAAGCTAAAAGGCCATGCAGCGCTTTGGTGGGATGGTGTTCAGGCAGAAAGAAAGAGACTTGGCAAGCAACCTATCAAGAATTGGAGTAGGATGGTAGCAAAGCTAAGGGGTAAGTTTCTACCAAGTAATTGTCAACAAACCTTGTTCAGACAGATGCAAAATCTTAGACAGAGATCTATGACAGTGAAATAATACACAAAGGAATTCTATAAGGTAAGCATAAGAGCTGGAGAAACTCAAGATATAGATGAGAAGATGGCTAGATATGTGAATGGTCTTAGGATGGACATTGAAGATGAGATAAGTATACTGCCTCCTAAAACAGTAGAGGAAGCTTATCAAATGGCACTGAGAGCTGAAGAAAAACTCATGAGGAAACAGTCTGTCAGAGGGAGAGGTAGTTTCCGAGGAAGGGGAAGTCAAGGTGGTAGAGGAAGATCTACAGCACCTAAAGATGGAGCTAGTAGCAGCTCAACCCATCATGCACCCATAAGAGGTGATGCAAGAGGTAGAGGGAGTTTTTCTAGAGGAAGAGGAGGCAGAGGAAGAGGAAGAGAAGTAAGATGATACAAGTGTAATAAACTAGGACAAAGAGATTTTGAATGCCTAGAGAAAGCAGAAACAAATCAGAGGAATGCCATTGTTGCTCAAGCTGAGGGATAAGCAACAACAACAGCAGCGACAGAAGAAGAAAATATACCAAAGAGAGGAGAATCTTTGGTAGTTGATAAAGTTTTGCTCAAGCCAGCAGAGGAGATAGTTGAACCATCACAAAGAAAGACTTTATTCAGGACAGTGTGTAAGGTTCAAGGGAAATGTTGTTAGATGATCATTTATAGTGGCCGCATTGATAATTTGGTCTCTACAGAAGTGGTGGAGAAATTGAAGCTGAAGACAATGAAACATCCAGCACCTTACAAGGTGTCATGGTTACAAAAGGGACATCAACTGTTAGTGAATGAACAGTGTGAAGTGGAGTTTCAGTTGGGAAAGTATAAAGATAAATTTATATGTGATGTGATGCTAATGGATGTGTGTCACATATTTCTTGGAAGACCTTGGAAATATGACAGAGGAGCTATGCATGATGGAAAAATAAACACCTACAAGTTTAGAAAGGATGGTGGAGATCATACGTTGCTGCCTCTGCAAGAAGAAGATGCATGAGGAAAGAAGACTAATCCAAAAACTCTGTTACTAGGAGGAAAGGAATACTTGAAGCAGATTGAAGAGAATGAGGTAAATTTTGCTGTAATTTGCAAGCCCAAGGTAATAATGAATTTTACTACAGTTTCTGATTTACCCATTAAAATTCAAGAAATGTTGGAGAACTATTGTGATATTATTGTTGATGATTTGCCCAATTTGTTACCACCCATTAGAAGAATTAGCCATCATATAGATTTGAGTCCTGGAGCAAGTCTACCTAACAAAGCAGCTTATAGAATGACTCCTACAGAAAATGAAGAGGTTAGGAAGCAGGTGCAAGAAGTGCTTGACAAAGGGTTGGTCAGAGAAAGCTTGAGTCCTTGTGCAGTACCAACAGTGTTGAGTCCAAAGAAAGATGGAGGCTGGAGAATGTGTACAGATTCAAGAGCCATCAATAAAATCACAATTAGGTACAGATTTCCTTTACCTAGAATTGAAGATTTAATGGATTGCTTGAGTGGACCAAAGTATTTTTCAAAACTAGATCTTAAAAGTGGATATCATCAGATAAGGATAAGAGAAGGGGATGAGTGGAAAACTGCCTTTAAGACAAATGAGGGATTGCATGAGTGGGGAGTAATGCCTTTTGGGTTGTCAAATGCACCAAGTACGTTTATGAGACTCATGAATGAAGTTTTTAAAGATTTTATTGGTAAATTTGTAATAGCATATTTGGATGATATATTAGTTTACAGCAGGTCTAAGGAGAAGCACATCAGACATCTGAATTATGTCTTACAAAGGCTACAATAGAAAAAATTATTGCTGAATTTGAAGAAGTGTTCATTCATGAAAGAAGAGCTAGTGTATTTGGGTTTTGTTATCTCTGTTGAAGGGCTGAAGATGGATCCAGAGAAGATCAAGGCAATCATGGAGTGGCCTTCACGTAAAAGTGTTTTTGAGGTAAGGAGTTTTCATGTCTTGCTAGTTTTTATAGGAAATTTATAAAGAATTTTAGTAAGCGCAATGCTCCTATTGTTGAAACCATAAAGAAAGATAAACAACCATTTAAATAGACTGCTGAAGCAGAAAAAAAATTTCCAATTGTTAAAGAAGAAGGTCACTGAAAAACCTATTTTGGTTCTATCTAATTTAGTAAACCTTTCCAAGTGAAGTGTGATGCTAGCAGAGAAGCAATTGGAGGTGTTTTGAGTCAGGAAGATATATCTATAGCTTATTTTAGTGAAAAGATGAATGATTCAAAGAAGAAGTATTCTTCTTATGATAAGGAGTTCTATGCAATTGTGCAGTGATTGAAGAAATGGAGGCATTATCTAATGTCAAAGGAGTTCATACTTTATTCAGATAATCATGCACTACAGTATATTATGTAGCAGTCAAAGCTTAGCCAGAAACATGCCAAATGGGTAGAGTATCTTCAAGGTTTCCATTTTGTCTTAAAGCATATAAATGACCAATCAAATAAAGTTGCAGATGCCTTAAGTAGGAGAAGTATATTATTTCAAGAGAGTCAAATCCAAGTGTTGGGTTTTGATTTTTTTAAAGAATTGTATGAAACAGATCCAGATTTTAAAGAGGCATTTGAAGCTTGTAAGAATCCTATTTTGGTGGATAGGAGTAAATGGTTGCATTATTTCTTACAAGATGGATTGTTGTTTAAGAGAAATCAGCTGTGCATACCAAACTATTCAATGAGGGAGAATTTAATCAAAGAAAAACATAATGGAGGACTTCGAAGAAATTTTGGCATAGAGAAGACTTTTGAACAGTTGAACAGATTTTATATCTGACCGAAAATGAAATATGAAGTGGAGAAGTATGTGAGAACTTGTAAAATCTGTTAATATGCAATGGGAAGAAGCCAAAACACAGGTTTGTATATTCCGTTAACAATTCTAGATAGGGATTGGGATATGGTAAGTATGGATTTTTTTTTGGGCTTACCAAAGACTCAAAGGGGTAATGATTCAATTTTTGTTGTAGTGGATAGATTTTAAAAAATGGCATACTTTATTCCATGTTATAAAACTAGTGATGCTTCTCACATTGCTATTTTTTTTTAAGGAGGTTGTAAGATTGCATGGGTTGCCTAAGAGTATTGTCTTAGACAGGCATTCCAAATTTGTTGGACATTTTTGGAGGACATTATGGAAGAAGTTGGGAACTAAACTAAGTTTCAACTCTGCCTATCATCCACAAATTGATGGATAGACTGAAGTTATGAACAGGAGTTTGGGCAATCTTTTAAGGAGTCTTACTGCAAAACATCCAAAGCAGTGGGATCAAGTGTTGGCACAAGTTGAATATGCATATAATGACTCACCTAACATTAGTACAGGACAGAGTCCATTCCATATTGTTTATGGAATGCATCCAAGAGGAGTATCTGAGTTGAGAAACTTGGGGAAAGAAGAGATGAGAAGTGCAGAGGTAGAAGATTTTGGTTCAGAAATGCAAGCAATACATGAACAAGTGAAACAACATTTATAGAGTGGCTACATCAAGTACAAAGCCAGACCAGACATGAGAAGAAGAGAGGTGAACTTTGAAGTTGGAGTTCTGGTTTTAGCACACCTCAGAAAAGAAATATTTCCAAAGAGGGAGTATAACAAATTGAAGTTCAAGAAAATTACACCATGCAGAGTATTAAGAAAGTTTTCTGCAAATGCATATGAGATTTAACCACCCCCTAATGTTGGAATATATCCAATTTTTAATGTTGCAGACCTATACAAGTATGAAGGTGAAACTGTGGATGATACAACACAAAATCAAGAGACCCAAGAGATTGACTGGGTAAAATAGTTACCCACAGCAAAGGAATTGCAGCTAGAAAGAATTCTAGACAAGAAGGTGTTTAAGAAAATAAGGGGACAAGAGTACTTTCAGTATTTCATAAAATGGAAGGACCAGCTAACCACTGAACCTACTTGGGTTACAGAAAACATGCTACATAAATTGGGCAGTTCTGTAGATGAGCTCATGGATAGGAGCCCATGAAGAATTTTGTCCTCAGGAGTCTGATGCAGGAGCATGTGACTTAGAGGGAAAAATCTTCAAACTTATTCCACAAATCCAAAATAATCTACAGGCAAAGGAGTGGGTTCCTTAAGCCATCAATTTCCATGCTTTTCTAGTTTAGGATAGGGATAAAATTAAGAATAAGTTCATAATGGAAATAATTGTTGGATGGATAAGATGTAGTAGAGGTTCTCGAGGGGATGTCTCGCAGAACTATTAAATCATAATAAATAAGTTTATGTTTTAGAAACCAGTTACTAAAATGAACCACTAAGTAAGCTTTATCTATTATTTTATAAAGGAAAGAATGGGACTCCTCTGGGTGGGTTGGCCCGAAGACGTTGTGATCTTGAAAAAAAACCTCTCTCTGTGCATTGGAATTTATGGTTCTTTGTTAACTGGTAATTGTATGCATGTATCAGTTTCAATTGCTTTCTTTTGAGTCTGAATATCAATGAATTAGCCTTATTTTCCAATTAATACTTTGGCTGAAGCCTTTAGATTGTGTTTCCTTCATATCGGCGAGCCTTGGCTTCTTTATTTGCTTTACAGAGTTTTGCAAGCAAAACTCTATTTTACTCATAGAAGTCATGAAAATACTTAGCCGGAGAAGAGTTCTGGACATGAAATTTTATTGTAAAGGGATTATACCCTCATCAGGTCCGAAACCTTTATCGCATTGTTGAGTTAGAGAGGGAAAGAAGAAAACCTTTGGAGCACTGAATTCCAATAGCGCAACACTACTAGAGCCGAAATATTATCGGGAGGCTTTGATAGCATATTGGGTCCGCGATTGTTATCACATTGCAAGATCGAAGTGGGAGGAGAAAGCCTTTAGAATATTGGAGTTGTCGAATGCAATCTTCAATAATACCATGTTTTATTGCATCGGAGAAAGGAGTGTTGGAAGGGCCGATGGTTAACCGTCGATAGTGTTAAATTGTGTATATCACATCTCGTTGAAATCTTACACTGATAGTGTAATTCTTTAGAATTAACAATATAGTGGTTTTAAAGCACCGATAGTGTATTTATGTTCCTTTGGAACGAAAGCCCTCCAACTGTGTATATTGTGTTTTAAATGCAGTTTCCTCATTTTAAAGCAACGATAGTGTATTTTTATAATTCCTATGGAATTATAGCCCCGAAGGAGGAAAACAGGCCTATGGTATGATTTGTGCCCAATAACAAGGGTTGGGGTGATCAAAGGGAAAACTCATGAAGTTGTCAGTTTAACAATAGATGACTGATACACTAGTTGAAGAAGAAGGAGAAATTCAGCCAGAGTTAGAAGAAATTATATCAGGTTTCAACAGTTTTTCCATGTCGCCTGCACCCAGGCCACCAGAGGGTAGAAGAGAAAGGAAAAGAGAGGTGGGGAGGAAGAGAGATATATGGGAGATAGTGATATAGATGGAGGGGGCAGAGAGAGAGAGAGAGAGAGAGAGAGAGAGAGAGAGAGAGAGAAGGGGAAGAGATAGATAGGGAAAGGAAGAGGAAGAGATAGATATATAGATATGGGGAGAGAGAGAGTGTGTGACATGTGTTTAGAGGGATCAGAGAGAGAGACAAATAAGGACAGATGGAGGGAGGTATATATATAGATGGGAGGGGGAGAGAGGGAAGAAGAGAAATATAGAGAAATGGAGGGAGAGGCAAATAGAGAGAGACAGGGGAGAGAGGAAGGGGAAAAGAGATAAGGAGAAGGGGAGGGAGATAGACATAGAATGGAAGGTGGAGAGAGAAGGATTAAGAAAGAGACACACATAGACAAATACAAAAATAGAAGTTAGATCTAGAAATTCATGAATATTTTGGATTTTCACTCAAATAGATGTATTGATTTCAATGTAGTTATTGATTTCTAATCCTATTTGATCACATGCACTATATGCATTGATTTCAGTGTAGATGACAATTTATAATCCTATTTAATACCTTACACTAATGCATTGATTCTAGTGTCAATGTTGATTTCTAAATCTATTTGATTGTTTGGACAGGATGGATTGGTTTCAATGTGAATATTGATTTCTAATCCTATTTGACCGCTTGCACTAGATGCATTGATTCAATGTAGATATTGATTTCTAATCTTATATGATTGCTTGCACTAGATGCATTGATTTCAGTATAAATGTTGATTTTTAATCCTATTTGATTGTTTGCACTAAATGCATTGATTTTAGTGTAAATGTTGATTTCTGATTTGATGCAACTAAATGTATGATGTACATTAATTTCAAATTACTTAGATTAATAGTGTGCGTTGATTTCAATGTAAGCGATTAATAATGTGCATTGATTTGAGTGTAAGCACATATCTACCTCCAACATCTATATCTCTATCTCTCATTGTCTCTCCTTCTCTATCTCTCTATCTCACCCCCTAAACATACACGCTCTCTCTCCATATCTATTTATCTCTCCCTCCCTACATTCATTGCCCCTCCCTTTCTCTCTCCTCTCCTTCTCTCTCTCTAACATTTCTTTCTCCATATCTATATCTCTTCCTCCTTCCCTATCTTTCCCTCTCTTCTTCCCTCTCTCCACGCCTTCTATATCTCTATCTCCACTTGTCTCTCCTTCAACCCCAAAAAATACACACTCTCTCTCAGTGTAACCACGTAAAAATTCATCATGGTGTGCATTGACTTATGTGTTACAGTAATTCAACCATAAATACAATACTTGATTTTTCATCCTAAATAAAATGTTTTCTTACCC
The DNA here is from genome assembly GCA_031772625.1 of Pinus tabuliformis. NCBI lineage: Eukaryota > Viridiplantae > Streptophyta > Pinopsida > Pinales > Pinaceae > Pinus > Pinus tabuliformis. The sequence goes on from CM062816.1 coordinate 501,251,047, forward strand.
AAAATGTTTGCTTCCTGAAACTATAAAATATTTATAATTGGCTACATTCGTATTATTCCCATTTTCCATCATTCAACATTGTTAATTACTTTGCATTCTAACATGACAATAGAAAATAACTACCATTGAAAATTATTTGCGGTTTAACACTTCATAAGTCACAATTATTGACTTTGGAGAAAACTACCATTAATATTGGACAGCAACAGAGAAAAAGTATGTTAGCTCGAGTTAAATATTTGAATGGTCTATGATTCCAACTACTCTTTTCATATGATCGATATGCGAAAATGAAAAGACTAATAGGTGTGACAATAGGAATAGTAGAAGAAAATATTTCAGATTGATCACACTGAAGATTGTTTGTAATTGGCTATATTCTTATTATTCACATTTTCTATCAATCAAAATTGTTACATTAAGACTTTGCACTCAAAATTTTTATTTCATCATTTTTCATCATTCAAGTTACTAATAGTCTCTCTTATCTCAAAAAAGTGAGGTAACTAAGAAAATTTTAAATTAAGTTGACCAAATTAATCTTAGGCATATTTAGCATATTTAAAATTATCAAAAGAATTAGATGTTCAACAAATTTTGTTTGCAGCACACTGAAATCAATGAAAATTGTTACATTGAGACTTTGCACTCAAAAATCGTATTTCATCATTTTTCATCATTCAAGTTACTAATAGTCTCTCTGATCTCAACAAACTGAGATAACTAAGAAAATTTTAAATTAAATTGACCAAATTAATCATAGAAATATTCAGCATATTTAAAATGATCAAAATAATTAGATGTTTCGCAAATTTTGTTTGACTGCACAAGATTGAAACCAGCCTAGATCCATTTTAACCCCTGATCTATCAAACTCTGAGAGGGATCAAATCTCTGGAGGTGCAAACCTTTCCTCAAGTTTTGCACTCAAAAAATAGGTTTTCACCTTGAGAGATTTGATCCCCCTTGGCGCTTGATAGATCCGATGTTAAGATGGATCTAGGTTGGTTAATATCACATGCTAAAAAAAAGCATAACTAATTTCTTACGATACTTTTTTCATTGAAGCAAGAGTCGTACCTTCTATTTAATTGAATCGGAAAAAAAATTACATAAAATACAACAGTCCCAAAGCATCTGTGGGCCATAGAAATAACTATCCAATTAAATCCTAGGGCACCGAGCTAAGGCTTCAAAACTCAGCCAAGGGCTCGCAAACATAACTACAAAACCCTCGAAAAACAAACAAAAGTCGAGATCATTCAATCCACCCTCATAGATCTGACGAATGAGGCTAATATCGGGGCACAAACAAGCAAACACTTTAAAATTAGAATCAGGCCTGATGAGGAAATAGGGACCACTCTATAAGGATTTCGGGTCTGAATGGTGGGATAACCCTCGAGCATGTAGACTGCCCGAAATCCATCGATTCCCACCTTGAAGCGAAACAAGCACAAAATATAACACCTCTCCCGGACCTGCCTACTTTCCTTAACCGTTGATTCTCCTAGCTAGATCCAACAACAGACGATAATATTACAAGACCTAAAAGCACGGAGAATTACCGCGCGATAACCGACCTGGACCCACCAACATTCTCGCTAATTCTTGACCGTGGATTCATCTCGCTTGATCCAACGGTTGAGGTTCATATCGCATGAGCCAAAAGAACCGAGAATTGTGTTGTGATGAGGGCGGTATTCTCTCCCCTCCCTTGGCCATGTGTTGCTTAGTGAGTGGAATCGCTCCCAACTCTGAAATACCACTTATGGCTTCAAGGGCATGCGAAAAACCAGAAACCACCCTAAGAGCGGTATTTCCACCACAAAAAGTAATGCTTGGGTTTTGAGTCTGCTGAGAAAGCCTAGACTCTGGCCCCTCACACTGTCCCATCTCCTCCGGTGCATGTACCAAAGGGAGATGAAAATCCATCCGTCCAGCCATCCATCCGAGAAACATCGTCTACCGAGCAACTTCCACCTGAGACTTCTGGGATTGCACTTACCTGGGTTGAGGAGGCCGACAATGACCTGCATCCCAAATATTACCTCACTTCTGAAATAACATTTCATAATGAATCCAAATCAACTAGACCCCATCTCTGTGGCTCTGTTTCGAAACACCATTCTGTCCTCATCCACCTGATCGTGACAATGCTCCCTTAATCTATTATGAGGCATCTCTTGCCAACTTAGCTTGACCCTGCTTTTGGTGCAGAGCACCCCTTGATTGGCCAGAATGTCCACCAATTTATTAGCCGTCCTTCGCACATGATTAAAACTCATGGTACATAAGCACAAGAGGTGAAACTGAATCCTTTGAAAGACCTGAAGCAGCCTCTAGTGTTTTGAGACTTTTTCTGGCTCCGTGCCACAGCTAATTCTCTTGACCGAGTTAATGATTAACTTAGAATCAACTTCAATTATTATATTCTAGAGATTATCCTACTTCAGGAATTCTAAACATTGCTCAAGTGCCATTAATTCCACCATATTGTTAGTAGCTCTTCCCAAATGGCAGTGGAAAATAAAAAGGATGCAGCCATTTTCATCCCTTAACACCCCTCCAAAACCAGCAATACCTGGATTGCCTTTTGAGGCCCCATCTATGTTGTATTTCAAAAAACCCTGAGAGGGAGGATGCCAGTAATCTTGCTTATTGTCCAGTTTCATTACCTTCCTATCCAAGCCCTGTGGCATAAGCCCCTGCATACCCAACTAAAGAAGTATCTGCATTTCAGCTTCTGAAGGTGGATTCTTTGGGGAGGTTCGCATTAAAGTACCTACCATCTACTTGAGCTGTCTTAAGATCTACTCAAAAATGCGTTGGGAGGAACTTTTTTTATTTTTGAAGATTCTATTGTTCCTTTCTTTCTAGACATTCCATATTATGAAGCTTGGTGTTAAAGCCCAAGCTATGTGAAGAAATTAATAATTAGAGAAGTTTCGTCTCCAGTTATTTAGAGTATTGATAATGCTTCCTTTGTCCCTGTCTGTCTGTCGGAAAATTGTGGCAAAAGTATCCCACAACTTGGAGGTGATAATGCAATTTTTGAGAAGGTGCTCCATTGTTTGCTCTTGGGCTTCACAGAGCTAGCATCTAGAAGGTCCTAGAACACCCCTCTTTCGAATGTTCTCCCAAGTCATAATTTTCTTATGATGTACCAGCCACATGAAGAGTTTGATCTTCATCCATCCTTGATGCCTCCATAGGTTCTGCAAAACCCTATCCAGTACATTGGAGTTCAGCTCAAGGATTATGCGCTTTTCCTCCTTAAGATTGAAAGTACCTTCATTATTTTTGCCCCATCTAAGTTGGTCATGCTATCGCGTAACTAGAATTTTCCTTTGGTCCAACATTGTCATAAGAGCCTCGGCCTTTGTTTTCAAGGGGTTATCATCCCTGTAGTTATATTCTTCCAGGTTCTCCATTTTCCTTAACTATTGGTTTGATCCCAAAAATCTTTTACCCTAAGTAACCCTTTAGTATCAGTTTCTTTCTTGAGGTCCAGAAAGTCCTCTCTTAACAGTGTAGGTTCTTGCTGCCATTTATCCTCCCAAAACAAAGTAAGATCTCCCTCTCTAATTTCCTAGAAGCTATATTTTTGTACTAAGCCTCTATTCTCCCAGGCCTTATTCCAGATGTGGGAGCCTTTAATGATGCCAGTCATCCTTATGTGATCATTATCTTGCCAAGTGCTGGTGTATTTTTCTTTCCAGATACTATCCCACTGAGCCTTTAGATCTTTTACCCAATCCCACCATAATTTTTCCCCTAAAACTTTGCTTAGTACATCTAGATCATCCAATCCAAGACCCCCATGGTTTTTAGCTTTGAAAATCTTATCCCAGACTACAAAGGCCCATTTATTTCTCTCCTCCCTCTTACCCCAAAGAAAGTCTCTTTGAATGGTTCTAAATTGTTGCAAAACTCCTTTTGGAGCTGGAAGGGTTGATAGCATGAAGACGGGGATTGATTGAAGTACAGCTTTTGTAAGCACCAACTGACCAGCCAAGTTTAAAGATCTAATATTCCATTTCCTGATTTTATCCTGCATCTTATTAATCACCATTCCGAAATGCTCTTGTGCAAGGGTTTAACAGTTAGAGGAACTCCCAAGTATTTGGAAGGAAGGACATCCCTTTGAAAGCCCAGAATTCTGGAGATATTTCTCTAAATAGCAATATTAGTATTAAAGAAAACAATCTTAGATTTGGAGAGATTAACTTCCATACCTATAGCCATGGCAAAGTCACACAGGATTTGTTTATAAGCTAGTGCTTCTTTGATCGTGGGGATTTCCTGCAGCATAGTATCATCAACAACTTGTTGATGGGTCAAAGCTTGTCCAGTCTCAGAAAGTTGGAAACCCTTGATGTAACCAACTTCTTTCGCATGCTTGATAAACCGACCAAGTTCTTCCATCATGAGGATAAAGAGAAAGGGAGAGAGTGGATCGCCCTGCCTGAGACCTCTTGAAGGAGTAAAATTCTTGGTAGGAGAACCATTAACTAGAATTGAAAAGCTAGAAGAAGTTACCAGGGCCATAACCCATCTTAACCAGTTATGGTCAAATCCAAAGGCTATAAGGACCTTCCTGATATAGGTTCAATTCAACTTATCGTAAGCTTTGGCTAGGTCCAATTGCATAATCATTCCGGCCTTCCTGTTGCTTAACAATGAATGCACCACCTCATGCACTTGAATGATATTATTGAGAATTTGTCTGCCCTCCACATAGCCTGATTGCTCCATAGAAACTAGAGTAGGCAGAAGGGGTTTGAGTCTATTGGCCACAACTTTGGATATTATCTTGTACACCACATTGCACAAAGCTATGGGTCTAAACCTGTCTAGAGTCTATGCATTGTCCTATTTGGGGATCAAGGAGATGAAGGAAGTATTGAGCACCTTCCAGATGGTTCTATTCATCCTAGAATCCTCCACTACATTCATAATATCTTGTTTAACGATGTTCCAACAAGATTTTAAAAAATCCACATTGAAACCAACTGGGCCTGGCGCTTTCCCATTCTGCATTTCTTTGATGACCTCACTAACCTCCTCTTCAGTCACTAGCCTGTTAATATTGAAATTATCCTCTCTTGTTACAAGCCTAGGTATATGCCTTGTTAAGTCCCTGATAAAATGATCTTTGTCTGAAATGGGTTCCTTTGCTATACCTCGAAAGTGCTGAACTAACACAGTTTCTATATCTTCATGGGAATTAAGTAGATGATCTCCCTCGTCCTTGATTGAGGAGATCCTATCATGAGATCTGTTCACCATGGTGGATCTGTGGAAAAATCTAGTGTTTCGCTCCCCTTCTTTTAGCCATTGAACTCTAGATTTTTGCCTCCAAAATATATCCTCTTGTTTACATAAATTATCCCAGTCTTGATGATGTTTGGTGACTTGATCATTTCTGATATATCAAAGCCATCCGTGATAAGGGCTTGATTGAGTTCCTGCATTCTGTCTTCAACAACTTTTTCACTTCAAAAATATTGCCAAATTCATTCGTGTTCTAGTCTTTAAGTATGAGTTTGATGTGATTTAGTCTTTTGTGAAGCAGAAACATTCTTGTACCCTCAATATGCAAATCTTCTGTCCACCATTTTGTAATGTTGCTAATGAAATCTGGGTGGGTGAGCCAGATATTCTCAAATCTAAAAGGTCTATTCTTGGGGGTACCAATGCCCTGAACCTCAAGTTGTACAGGCCAATGGTCCAAGCCTCCAAAAGGAAGAATTCTCACTATCATTTCATTGTCGGTGAGAATAACATCCTCTGAGATTGTGAATCTGTCTAACTTTGAGGCTACTTGAGACTCTCCTCCTCTTTTATTGTTACAAGTAAAGAGGCCATTACTCATATCAGTGTCAACTAGCTTCATATTATCTATAAAAGTTTGAAATGCTATAAAGTCTTTGCTTAAAGTTCTGGTTCCTCCTTTTTTCTCTGAAAGTGATTTGATCATGTTGAATTCCCCACCCATGATCCATCGTACTCTTGCATGTCTATCTCTTAGTTCCACAAGAGAGTCTAGAAACCTGAGTTTAACATCCAGTCTTTGGGGGCCATAAACATTCGTGACCAGATAAGTCTTCCTATCTCCCACAGGCTGAATAACCACTGACAAATAATTCGTAGATGCCTCAACAACTATTATGCCAATATTTTGGGGGTTCCAAAGAGTGAGTATGCCTCCTGCAGTATTATTTGCTTTGACTTCTAGAAACTCAAATTTATTGAGCCAATTGCTGTGAATTTCTTTTATTTTTTGAATGGAACATTTAATTTCCTGGATAAATATCATATCCGGAGCTTCTTGTTTCATTCTATTACTAAGTATTCTTTGTTTTCTTTTACTACCTAGACCACTGTTATTCCAAGAAGTGAACTTCATTATTAAATATTTGTAAAGGAGTAGCTGGTTAGGTCTTTCATCTTACCTGAATCTATAATTAGCTTTCCACATTCCATCAATAAATCATTTTTCTTTTTTTTTGCCTCTTTTCTTTCCTGGGTTTCTAGGAGCTAATCCTGGTGTGGTTTTCATAGCTTTCACACCATTGTTGCCCTGTCTTTCATTGTTTCTTTGCCTTTCCAGCCCTTTAGCCTGAGTTTTCCTAGTAACAACTGATGTACTCTATTGAACTCTTCTTCAGGTAGTGAGTCTGCCCCTCCCATGGTCCCCTATTTCAAGAACCCTTCCAAATCTAGGTGCTCTCTATCAAGAATCTCCTGCAGTTCATGATCCTCCATTTCCATCTCACTCTGGGTCATTTATTGGTCCATTTCTAGTTCTCCATCACTTAGCATAGTCTCTTTTTGTTTATTAATATCCTATGTTTGTGCACTATCTTCTTCTTTCTCCTTCTCCCCTGAGCTTCCTTCCATTATCTGATCTCCTTTTGTTATCTCCTCCTCTTCTTCGAGTACTTTGAACTTGTTCAGACTGGCTTGTTGCCCTTTTGTTTGATGTTGCTTTGGCCCCCTTTTGCCCCCTTTTCCTCTATATCCCACTTTGTGAAAGCTTTCAGTATCTTTCACTATGGTAGCTTTACTTTTGTTCTCTATTGTGCTGAGAGGGAAGTCTCTAAATAGGTGTCCATGCTCATGGCACCTGCGACATCTAAAAGGAATATGTTCGTAATCTACTGTTTGCACCCATTCTTCATCAAAAACTTCTAAGATGACCTCATCTGGTAGAGCTCTAGAGAGATCCATCTCCACACATATTCGTGCGAAGGAAGTATATTTTCCCCTTCTGGTGGCCTTAGAAGCTTTGACAAAACGCCCTAATTTGTTTCCTATGGAAGATAACGATTCTGTTTGCCAGTAATCAAGAGGTAGGGAGTATATTCTTACCTAGACTGAGACCGAAGTGAAAATCTCTCACTCCAGGATGAAATTCATCATCCACGGTCGCATGTAGAGGCTTGCTGCTGCATAAAAGTAGGGCCCTCCTTCAAACACCCTGTCTTTGTCCTCAATATTTGTGAAGACCACAGTGAAGAAACCCTTTGACCCAAGATATAGATCAATGCTTCCTTTTGGTTTCCAGTGGTATTTAATCCACGCTTGTAGTGCCTTTTCAATTGACCATAATCCCATGAATTTACAAATGATAACATAGGTCAGCATGTGGTCCCTATGCGCCTGCAGAGCAGGATCATTTAAAACTACTCTGGGTGTAACCTCAGACTTGGTTTTACATGGCCCCTTTTGTGCTTTGTTTTCTGCTCCCTGTTTCTTGTCTTCTTCCTCATTTTATTTTGTTCCATTGTCCTCCCTTGTTTTGGTTAAATCCTGATCCTCTTCCATGTTCCTTTTCCCTTCTCCTGAAGGACCACTGGTAGTTTCTATTGGTTTCTTACCTCGGCCGGCCACAACCTGCCTGTAGGAGGGAGTGGAGCTCCCCCCTTTGCGCCCCTCCATGGAGTACAACACTTGCAGAAGCTTGAAACCCTAGCTCTTCGTCTTCCCCTCTCCTGTCCCATTCGCATTTCTTACGATACATATTCATATAACATTTTTAAAAATTAAAATATCAAAAAATGCATAATTACCTTGAAAAAAAATATTGATTTTATATTCTGAAGTTAAATCCTTACTACTCACTAATAATAATAGATAACTAAATTAAACTTATAAAAAACTTCATTTCAAAATAAACATATCCATCCTTATAATTAATTATTTTTTTTCTTTTTCTAAAACCATATCAAATATCAACTTGTTAATTTTTATGATTTTTTTAATGTTTCATGAAATGAATGTTTGGATATTTATTTTGTTTTACCACACTTTTTATTTATATTTATAATTGATAATTAAAAGCAATAATAATTTATATTAAGGAAAAAATATAAATTAAATGGTTGATAAATGCAAATATCGTATGAATTTACAATAAATATCAAAACACTTACTTCATCATACATCATACATATTAACTTCCAAACATTAAAAAAATCATAATAATTAACTAAATTACAACTTTCTTTAAAATAATTAATATTATTAATTAATGATAAAAATAATTAATATATAAATTATACATATATTCATTTTTTTAAAACATGTAACAAGATTTTTAATAGTGGGCATTTACTCCTACTTTATTATGGAGATTCTTAATTTGTAAATAGGCTTTCTTACAATATCATGGCTTATTAATATCACATGCCAAAAAAACTATATCTCATTTCTTACAACACTTATTCATATGACATTTTTTAATTAAAAAATTTGATTAAAATATAAGAAAATGCATAATTACTTTGAAAATAAATATTAAATTTATATTCTGAAATTAAATATTACCATTCACTAATAATAATAGATAATTCAATTAAAATTATTAAAAACCTCATTTGAAAATAAACATATCTATCTCTATAATCTTTTTTCTTTTTTCTTTTTTCTAAACCATATCAAATATCAACGCAACTCTCGTGTACTTAAATTTTCCAATATTCCTTATTTATTTTATGGAGTGAGTTATCACTAATTTCATATTCTAAAATTAAATCCTTACCATTCACTAATATTATTATGATTATAAAAAACTTCATTTGAACATAAACATACCCCTCCTGCAATTAATTAAAAGAAAATAATTCCTTCGAACCATATCAACTCTCTTGAGTACTTAAATTTTCCAATATTCCTTATTTACTTTATCGGGGTGGATTGTCACTTAGTAATTAAGGTTTCTTGTGGTACGGATCGATGCATTAACAATTCCGTTTGGTGCTTAAATTTTCACGGTTGGTCATACGGTAAATTAAGTTTTAGTGATTATGCCAAATATTTTGTGAAATGGATTGATGCGTTGAAAATTTTGTTTGGTGATTTAGGGTCTTGGTCATTCTTTATAATGAAGTTTTCCCAAATTTTTATGGGTTCCATTACATTTAATATGATGGGCAATAATACCATCGGTGCACTATATCATATGTCTAAACCACTGGTGTTTAACTAGGTCAACCATGACTCAAACAATTTAATTTCATCTAACAATTCCCCTTTAAACTTGACTTTGGGTTCCTTGACTAACTGTAGCCAAACCTTCTAAGTGAAGCAATCCTGCTAAGTGAGACAACCCCAAGTTGACTTTGGGTTTTTTGACTAACTCCAACCAAACTTGCTAAGTGAAACAATCATGTTAAGTGAGACAACCCCACTCACTATAGCCCTTACCCCCCTCAAAGTTTTTACCCGAGGTATTGTTAACCCCATATCCCCCTATCACCTAGGTCTAACCCAGAGTTTACCGATAATTACCTTACCAGATCTTACAGCATATGCCCATTTACATGCAATAAAATTTGACTCTATTATAATATTTTTTTTGTTTATCCTTGTTGTTGTCTTTGTACATATGACATCAATGTCTATATAAAAAGAACCCATCTACCAAATTACATGGGTCACCTACTGCTGTAACCGCCAATTATCTAGTCGTTATTTTTAGGTACATGGTTCATCCATTAATTAATCCATGTGCACATATCCTCCTCATCCACCGAATCTCTCATGGCCCAATAGTGTGCAACTTTGCTTCACAATCTATGGCTCATCAATTAATTAATCCACGTGCACATATTCTCCTCATCCACTGAATCTCTCATGACCCAATATTGTGCAATTTTGCTTCACAATCTATGGATTTTGATCCAACCTAACTGAATGAAATGTCATTAGCCTTGGCCAAAATCCTGGCCAAGATGGCCAGGTGTGTCTTCACTCTCACCTCTAAGCCATGCCTTACAATGAAGTCTTCATAACCTTTTATGGGCAACAATACCATAGATACACTATACCATGTGCCTAAACCACTACTATTTAACCAAATCAACCTTAACTCAAACACCAAATTAGTTTTACATAACATTTAACTCTTCCTGAATATAAGAATGCATTAACAAGTCTATTTGTTTTTAATATATCCCCATTCTTGTGAGGTGGATTGATGTTTAGTTACGAAGGTTAGTCATAACTTTTGATCTTAACTCTTGTGAGGTGAATTGATGGGTTCGTAATAACTTTTGTGGGCTGCATTAATGCATAAATACAAGGTGGATTGATAGGTTCTTAATAAATTTTGTGGGCTGCATTAATGCATAAATACAAGTATGATGACATTTTATGAATGTGGATTGATTTATAAACATAAGTTTATAGTGTTTGGTAATGCTAGCAAATTATTCAAGATGTTTTGATGTATTGTGATTGGCACATCTTTAATGTTTTGTTGATATGTGGACATTATATGTATTATTTCTTTTACATTCATGTGAAAATCTTATCTTCTTGTGAATATTTTATAGCTGTAATATTTAGGATTTTTTTTTTTCTTTAAATCATTTTACTCTATGTTTAGATTAATTAAAAAGTTATGAAATTCGATATTATAATAAAAAATTTTAATTGGTATAGTTTAAATTTATATATGATAAATTTTTATGATATTTTGTTGTTATTTTAGTAAAGTTGATTTTTTTTCTTAAAACTAAAAGGTTTTTTTTTTTTTATGGCTAATGACTTTCATGTAATACTATAAGTTTATTTTATACTCTAATTATTTATTACATTATAATTTTTTATTAAATTTATATGGAATAATATCATTATTTTTCTAAGTGAATACTTCCTAGATATCTTAATGATTTAATTAAGAATTGACATATTTATGCCAACCACACTTGGATCTTATGATGTTTTGACTAGGCTTTAAAGAAACATTAGCAAGTTTCTTGTATTTCATGTTATTTACCTTATTCACCTAGCCATAGTTATGCTTTCAATGGAAAAAGGATTGATTCTATGAGAAAGATAAGATAGCATGCATTATGTTTAATTTTAATATTATAATTTGTAAAACACATTTGAATATTTTATATATATCTCCACAATTTTATGAAGGAAGCCTCATACTTCACACCCATATAAACCCATATAATATAAAAATAATGATGTGATTCCCAAAGAGGAATTCCTTCCTATCCAAAAGCGAAAGGTACATACATTTAAAATCGCTCTCCAGTCTAAACTAACATTTTCACTCTTCTTTTAATATCCTTATCTCAATTGTATAGTTCTAATTAAAGTTATGATGAAGACTAATTCCAGGATATTTACATTGAGTCAATTCCTCCATTTTTTTTGTCTTTCATGGAATTCAAAGATGGATTTGATTATAATAACCTTATTTTTGTTAGTGTTATCAATCATATCCATAATAGAGAAAAAAACCTTGATATTAGTTAGTTCTTTGTCTAGATCATAGGGATTCCTTCCAATAACAAAAATATGATTATCATAAACAAGAATGATGATGATTGTTAGAGCTCGAAACATGTTCACATGTCATGCTTCTTCCAAGCAACCCTACAACTTGTCAAATTATATGCTAAAGTGATTAGGGGATGAGGAAAACCTTCCTTTAATTATATAAACATAGTGATAATGTTTTCATATAGCCTGTAGTAACAACTTTCAACTTGAAAATAATTTATGTGTTTAATTCAATCCAAAGGTTAGCTTTAGGAACTATGTCAAATAACTTTTTAACGTCAATGAAGAAATAGAAGATTTTGATTTTATTATTTTGATACTCCTCCACGTTACTCTTATCTATAGTAAAATGTTCCATAGTTGAACAATGAATCATAAATCTGGCTTGTTCTTTAGCTCTTTTCCTATGGCTTTCTAGCTAGATGTTGAAATTCATTTCTAGAATAATTCCATACAACTTGGAAAAAAATAAGTAAAAGAGGGTTGATCATAATGATCCTATAATTAGAATTATTATTAGTTTATATTTTCAAAATTTGTAGCTTCGCTCAGTCAAAAACTTTATAGTTAAAAACATACATATTCTAGGGTAAACCATATAAAAAATAGCAACAAAATATTTATATCAAATATATTTGTCATGTTTTCCAAGATGGTGAAATAATTGAAGCTAATAAATTGATGTAGCCACAATAATATTTTAAAAAAATATAAAACTTATGTATTTTAATTCCCATACCTAGAATCCATAGAAACAAACACATGAGTGGGGCATAGGGACTTCTTGTTGATCGATATCTATCACATTCATCCATAATGGGAGTTTTAAAATTATGAAAAATATAGTAAATATATTGTAGGTATTGGGGGAGGGTGTTGGGTAGGGGTGGTTTATATGGATTACAAATTTTAAAAGGGGTGTTGATAATAAATAAAAAGTGATATTTATTAAAAATAAGTTTTATTTCTATTAGAAAGATGTACTAGGAGGGGGGTTAAACAAAAGGATTTTGGATTTTTTTATCAGTATCTAATGAGACTAGAGGTATTCTTTAATATCCCTTGAATGTAGATGCTATGATACATGTTTACTAAGTGGATACCCCGTGGGGTAGGGACACGACTGGTTTCATCTCCTGAAGTGTTAAAGGGCATATTTATTCTAGGGTAAACCATGGAAAAAGTAGCAACAAAACACATATATTAGTTATCATTGTCATATTTCCTAAGATGGTGAAAGTATGTAGAATTTGTTTCTAGATCCATCACATATGTATTGTCAGTTTCATCGATGTTTCAAACCATTATATGTAGTTCATCATCAGGATTTAAAGAAAGATGTTGAAGCTAATAAATTGATGTATCCAAAATTATATTAAGAAAAAAAGTAGAAAAATTAATGGATTTTTATGCCCATACTTGACATCTATAGAAGCAAGAACATGGGTGGGGCATAGGGACTCCACCGTGTTGATCAATATCTTACCATGTTCATTCATAAAGAGGGTTTTAAAATTATGGAAAATAGAGTAAATATATTGTAGGTATTGGGGGGAGAATGTTTAGTAGGGGTGGTTTATAGGGGTTATGGATTTAAAAGGGTTATTCAATAAAAATAGGTGATATCTATTAAAAATAATGGTTATTTTTATTATAAATATGTATTGTGGGGGTGTTAAACACAAGTATTTTGGGATTTTTAATCAATATCTAGTGAGACTTGATCCATTCTTTAATGCCCCTTGAATGTAGATGTTATGACACATGTTTACTAAGTGGAGACCGCATGGGGCAAGGACACTACTTTTTGTTTATTTCCTGAAGTGTTAAAGTACATATCTATTATGGGGTAAACAATAAAAGGTAGCAGCAAAACACCTATACCAATTATCTTTGTCATATTTCTTGAGATAGTGAAAGCATTGAAGATAATAAAGCGATGTATCCACAATAATATTTAAAAAATAAAAGTAGAAAAATAAATGGATTTTAATTCCCATACTTGACATCCATATAAGAAAACACATGGGTGGGGCATATGTACTTCACCTTGCTTATCAATATCCTACCACAGTCATGCTAAAAGGGCGTTTTAAAAATATAAAAATTAGAATATATTGTAGGTATTGGGGCGAGGATGTTAGGTAGGGGTTGTTTATAGGGATTATGGATTTAAAAAGGGTTATTCAATAAAGTTAGGTGATATCTATTAAAAATAATTGTTATTTCTACTAGAAAGATGTATTGGGAGGGTGGTTAAATAAAAGGATTTTGGGATTTTTTATCAATATCTAGTGAGGCTATAGGTATTCTTTAGTTTCCCTTGAATGTAGATTCTATGCCACATGTTTACTAAGTGAATACCTCATGGAATAGGGAAAATGTTTTTTTCGTTTCCTTAAGTGTCAAAGGACATAATAATTTTAGGGTAAACCACATAAAAAGTAGCAACAAAACACTTATATCAAATATATTTTTCATCTTTCCGAATATGGTGAAATCATTGAAGGTAATAAATTAATGTAGCTACAACAATAGTTAAAATAATAATAATAATAATAATAATAATAATAAATGAATTTTAATTTCCATACTTGAAATCCATAGAAGCAAATACATGGGTGGAGCACAGCAACTTCACCTTGTTTATCAATATCTTACCATGTTCGTTCATATAGGGGGGTTTTAAAATTATGAAAAACAGAGTAAATTTATTGTAGGTATTGGAGGAAGAATGTTAGATAGGGGCGGTTTATAGATATTATGGATTTAAAAAGGGGTTTTCGATACAAATATGTGATATCTATTGAAATTAAGGGTTATTTATATTAAAAATATGTATTATGAGGGTGGTTAAACAAAATTATTTTGAAATATTTTATCATTATCTAGTGAGAATAAAGGTATGTTGTAATATCCCTTGAATGTATATGCTATGACACATTTTTACTAAGTGGAGACCCTTTGGCATAGGGTCACTAATTTTTTCATATATAGAAGTGTTAAAGGTCCATTTTGCACAGGTCATGGTGATACTTGAGTTAGGGTGTAAACCATTTTACAAGGGTACATGAATATGGGGCCAATGTGTTATATTAGGTGAGTGAGGTTGTTCATACCCACTGTGAAATATATGTACTTTCATCACACAAAAATGTATCATTTTCCCACTCGTAGATGATTGGGAGGTTCCTACCTAATTTTAGCACATTCGTGTCCTTGGATATGTGGTATTCCTTATTTATAGGATCAACATTATACTTCCAAATAATTTTCACTATCTTGGGTTGAACTGATATCCATGCCTAGGGTATCCTTGGCTTTCTTCTCACACAAGTCGTGTCCTTTCACCATCCCCCATATTTATCATATAATATAGTAACAACAAGAACAATGAGCCGTGGTGAAAACCTTACCTTCTTTGGCCTATATTTTATGGGATCCTCTCAATGTTGGAACAAACTAAAGAAGGCTACTAGCATTTGCAAGTTTCTCCTATTATTCCAAATTGATTATTTTCTCTCAAACTTTATATTTATTTCTAAAATAACAAATAAATGCCCCTAAATATCCTTTAATTTTCATTTCTCTTCACAATTTTCTACACTAGGTAAGAATAGTGATAAACAAATTATAGGATGTGATGTTAAACATGCCAATATTTTAATGGAAGCTCAAACCTATTTGTTGATTAAGATATTCCTTGAAGGTGTGTTGCGATTTAGATACTAGTAAAACCATAAACATTGGAGAGCGAGGGGGGATTACTCTAGTCTCACATTCTATGCTTGATATGAATATGGGTTGATGGCATTTGATTTGGATAATTTCAAAACATGTCTCCCTCATTTCATGTATTTAAAATTAATATTGGTCCATATTAGATCATTATATTCTTTGTCGTCTATCTTAATGATTTTAAAGTAGAAAAAAAGAGGAATCACATTACAGGTTTATTTTTATCGGTGGGTCCCACTTGGAGAAGTTGGGTTTGAAACCTTTCATAGCCATTATGAGGAATTGAACAATTTTTTTTGTATAAAAAATAATCTCACTTAAGTATTGGACACTATGATATTGTTTTACACTTAGCTTCCTTTCTAATAGTCTAAGAATCATTTCAATCATAGTTCATATGAGAATGTTATTTCTCTCAAAATTTGAGCTACTATGTTTGATCACCATGGTACAAGTGAACGTCACATTAACCCCCGTTACTCATCCATGAGGGGCTAGACACATGGTGACTATGAATAATATTCTAGAATGTCAAATTTGTAACTTTTTTTTGGAGTTGAAGGAGTCAAATTGAACAACTATTTAGTTATCGATCTGTCTGAAAATTAGGCCACTAGGAGGAGAATGGGTTCCATTCTATATAATTGTATATTGTTCCATATTAGAGAAACGAAACTAGGAGTAGGATTGAAAGAGAATAATAGATAGATTTAGTCTTCTATAATAGCCTAATAGGCCAAAGATCTTAGGTAACTCCATAAAGAACGACTTCTCCTTTGTACTTGCAATTTTCCATTCTAGAGACAGAAGAGAGTATAGTAGCCTCACCTTCCAACTATGTTTTCTTTCATAAGGATTTTTAAAAGAGAAAATATTTGTGTTCATTGTGGATGGTGTGTGATTTCATTTATTGGTCTATATTTTCTACATTTTATCTATTTCATGCATAAGAAAAAATTTATTAATTACAAAATATGGAATCTAAAGGAATTCAATCTCTATGGTATGTATTTCTATCTATTTTATTAAATCTATCATGACAAATTTTGAAGTGGAATATCCATGTTAGTTTTCAGATCATATTGGTATCATAGTATGTTTCTTTAGGGAATCTCATGGGAAGATGCAGTCAATCAAGGAAGAAATTTAAGCAGATAGAAGTAGAACCTTATCCATGATCAACAAGTCTATTCGCAATAACCTTGATTTGGTAGAAGAGAGGTTCGCAAGGCTAAAAGAGGAGTTTCTCAATATTAGTCATAGTATGAAACTCCTTATGGAAATTATAGCAAATAAACTTGGAATTGGAGAATATTTAGGTTCCAACTTAGAGGTTCATATTACAACTAATATCAATGAGCTCCTCTTCTAGCCTAGCCAAAAGCTTGGAATTAGAGAAGATTTAGGTTCCAACTTAAAGTTTAGATCCAAGGGAAAATAATGGGATCATGAAGACCCAAAATAGGAGTAAAGTAAATAGTGTGAGAAAGAGAAACTAGGTTGAATATGATTACCCATTCATAACTCTTATTTAATATGGAAGTGAAGGTCAACATAAATCCATGCCAAGGTGAGATTGATGCATTGAAATTGAATCACTTGTTTCACTAATTAAATTATATCTTAAATTTCATCACATAGATGAGGAGAATAAAATATTGTTTTCTAGATTGAAGTTAGAGAGGCATACCCTAAACTAGTGGGAAAGAAATATGGAGACACCTAGGCTAGAGGGTGATGTCATAGCAAGAGTGGGGGAACCTTAATACTCTCATAAATGTGAAATTATACCCTATTAGTTTTGTATATGACCAATGGATTTAATGGAACTACATCATGTAAGGGTAGAGTAGAGTGTACAAGAGTACCTAAATGAATTCAAGAAGATGGCCATCATGCTAAGTATATCTTTCAAGAGCTAAAAGCTACTCCTTAAGTATGTGACATCTCTACATAGCCATATACAACATTATATGATGTTTCTGAAGCAAATAACAATGGATAAGGCTTGTGTGCATGCATAGTACGTGGAAAAAATGGGCCCAAAAAAATGTTATTCAAGTGGTTCAAAAAAAAAAAGAAGCATGAACCTTCCATAAAAGGGAATAAGAAGTGGAAAAGGGGAAAGGATAAGAGGATGGTAGCCGTTTCACATAAATTTGGGGATCCCGACAATCAACACAAAAATTAATACATTGATAGTCACACTAAGAAAAAGTGTTGGAAACTACATCCAAAGGTACACCAAAAGAACCAAAATGAGGATGGGAATAAAGAGAATCTTCTCACCACATATTCAAAAAATAAAGTGGAAATAAACTTTGATGTAGATGAGAAAATTATTTGCACATCATTGCAAAAGGAGGTGAATTTGAGTAGCTTTCATCATTAGGAAGAGGAGATGACCAAATTCTTTGATATTAATATCTAGGTGAAGAATACCAAGATATATTTTATTTCAACTTAGGTTCATAAGTTAATCTCATTGCATCAGATCTAGTCTAGAAACTTGGATTGGAGGTTTCTGATTAACCTAGCCCATATCCATTAGGATGGTATGTAAGTATGCAAACATGAAGCTAACAAAATAGTGTGAAGTTAAATTTTATATCGATGTTGATTATATTGATGAAGTATAATTAGACATAGTACCACTTGATTTGTGTGGGTCCATGTTTGGGAGTTCCTACGTGTATATGCAAGACGCACTATTCAGGTAAATATTCAACTAGTACCACCTCATCAAGGATGGGAAATCATTCATCATCAACATGTAGAAATGTAAGTCCAATATTTCACTCGTAAGTGTGAACCAAGCTAAGAAATGGATTATTTCTAGAAAGGAATATGTTTAATTGTCTTGAGATAACATTATCCTGGTGAGGATTAAATAAGCGGAAAGGAATTAGTAGAGGGGATGTGCTAAAGAATGGAAAAAAAAACTAAAATCGGTTATAAAGGCATATAGGAGAGTGTTTTATTAGCCTAAATGGTTTCCTCCTAAGAGGGAAGTAGAACATGAAATCCAATTATTGCCAAGCACTCCATTACTAAATACTAGGCTATATAGATAGTCCATTTTATAAGAAAGTGAAGTGAAAATGTAGTTGCAAAAGATATTGGAGGATGGTGTGATTTGATGATGTACATCATCTTATGGTTCACTCATCATAATTATGCAAAAGAATGATGGAACCTAGAAAATGTGCATCAATTACAAAGTGTTAAATAATAGTATGCTTAAGAAAAAGTACCCCTACCCAAGATTGATAATTAGTTAAATCATTTTTGGTAAGTGAAATACTTCACCAAGATAGATTTAAAATTAGGGTATCAATAGGTTTGAGTCAAATAATATGACACCTAAAAGACTTCCTTCAAATCCATACAATGTTTGTATAAGTGGTTAGTCATGCCATTTGGTCTACGCAATGAATAAACCACTTTCTATTGTTCCCTTACTTAGATTCATTTTCTATTATTTATTTGGATGATATGTTGTTTACAATGTTACCTGAAAAGAGAAAATATCACACTTTATGTAGGTGCTAGAGACTTTGAGAAAGCACTAGTTACTAGTAAATCTTAGGAAATGTGAGTTTGAACAAGATTCGTTGCTATACTTAGGCTACGTGATTATTTGAGGGGAGATTAAGATAGATCCTACAAAGATAGAGGCCATCATGAAGTGGTTGGTCCCTACAAATTTCTTTGAATTTAGGAGTTTCATTGGAGTAGCACAATACCAAAGGAAATTCATAGCTTAATTTTGAGTAATAGTTGCGCCAATCCATGTTACTGCAGTGCCCTACTAGAAGGAATTTGAAGAGTTGAAAAAGAAAATTACTCAAGCACTAGTTCTCACATTACCAAAATTGTAATATCCCTTGGAAGTGGATATGGTTGTAAGTGGGTATGCAATGAGGGTGGTATTTATGTAGGGAGTAAAGCTTGCATGCTACCATTTTTAAGTATTTCATGGGAAAATTATCAACTACCCGACCGATGACAATGAGCTCTATGACCTAGTACGAGCTCTTAAAAAGTGGAAAAACTATCTAATGGGAAAGGATACCTTCATCCACACTGATCACCAATTTTTATAGTCTATATAGACCCAAATTAAGCTATAATTGACCAATCAATGCAAGTGGGTGGATTTATTAAAATAATTATACTTAGTCATCAAGTACAAGAAGGAAACACAAAGAAGTTGGTTGACATGCATTCAAAACCACTAGCATTAAATATTATACCTTTGGGAACTCTGATGTGCATGGATCCTTTCACCCATGATGAATAAATAGAGACCTATATAGATGACGAGTACTTCAAGGAGGTGTTTCAATATCTACAAGGATAGAGTTATGCATTGATGGTGATAGCACAATTGACTCTCATCTCCAGAATGGGCTACTGAATATTCTAGACAAGCTTTGTGTTCCTAAAGGTGAGCAACTATAGCTAATAAAAGAGCCTCACACCTCTAAGGTTGCAAGGAATTTTTTTTTGGGAAGATGGTTATCATCTTATAGTAGCGTATGTACTATTCTACAATGTAAGAAGATCCAACAAGGTTTATTATAGTATTTATACTTTATTGTACCAAAAATCCCAATAATGGGAGGAGGGTATACACCATAATTTACCTCTACCTACTTGTCCTTGGAAAATTATTTCCAATAATCTTGTTGGAGGTTTATCAACTACCAAGAAAAGACATCACTACATGTTTATGGTAGTTGATATTTATAGCAAGATGTGCATTATATTTCCCTATAAAAATCAAATGGAAAGAAGTAACAAACTTTTTCTTTGAATAGGTCTAGGTGAAATTTGGGACATGTTGTAATTGCGACAAGGACCCTCCAAAATTTTTGCCTAAGTCAATTATGGAGCCTACATAAATCATTGTTTCAAGCCCCTTAGTGTTGACATGTAATTTTATTTTTTATTTTTGTTTCTCCCAGTATCACATCCTCCTAAGGCATTGTTTGTTAACCATTGTCACCTAACCCTTAGAAGAAATTAGTCGAGGGAAAATTTTAGGGGCTAACATTCGCCAGTGGGATAAATTTCCATACTTTTCCCAAAAAGAAGATTCGCTAATTTTCATTTTTTCTAAAAATTATTCGCCCAACTTTTATAGTATAAAATTGTTTTATCTTAAAATTCACCAAAATTTTATATAGAAACTATATAAAATTATTAGAAATTTGAATTCTTTTATAAAAACATTTCCAAACAAAATACAAATCACATGTTATGTACTAATGAGATTTGCCAAGGTTTCTAAACTTTAAAATAAATTTCCAACCTTAAACTTTTCCTTGGAAATTACGTTATCTAGTCCATGGTTAGGTGAAATCATGACTTACCCTAACTTAGAAACTTTCCTTTACACCATGCACACACTCTAAAATGAACACAAAATCACCAAAAATAAAATAAAAGAAAGTAAATTGTTCTTTAAGGAAAAATCGCACTCCAAGTTGATGAAGACATATGCTTGAGTTGAGCGCACTCCATGGTGAGCAAGTGCACCCTCCTTGAGTGCACTCCTTCATGCTGAAGAGATGTGCTCTTCCTATATGCATGCATGTGCCTCTTTGTTGCATGTGGGTGCACTCCTAGAAAATAGGAGACCACTTAAATTCCCTTAACTAACCCTTTCACTAGACGAAAAGTGGCGATCATGCATGAATCAATTTTGCATGTCAAATATTTTCATTGCCTTGCATGTTTTCATTGTTGATATTTCTTTTCTTGCTAATGTTTCTTTATTTTTGTGGGTTTTAACCCCATACAGAAATTACCTTCATACGAATTCTAAAAACAGAAAATAAACAATGCCGAGAGCATAAAACATAAAATAGATATACACAGAGATTTTCCCATGGATCCCAAAACTAGGACTACCAAATTGATTTTTCATTATGTTCCTTTCAATGTTAAAATACATATATATACATGCTCAAGAATACATAAACCCCAATCCATTAACCCTGGATTAGAACATAACTGTAGTTCCCTTGACTGGATCTACAAAATAACATGGACAGAAAACCATCATGCCCAAAACCATGTGCGAAATCCATGCAAAAAACCATAGGTGGGTCCTCCCACCTAATATAGGGTCCAAAAAAAAATCCTGAGGTGCTACCTCAGACCTCGTGCAGGGGGGCCACCGCCCCCCTGCATACCCCTCAACAACGCCCGATGCAACATACATACAGGGGATAGTCATGGAAAAAATATAACATAACCCAACATTCTCCTACCTATTGTTTTCTTTCCACCGGGGGGCACAGGAGATCTTAGTCTTCGATCTATCCTTGCAATGCCCATTGTTTGTCTACACCAATAGAACTTCTCAGTGCTCACAAACTTTGTCAATGCATTTGTAGTATTCTTCAAAGTGTCCACCTTTACTAAGAACGCCTTTTTGTCCTCAATCATATCCCTCACAAAGTGATATTGAACATAAATGTGATTTTTATTTGAATGATAGCAAGGTTCTTTACCAAGAACATTTCACTTTGGCTATCACATTCTATCCTTATAGCTCATTGTACTAATCCCATACTTGAACAAAATATCTACAACCAGATTGCTTCCTTGCTTGCATGAGTGGCTGCCATGTATTATGCCTCTGTAGTTGAAAGTGCCACTACAGACTATCTCTTAAACACATACCCACTTGTAGATCTTCTCTAATCTAGATCTCCAGCCTAGTCTGCATTAACAAATCCATGGATGTCCAATCTTGTTCTTCCTTGGTAGCACAAACCATAATCACTACTGCCCTGCAAATACCTGAAAACCCGCTTCACTGCTATCCAATGCTCCTTCCCTGGTTTTGATATAAACTTGCTCAATACTCCCACTGCATGTGTAATGTCTGATCTAGTAGAGACCATTTCATACATCAAGATACCAACTACACTTGCATATGGAACACAGGACATCTCATCTTCCTATTCTTATGTCTTGGGACACTGTTCAATAGATAACTTTACACCTACAAGAATAGGAACCTTCACTGGTTTACTATCTTGCATATTAAACCTATGCAGTATTCTCTCGACATACTTCCTCTGGTTTAACCAGAGCTTCCTCTTTTTCTGATCTCATTTAATTTCCATGCCCAAAATATAGTTTACAACACCAAGATCTTTCATGTCGAATTTGGAGAACAATTGGGTCTTCAAATCCTGGATAATTTCTTTGTCATTTCCAACCAACAATATATCATCCACATACAAGATTAGATAAATAACATGGTCACCAATTAATTCAAAATACACACAGTGATCTTCTTTTCTTCTGGTGAAGCCAAGTCCCTGTATAAATGTATCAAATTTCTGATACCACATCCTTGGTGACTATTTTAACCCATACAGAGACTTTTTTAACTTGCATACCAGTTATTTCTTACCCTTCACCGCTAAGCCTTTAGGTTGCTTCATGTAGACCTCATCTTCCAAATCCTCGTGAAGAAATGTTATTTTCACATCCATCTGCTCTACCTGAAAATCAAAAGCAGCAGTAGTGGATAAAAGCAATCTAATAGAAGCTACCTTGGCAACAAGAGAAAAAATATCACCAGAATCAATTCGAGGCACCTGGGAATAACCTTTTGCTACCAATTGAGCTTTGTATTTATCCACCTTTCCTTCTTCATTCATCATCTTCTTGAATACCCATTTTCTGCTAATGGATTTCCTTCCAACCAGCAACTCCACCAGATCCCAAGCCTCATTTTTGTGCAAAGATTTCATTTCATCAACCATGGCCTCTTTCTAGAGTTTGGCATCCTCTAAATCTACTTCTTCCCTCATAGTTCTAGGATCATCACCAGTAATAGATAAAGCAAAATTTGAACATAAATCAGATGGACTATACCTTTTTAGATGCCTTCTTTCTCTAATTGATCTTATCATAGCCAAAGTTTGTGGCTTTTCATCTTTTGATTTCTCTTCTGTTTTAGAGTTTGATTCTTCCTCCTTTAGCTCAAACTCTATCTTCTCAGGTTCCTTTGCTAGGACTTCATGTTTAATAACAACATTCACCTATCTAAACACCACATCTCGGTTGTACACAACCTTCCTTGTTTCTCAATTCCAAAGCTTATAACCTTTTAAACCATCCTTATACCGAATAAAGATACACTTTTCAGTGTTACTATCCAACTTTGTTATTTTCTCCTTTGGAACATGTACATATGCATCAAATCCAAATACCCTTAGATGTGAAAGAGAAGGATTCTTACGAGTCCATAACTCTTATGGAGTCTTATCCTTCAACACTGATGAAGGTGATATGTTGACTAGGTAACATGCAGTCTCCACCACCCTTACCCAGAATTCATGTCCTAACCCGACACCACTGAGCATGCTTCTTGCCCTTTCCATCAACGACTTTTTCATTCTTTCTGCAACTCCATTTTTCTTAGGTGTGTATGGAGTATTCTTCTGCCATGATATACCACACTTCTTACATAACTCTTCAAATTCCTTGCAAAACTCTCCACCATTATCTGTCCTCAGTACTTTTATCTTCTTCTATGTTTGGTTTTCCACTAGAGCCTTAAATTATTTAAACCTATCAAAGACTTCAGATTTCTTCCTAAGGAAATATATCCATGTATTCCTTGAGAAGTAATCTATAAATGAGACATAGTACACAAACTTTCCCAGTGATGGAACCGACACAAGTCCAAACACATCACTGTGCACAAGCTCTAATATTTGTTTCTCCCTCTTACCACCAGATGGGAAACTCACCTAATTCTACTTCCCATATACACAATTTTCACATAAATCAAAATCCAGAGAGCTATTAGACATACCTTCTATCATACCATTACCATAAAGTATTTGAGGGCCCTTCTCTCTAATATGTCTAAGCCTTTGATGCCATAGTATGGTCTTTTCTCCAGAGACCACTAGATTTTCTGCTTCACTTTCAGGAACCACAGAATTGTTGCATCCTTCAATAACAATGCTACCTTGAAGCTTGTACAGAGTTCCAATCCAAACTCCCTGCATCAATACCAGTGCTCCCCGAACCATCTTGCAGGTATCTTTCTTGAACACTATTTTTACACTTGCATCATCCAACTTGCTTACAGAAATCAGATTTTTTAGCCAATGCAGGAATATGCAAAACACCTGGAAGTGTTCTAATCCTTCCACCTTGCAACTTCAACTTGACTTTTATGCAACCAATGATTCTAACCTTCATGTCATCCCCTAAGAAGACATCACCATCATATTTCTCATACTTGCGGAGCCACTCTCTATGGGGGGTGAAGTGAAAGGATGCACCGGAGTCAATCAACCATTCCTCACGATATACATGTGTACTTCAATAAGAATCCAAGTACACATCCCCACCTTCATCTAAGGTGGTTTTTGCCTTTGCAGAAGGAGAACCATCAGATCCATTTCCTTTCTCAAGAGCTTTAGATTTACTATCCCTTTTGAAGTGCCCTTCCTTTTCGCATTTCCAGCACACCTTTATAGGTTTTCCTAGAGATTTAGATCTCCTTCTAGATTTATATCTCCCACTCAAGGACTTATTTTTGTTTCTCTTCTGGGAACATCCTCATACAGATAAGGCATCACCATTCTGGCCCTCCATATTTTTCCATCTCATTTCTTCTGATAGCAAGGATGAGACTATTTCATTAAACTGCAAGGCAGTTGCATTGCTACCTATTGCAACAGCCTGAATATCCCACAAATCTGGTAGAGAACACAACAAACTAATGCAATTATCTCCATATGAAATTTTAATATCAACAGATAATAATTGACTCACCATAGTATTAAATGCGTTTAGATTCTCTGTCACTGATTCTCCATCTTTCATCCTCAGGTTATACATCTTTTTCTGTAGCAACAGTTTATTCACCAGAGACTTAGATTGGTACAAAGTCCCTAACTTGTCCTACTAAATATAAGACACACAATTGTATTGTGCTCTTTGCCTTCCGATCCAACTTCACCTAGTCTTCAGCTAACATTGCTTTTAGTTTAGTACCCGGATCTACCACAATCCATTGATCTTTATACACCAGAAGATCCTCCATCTTGAGTTTCCACAACTCAAACCTCTGACCATCAAATTTATCGATCTCTATATTTCCACTACTTGTCATCTTCTTTCACCCAAAGAATCGATCCCATAGATCTCCCGCTGAACAGGGTCTACCACAGGACTAAGAAAAAACCCCTCAGTAGCAAAGGCATCCCCTTGAAGCCAAAACAACTCTAATACCAAATGTAGGTTTTAACCCTGTACAGAAATTACCTGCATATGAATTTTAAAAATAGAAAATAAACAATGGCGAGAGCATAAAACATAAAAAATATATACATAGAGATTTCCCCTGTATCCCAAAACCAGGACTACCAAATTGATTTTTCATTATGTTCCTTTAATTGTTACAATACATATATATACATCCCAAAGCATCCATAAACCCCAATCCATTAACCCTTGATTAGAACATAACCATAGTTCCCTTGACCGGATCTACAAAATACGATGCACAGAAAACCATGTCCAAAATCCACGCACAAAACCATAGGTAGGTCGGCCCACCTAATATAGGGTCGAAAAAAAAATTCCCAGGGCACTGCCCCAGACCCTGTGTGGGGGGTTACCACCCCCTTGTGACCCCTAGGCAACTCCCGGTGCAATGTACAGGGTAATAATCGTGGACAGAATATAACATAACCCAACAATTTTTTTAGTTTATTTACAAGCATTTATATTCAATATTGATTCTGCAAGTGTTAATTTGTTGTCGCATGTAGAAACTCTACACATTCCTCAACCTTTCACATTCTATCATGACTGTCATACGGTACATATAAAATTGCAGGTCCTTCTTCTCATTATTATCACAAATACTTGTTTTTCAACTTGTTTTATAGCTTTCCTTAGGCAGAATGCACTTATGTACCTTGAAGCCCGATCAACCTTGAAAACTACACCCATAATGACAAATTTTACCTCTTGAGTGCACTCCTTTATCAAAAGTAATGACTTCGTCCCTTGAGCACATGAGCACACTTCGAAGCGACGAATGATTTTCCTTTGTCCCTTCGGCCAGTGTGCCCTCCTTCTCTTTGAGTGTATTAGCACACCCTTAAGTACTAAAGGCTTGACGACATGTTCCTTCATCCCTTCCGAGTGCGCCCTCTCTGTTTCCTTGAGCGCGTGAGCGCCCCAACAACTCATGCCTTCGACCCTTCGAACTGTGTTAGTGAGCCCTTGAGGTTTCCTTTATCTTTCTTGAGAGCATGAGCACACTACAAAGCCTTAAATGACCCTTGGCCTTCCTCCATGCTTTGAAAGTGCACCCTCCTAGATTGCATGCCTATTTTCTTATGCATGCAAGTGATTTTGTGTTGTTGTTAATAGATTTATATGTTCAGTAACCTTTGATGGTTCTTTATACATGACTTATGAGATAATGTTTCATACTTAGTTGCATTAAATTACTCTTATCATTATGAGTGTGCCTCCAAAAATGTCTCAGCAGCGAGCACTAAGGAAACTATTGAAGTGACCAAGCCAACCATTCCTATATACAAAAACACTCATTTCTTCATTGATAAGTCTACTAAGGTCACATGGAGAAGCATTTATGACACATTCATGTAGAAACAGTTTCCTGAGGACTTGGAGGACTTACCAGTGTACATCAATATGAAGAGGTCCAGGATGCATAGGATCGCATGAAGATTCTAGTTCATCCCTTCTGTAGAGGTAATTGAGTTGATCATTACACATATGGATGACTCCCATTTTGTGCTTTGTAGTGAGAGTGGTGGTCATCCCCCCGCTTATTATGGAGAAGATGTGAAGATTTATTATAATATGCTTACACCCAAATAATATAAAAATGATGATTTCTACATGAGAAGGGCCAACCTCGACACAAGTGACATTATGAAATCATGGCATCGAGAACCTTCCAAGTTTCACGATCGCCTAATCAGCATTTTATCTAACTAATATTCTTAGAGACATATATCAATATATGATATCCATGTGTTGTCAATTGGATGGGTGCAAGAACGTTGATGTGTTTGACGAGAATTGGATATATATGCTCAATGTTGTGGTCACCCAGGGTAAATCTTTCAATTGGACAGATATATTACCACTTGAGTTGCAGTGTCATGATTGGCAAGAAAAAAGATCTTTGAGGGAAAACCAAGAACCTAAATTCTACATGTTTGAATTTCTTCTGGATGGAATCTGTGCACTATATGTTTTCCTAGCATTGTACTAGAACTAGACTCTAGAGAACATGTTCCCAGTGTACTTCCACTATAATGTGATATCATAATCAAGCTTCATAGGTGCATATGAAAAATTTGTCGAGCACTACTTTGCAGTTAGCTTTCAAATGATATTCAAGATTGATCCTCATTTCATAACAAATCAGGTGAAGGAGTCACTACGAGATATCACAAATTGATTTGCAACTCCCGAGGGTGCATACATTAGATGCTTTTGTTGTTATATATCTCCTCGTCTCATGTCACGATGTGTGACCAATAAGGCGGTCATGTAGGAAGTAGCAAATAAGTTGCATAAGGGATTTTCAAGATTTCTCCATAGGAGGAAGAAAGCCCCTTGGCCCACCTTCCTATTGAGGATCAAATTATATGAATTGAAGATCCATAAGGTGACAACAGTGGAAATACAAGACTTGGATTGCATTCCCTTTTCCACTACTCATGTCACGATGTGTGACCAATAAGGCGGTCATGTAGGAAGTAGCAAATAAGTTGCATAAGGGATTTTCAAGATTTCTCCATAGGAGGAAGAAAGCCCCTTGGCCCACCTTCCTATTGAGGATCAAATTATATGAATTGAAGATCCATAAGGTGACAACAGTGGAAATACAAGACTTGGATTGCATTCCCTTTTCCACTAAAGACTTTAATGGTTATGATCCCAGGAGAGTGTGTAAGCAACATTTTGAAAGGATCAGTTTCAATACAGGGTATTCGTCGATGTCCACAACAGAAGATGAAAAGGTAAAGAACCAGTATAATTTAATTAGAAAGGCACATCCAATAGTGCAGACTAGTTCACCCTAGGATCCGCCATCTCAAGATATGAAATTATAGTAGGAAGACTAGATAACCCCTCAAGAAACGAAATTACCTCGTAAGAAGAGTATCATATATGATACTACAGGCGAGAGCAGCATGAAGTGGAAAGTTGATCCTTTGAAAATAGGATTTATTCAAGAAAAATAGGAGAGGAGAGAAGAAGAAGAAGAGGAGGAGAAGAGGAAGTAGTATGATTTTCTAGTGAAGCAATAAGGAAAATAAGAAGAGAGGAAAAGGATAGAAGAAGAAAAATAAAGGCATTCCCAAGAGGAAGAAGCAACACAAAGGTTAGAAGAAGAAAAATTGAATCAAGAGCTAGAAGAGGAATAATTGGAGGAAGAGGATATCATCCGGCCAATGTAGGACGAACCAGATACTCCAGAATAAAATCCTCTCGCAGGTGGTCATCTTCCATTTAGAGAGATGGGGATCACACCTCCATTAGAAAATAGAGTCATGGACATATTCAGTGTCAGGTTTGATCAACTTAAGAAGAGGATCATGTAGCAGAGGCATATATTTTTCCCAAAGGATCCTCAAAATCCAGTCTCAGTTTCTACAAACAAGATGATTACTACAAACACCAAAAGGAATGCTAGGGAAACCATGGTGGAAAATGTTTCTTTTTCCATAGTAGCATGGGACAACTTTGAATATCTACTGATTGAGAATTCTATATTGAGGAAAGAACTTACTGTAATGAAGCAACAAGAGGAATACCTTGCAGTAGAGAATCAATGGTTAGCATCATAGAGTTCCAACACTGTAGAATCACAGTCATCCATGCAGGAAGAACTAGGTGCAACATAGGACACCATGGCATGGCTTTATGATGAGATGATATTTATACAATAGGTGGTGGCTCTTCTTGTTAGCATTTAGAAGCAAGCACAAGAATTAGTAAAACTCTTTAAAGTAGCAAATAAAGTGGTTGACCATCTTTAGGGGTGGGCTTCCAAGAATCCGAATGCTCTGCAACATTTGCAAAAGAAAGACATATTTGCTGCAAAGATGAATAATGTTCAATTGATACTCCACCTACATAACTACTCACATCCTGGAGACAAGTAGATTAGTACTATTTCTACCTATAATAGATTTCATAATGTTTTTAATTCTCTAACACAGAAGCATGGGATACTCGCAATAGGAACACTTGAAGTGATCATAGGCAAAGAATTCATCTTTGAGGAGATCATAAAATACATTGAATAGATCGAGCAGGAAATAAAATGGGAAGGTTTGGAGGTTACCAAAGAAATTATTCTACAGTACACCATCGCATCTATCAAAGATAATATGAAAATTCCATGGCTCTGGAATAATGTGCATTCGATCTCTAAGACCATACTCACGGAGGCATTAGAGGTGAAGATGAGGTATATAGGGGACATTCTAGTTTGGGTCAAAGCCATCTCAATGGAGTTCAAGGCATGGAACACTTACATTAAAAGTGAACTCCATGAGGAAGCAAATGATTTATCCATTTGATGAGAAATTGTCCCATTACTAGTTTTGTCTTATTAGGCCACCATTTGATATGTAATTTGTTTCATGTAATAAATGTGTAATGAAGTCCAAGGGACACATTTGGAATGTGAATAGTCACATCTGGAATGTAATAAGTCATAAATAGATATGAATAGCTATAGAAGTTAAAGATTCATGAGGAAGCTCAAAGGTCATTGTTATTTGTTATAAATAGCTCCTCATCACTCAAAGAAAGGGTTTGGATTCTTGGAGTCTTTCCTTGGATTCTCTTGTAGTGCATAGGAGATAGATCATTCTTTGTAGAAGCATGTTTTGGCTTCATGTTCCACTATTGGATATAGTGTTTCATTCATGTAATAGTGTACTTGAGATCTTTCACTTCTAATCAGAAACTTTAAGAGCAGGCACTTCTTCATACATGTACAATAGATATAATAGGACTATTCCTGTTATGTTTATGATATATGTTGATCTAATTACATACTAAGTTAATGAAGTACTTTGTTGCTTAGCTATGGCTATTTTTGAATGAGTTTTGTTATGATTTAATGATTTTTGTTTATTATGTGGACTAATCTGCAGGTAATCAACAAGTCTTTCTCTCCCTTCCCATGTCCCGCTTCAGGATAGTACTATTACTTTTCTAATCGGAGGCTTGTTTTCCTTCACCAGTAGTGGATGTTCCCTCATGAAACTTACATTGCGTGTCTCATAAATATTACATACTTGGTGCCAAAAAGAGGTGTTGTGTTCTCTTCTGTGTAACCATGACCAAGGAATATAATTGAAACATTTCCAATGTTGGTTAGACCGTATGACCAGATGGGACTCCTACACCAAACAATGTGAGGTCTAATTGGGACTTCACATCAGGGAGATACCCTTATAATGTTGCCAGCATCCAGCACCGTCAACATTTTTGGCGCTAGAAGGAGGGCCAAATGAAAAGTTGAGCCTTTGAAGTTTGTTTGAATCTCCTACCTCTAATGGCTTCATCCCAAATGATAATCCTGAGGTGTTTTTCCAAAGCTTTAAATCTTTCAATCCCTGCATGCTTTATACATAACTTATCACATTCTAACTTTGATGGCAAGGGTACAAAAACCATCCTTGATTATGTAATTGAGTTTTTTCAATTTTATTTTCAAGTGCCGTTTAATTTGAAGAAATCCTCGTATGGTTGTTTACCCTTACATTATATGGTTGTGTGAAGGAATGTTGTTATTATCTACCCATTGCTTATATATCATCTTCTAAACAATTGGCTAATAATCTTCATCATGTCTTTGAAAAATATGAGTATAAATATGTTGTTGATGATATTGGTCAACTTAGACTGGAATAGAATGAATCTCTTGAAAAAATTTCTTATCGATTCCTACATCTTGTTACGAATTCCTAGATCAGGATATGGACTGGCAGTTCTTGGATGAGAAGTTTTATTTCTTAGTCATGATGTCAAGGAAATATTTTGAATTGGACCCTTCATGTCCTCTTTGTCAAGAACAATTCCAATATCCTGAGGAAGAACTGGATATTCCTTTTTGTTCCATGCCCCCCTCCTTTTGATGTTCCATATGTTAGACCTGAACCAATCACTAAAATAGAAGATCAATTTGCTAATGAATAATTGATTTTTATTTCACATTTTTCCCCTGATGGTAGTTCATCTAGTTCTAAAAATCAACCATTTTTGAATCTTGATATACCCTAGTCGATCTTTTACCCATTAGTAAATTTGAACCCTTAGACAACCATGACCCTGATGATTTCATTTTCTTTGAATTATACGGGAATGATTATTCAAGTAACATTGATGAATATTTGTTTCTATAAGAAGATTTAGATTTGCAGGAATTCCAAATGGAGTCTGATGTAATCATAAAATATTTCCTTCAGGTATAACTCCTTTTGATGGAGAATATGGCATGCTTATCATTAAGGATTTTTGTGGTAATCTTGAAAATCTATTTGACCAACCTCAATTTTTTTAATCTCATAATCTGCATAATGACTTTTGTTTTGATAAGCAGTTGATCATGTTTCTACGAAATTCAAAGTCAAGTCATGTGCGTAGAACACTTCAGCCTATGCTGATGGTTATGCCAGTTTCCTATCATCTAGATAGGTATTTATGATTTCAGTCAGTTCATGATCCTTTTACACACTTGTATCACTAATTTCATCACATCGGTTGTTGTCTCTCTCCTGAGGGATGCTCATTTTCTTCCCGTAAAACTTTTCAACCCTCAGGGGAGAAAGTTTAATTTGACTATTGAACTTCCACTGCTACATCCCGCCTCAAGAAAATGTTTAGTCCTTGATGTGGAAATAGAGAATGGTTTTAATGAATCTTTTGCATCATCTATCAAATAAAATCACATGCACGATAGCACAGATTGTGGTCATATTGTTAATGTTGTTTATGATGAGGATTTATCTTTGATTTTCCTGCCATAATTTCTCCAAAGGTTTTTTCCATGATCTTATTGTAGATTCCTTACAATAATATTTTCATTCCAGACACATTTCTCATGGCCTATACTTGCATTCTCTTGATCAAGTCTTGTATTATTGAAAAGTGTAACTAGGCTCGATCTTCATAATTACATGTAATTGTGATTTTTGTAAAGAAGAAAAATAAAATTATTATTATGATGCTTGCTTCATGGGTTTCATGAGAAAGAGATTTTATTTTTAGATGGCTCCCATTGTGAGCCTTTACGACTTTTCAAAGATTCAATGTCATGTATGAAGAACCCTTCTCGAGCATGTTACAAATGTATATAAGTCTATGGTATTGTCAAATAGCCCTCCAAGACATGCACTAGTTACTCCTCTTCAAGTTGGCCTCAAGATAAAGTGAAGAACTCATGTTGGCTCACCTAATTTGCAAACACAACCCTTCATAAGACCATGTCATCTAATAGCCATAGGCATACTATTATAATCAGGTAGCTCGACCTATTCCATAGAGACAAGCTCAGATCTCTCTGAAATTCGGGTGACCAAGTACAGAAACAAGTTTGAATACCTTTATAATTTGGATAGGAGATTGTAGTGACACAGTTTAGTGAGGAGACTATAGTTAAGCAATTTGAAGACTACAGTTCAATGATATGAGAAGACTAAAATTCGGTGCCATGCCAACTTCACAGATTCAGTATTCCCATAGTCCAGTACTCTCACGGCTTCGATGCAATTTATGTTTCGATGTCACTTCAATGAAAGGGTCTCAGTGCTACCATAGAAAGAAGGATCTAGTGCTATCATAGTCTTAACTTCACTCAATTCATAGTCTCGATGATATCACAGTTTATGAGGTCTCAGTGCTCCTACAAGTGATAATATCTCTATAGTAATACAGTAATGAAGATCTCAGTGCAGTGATGACATTTTGATGATATTACAGTGATGTATTTCTATGCTATCTCATTTCTATCACAATGAGTGTCTCAGTGATTTAGTATCAGTGTTAATAAGGTCTAAGTGGAAGAGGAATAAAGAAAAGGAAAAGATCATAAGGTTGATATTCAAGTGAACTAGTGTCTTGGTCTTGGAGTGGCAAATAGATCAAGGGTCTTGGTATTGGTTTTCATCAATTGGAATCTCTATAAGAATAATTTGTGTGGCTTTTCGTTTCAAAGAGTGAGAGGTTTTGGACCTATTTCATAGCCTACATTCCATGTCTCTTGTCTATTTATGTTCATGCATTAGCAGTTATTTGATGAAGAAGAACAGTAATAATCTAAGTAAAATAAGATCCTAATCTAAGGAAGTAAAAAGCACTCACAAGCAGTTATTAATTGAAGAGAATCACCTAATACTTGATGCCCTAGATTTTTCAAAATGGTATTAGAGATAAGGTGACAAAGTCAAGAAAATGGAATCTAATCAAAGAGACACTTATGGATCAAGTTTCAAGAAAGGCATCAAAGTAATTCAAAGTATATCAAAGCGAAAGTTCAAGATCTACATTGGATAATCAAAACCTATATTAAAGAAGAAATTCTACTTCAAAATAAGTCTTGGGATCATCAAGCAAATGATCAAGGCCAAAGCCTTATTTTGACTCAGTGCAAATAGATCTAGGAATCAGGGCAACTAGAAGTTTATTCATCCAAGAAAATCATTTAAGGTCAAAGGTAATATCATCTTGGAGAAAGTCAAAACCCTAGAAGTATTTTTGAAATCCACACTCTATCATCACCAAATAAAACCTCAAAAGAGTTTGTAAACTATTCAAACAATAGAATCAAGATCAAGGGCGTCATCATTATATTCAAAAGGTTCCAACGCAGTCTCCCCTTAATGAAGCAAGGACCTCCTTATCCTTAAAAAACATCATCCAAGGAGCATCACGGCATCTTCATCAATCATCATCAACAAAGGGATCAAGTTGAAAGTTTTATCCTCACTTAACAAGTAAGTGCCTTTTTTCTTCTATAATCCAATATAGTAAAATGACTTCATTTTGCAAGGAGATATATAATTTGGTTGGGTAATCAAACTTCCTTGCAAGGAAAAGAAGGATAGAAATAGTCTTTGAAAAAAATGAATTCATTGATCAGAATCTATGGAAAACTCTACAAACCATCTGAAGGTCAAATATTATCTGAATACATGAAAAACAATCTAAGGGCTCAAGAGATTCTTATGGAATCTATCAAATATTCCCTCATTCCCCATATAGAAGGATTGGAGACATCAAAAGATATATATGATAAGATGGTGTTGAATACCAAATTTGTTCCTTTTTTACACCTTCCTTAAACTCCATTCTCTTCATTTTTTACCATAATAATCCAATTAAGTCTCAGCTCACAACGTTATTTGAAAAAAATAGGTATTTAATCATATTTTATTTATAGTTTCATTATTTATTTATTATTTGTTTTAATATTTTCACAAGCTACCAGATTGCATCAATTCTGAAGTTAGTAATTGATTTTGCAACTTACTTGAATAATCTACAGGTTCCAAAACATCAATTGAGGAATGAAGCATATGAACAGGTAGTTGGAAACTAGCACAATGATATCCACCTATTCCTCTGATCTGGAAAAGTGATAAGGACATCATATGAGCTGGTCAATGTGGAAGTCAACCCAACAGAAAAGAACAAAGACAAATCAGGCGAGCAAGAAGATCATGGATTGAAGCTGATATTTTGCCTCATGATTTGCTTCTTCGATAGAAAATCATGAAGAATCATTATCTCATTTAAGTAATGTTATTTTAAGATGATCAGTTGAGAAGGATAGGCTTAGAAATCTCCAAACAGTTTAACAAAGGAGGTTATAAAACCTGCCTCTCGACACGATCATAGTGTCACTGGTTATTATTTTTAAAACTCTTTGCAATTGATTAATTAAGCTCTTGATTCCACTGTGTTCTACATACAAATGCATGGTTAACCTTTGTTGATCTTTGCATACCTACACTCATAGGAGGGCCCCCTGGGAGCTGTAAGGTTTCATTTTTATTTAAGTTTTCTATTTCATAGGATTAAGTTATCACAGTGAATATAATTTTGATTTCTAGAGAAGCATTAGTGACAGTCAAGATAAAATTTGTTGTAAATTTTATAATAGAATTTTTTCCATAAATCTAATCTCGTTGTGTGAATGGTGAAGAAAATAATCAAAGGTATTTATTATGGACATGTAAATTG
Organism: Pinus tabuliformis; assembly: GCA_031772625.1. Classification (NCBI taxonomy): domain Eukaryota; kingdom Viridiplantae; phylum Streptophyta; class Pinopsida; order Pinales; family Pinaceae; genus Pinus; species Pinus tabuliformis. The sequence continues at coordinate 501,286,906 of CM062816.1, forward strand.
ATCATTTGATTTGGAATTTGCAATTAGTTCAAGGTTTGATTTCTGATAGTGTGAAGAAGATTTTAATTTTGCTGGTGTGATATTTATTTCTGCAATTTAAGATTAGCTTTCTTTTTTGCAAGTGTGAAGAGGATTTAGATTTGATTTTTCTATTTACTTTTGCACTTCAACTTAGCTTTATTTATGTTAGTGTGATACTTTCCTTTCCTACAAGAGTGACAATCTTTTTACTTTGAGTGATTCTTAGATAAAACATGTACATGAAAACATCCTAATTCAATTTGAAAATTACTCACATAATAAAGAATCCTAGCACAAATTGTGCACATACACTTCATCATTTTACAAGTCCTAGTCGATAATTTATGAAGTAATTTAAGGTCAATTAAATTACCAAACATTTTGGTGTTGTTGCTGGGGAAGTGCATATATGATTTATTTATTTATTTTTTAGGAGTAGTTTCATTAAAAAAAATTATAAAAAGATATTTATGCATAGGGAAAGATATTCTAGGAGTAGGTTTATAAGTAGAGGTAGGATTTAAATTCCAACATCACCACTCACCCCACCACGACCTCGTAGTGCCATACCACCCATCGAAATTAATATTCCATTATTTGCAGGTAAACATAGACTTCCTGAGGTACATAGATCTGAAATCCAACCAAAATATTCACCAACTTCCTCTACTGAAGCCATAGTAGACGAATCTACATCCCCAATAGAAGGAGTAATATTTATATCCTCATCTAGAGAATAACTTCTAGGACAAGAATTGGAAGTCCCTTGTGAATAGGAAGAAGAAACATACTTTACTCCATTGGTAGAAGAACGAGAGGAGGAGCTATAAAATCCAATTGAAGAACCCTATATTAGCTTTGAGGAATCTACAGTGGAAAAGGAAGGAGAATGAGAAGTACATAATATGAATGGTGAATTTAGGATTGGAGTTGGAAGAGGTAGAAGAGCAAATAAAGGATGAGGTGGAGGAAGAGGTGGTAGAAGAGATCCAGAACCTTTTGGATTTCCCATATTAGATGAAGATACCAAAGTTATAATGAAGAATATCTCACCCTCCATCCTCCCTAATTTCCATGGAATAAGACATGAGGATCCTGAAATGCTTCTTTTTGAGTTTGAAGTCTTGTGTAGATCTTATGACTACTTTCTTTATTCTCAAAAATTGAATTTATTTCCAGCCACTCTTAAAGATGGAGCACTTAAATGGTTTATGGGATTAGAAACACATACCATAATAACATGGGAAGAAATGAAAAATTTGTTCTTATATAAATATGAATATTATTGTATTCCTCACAAAATTAAAGATTAAGTCTTTAAAATGATGCAAAAGAGGATGAAAAATGTGAAGATTTCGTTGAAAGATTTGCTTATAATGTTAAAAGGGCTAAGATGTATAATCTAGATGAAGAAACTCTGAAAGCTCTTTTTATAGAAGCCATTAGAGATGAGTGTGTAGATCTTATAAATTTAATGGGTAAAGGAGATGTTTCTTAGCTATCATTCAGAGAAATTTGTGAATTGTGTACGCACATTTCAAGAGGAAAGGCTAGAACTAGGAAAAATTCAAGAGACATTGTTATGTCTAGGATTAATAAATTTACAACTGGGATAGTAAGTAGAGAAAAAATAGGAAGTTTGTTTGACAACTTCAAAATGGATATATTAGGGAGTATTACTGAACAAATATATACCCTAAAGATTCAAAACAAGCAAAAAGTTGAAAATTTTGCATTATCATTTTTTTGTCCTAAGTGCAGAAATAAACATGCTCTAAGAGAATATTCTCTTGATAGTGTAGAAATATGTGATATCTGTGCAGAAAGTCATAATACAATAGAATTACCTTCAATACTTAGACTTAAAGTAGCCTTGCAAAATGACGTTGAAACAAGTCAAGCAGAGTCACTTTGTTTTATTGGTAAAATACCATGGCCACCACAAAATCCAAACATAGTACAAGGTATTAATCCTCAATACCAATCATTTGCAAAACCTCATAACAATTGGAATATTCCAATGCCTTGGAAAAATTGGCCACCTCAAAATCCATTATGGACACAAGGTTGGCAATATCCTCCTAGGAATCCTCAATATAATCAATTTCAAAAGCCATGTATTCCATATAAACCTCCACATTATCCTCCTTGATTAAACTCTTTTCCACAATTTCAAAATCAAACTCAGCCTTCTAATCAACCACTTCAATTACCATCCACATCATAACCCAAAAAAACCAATCAAATATCTGCTCATCCACTTACAAATCCGAATATAAAAATTCACAACTTGTTTAAAATATAGAAGGTCAGAATTTCCAAGATTGCATGATAACTCCAGTAGATCTAAATAATGTCCAACTTGGATATAGTAGATTTTTGGAAAATAAGTTACCATATATTGCTACTCAGGAATCTGGAGAGGATGAAGCCCTTGAAAAAGAAACATATCTTACTCAAGAAGAAATTATTCAAAAGATATCACCCCTATACATGATACCTCAATAAAATCAACTCCCATTGTAGAACAACCTTACGTTTCTATCAAAATCCACCCTTTCCTAAAAGGCCAAAAATTGAGAAAGGAATAGAAAAACAAATTGTGTTTCCTGAATATGATATGCTAGATGAACTGAAAAATGTTTGTATCAAAATTCATTTGTTACAAGCTATAAGGGAAATACAAGTATTTTCAAAGACAATCAGGGAGTTAAGCATTAAAAAACCAGGAAGAAAAAGAAAATAAGTTTAAAAAATTCAGTTAGTTGGAAAAAATTCAGATATTATGATGGGAAAACCAACAGTTCAGAAATATCTAGATCCAAGTAGTCCCATTGTAAAAACAAACATTAATGGTGTCAAGATTCCAAACACATTGATAAATTTAGGAGAAGTTACCAATAGCATGAATAAGCAAAGTTTGGATCAATTAAAACATTATAATCATCAATGCACACCAACATTACTACAGTTAGCAGATAGATATGTTATTAAATGAGATGGTGTAGTAGAATATGTATCCATCTCCTTAGATTCTTGGGAATATCTTATTGATTTTATGATTTTAACTCCCAAGAATAATTTAGGAGGACACTCGTCGATTCTAGGAAAACCATGGTTAGGTACAGCTGATACTTTTATAAGTTGTATATCTAGTGATATGTTTATCTCTGATGGAAGATCTACAAATAAATTTACATTATATCCTCCTGCAAACACAACAATAGAAGTAGAAAGAGAAGTTTGGATAGATGATCATAATGAATATTTTGATATCCAACCAATATTTGCTACTTCACAAATAGATGAAGAAGATCAAATTTTAAATTCAATGAATAATAATGATTCTTCCTCATATTGTGAACAACACAAAAATTTTCAATAACAATACAATGTTGAATATTTATCATCTCATCAAATGGCTTTACATTCTATGGAAAAATTTGGCAATTCTTTAATAGAAATATTTCCAACGAAAAATTTGAACATTAATGATAATTTGGAAGAATCCCAAAAGAAATAATTGATAAATATGTTACAAAAACATTCCTCTTCTTATGCATGGGAATACACTGATATGAAATGAATTGATCCTAATACTTGTATGCATCATATCTATATTGAATAAAATGCCAGACCATTTCGACAACCCCAAAGGAGGATGAATCCAAATCTAAGGGAAATTGTTAAAGAGGAGTTACAAAAACTGTTGAATTTGAATTTCATTTACCCAATATTAGATAGTCAGTGGGTCTCACCATTAGTGATTGTTCCAAATAAAAATTGAAAATGGAGAGTATGCATTGATTATAGGGAATTGAATAAAGCTACCTTGAAAAATCATTTTTTGCTTCCCTTTATAGATCAAGTCCTTGATACATTGGTAGGGAAAAAGTATTTTCCATTCTTGGATGGTTTTAGTGGATATAACCAAATCCAAATAGCTTCAGAGGATCAAGAAAGAACAACTTTTACCCATCCATGGGGAACTTATGCTTACTAAGTATTTCCTTTTGGATTATGTAATACACCTACAACATTCCAAAGGGCAGTTCTAGGAATTTTTTCTGATCAAATTCATGATTGTGTGGAAGTTTACATGGATGATTCTACTGTCTATGGCAATTCTTTTGAGGAAGCTCTTGAAATTTAGAAAAAGTTGTGATTAGATGTAAATAAAAAAGTCTCTCATTAAGCCATGAAAAATGTTTTATGATGTTCACCGAGGGAATAGTTTTAGGCCACCACATTTTAGGAGATGGAATTAAAGTGGATGCATCTAAGGTAGAAGTTATTTCCAAATTATCAGTTCCTACTTGTCAAAGAGATGTTGTAAGTTTTCATGGTTTTAGTAATTATTATAGAAGATTCATAAAAAACTTCACAAAGATAGCCTCTCCACTTTTCAAATTACTTACAAAAGACTATGAATTCATTTGGAATTTTGATTGCCAAAAATCTTTTAAAACATTGAAAGAAAATATTTCTGAAGCACCCATCTTAAGAGGACCAAATTGGAGTCTTCCTTTTCATATTTCAATCAATGCTTCAGATACATCTATAGGAGTTGTATTGTGACAGAAAGATTTGACTGCTTATGTCATTACACGAGTAAAAATTTGACTCCTGGAGAGTTGAATTATATTCTAACAGAAAATGAGTTTTTAGTTGTTGTACATACCATTAATAAGTTTTGACATTATATCACTGGTTATGAAACTTTTGTTCACATAGATCACTCTACAATTAGATATTTAATGAATAAATCAATTACTAATAGCAGAGTTACAAGATGGCAATTGTTATTACAAGAATTCAATATTACTATTTTGGATAGGCCAAGAAAGGAGAATACAGTTGCTGATTTTCTATCTAGAATCCAAAGTGATTATAAGGATATTATTTTAAAACATAATTTCCCTTGTGAATACATTTTTGCAATACATATTAAATCTTCTTAGTTTGCATATATTTCTAACTATTTGGCCACAGGAAATTTACCTTCATATTTGTCTCCTCAGGAGAAAAGAAAAGTTATCCAATCTAGTCAATCGTATTCATGGATAAATGGAGAATTGTACAAAACAAGGCTTGATTTAATCATTCAAAGATGTGTCAGATAAGATGAAGTACTAGAAATATTAACGGTTTGTCACAATGAACCATGTGGAGGACACCTTGTTGTTAAAAGGACTGACTATAAAATCCTTCTCTTAGGATACTATTGGCCTTCTCTTTTTAAATATGCCAAAGAATATGTTAAGAGATGTTATAGTTTTCAGAGAATGAGAAAGTTTGTTCCTTCAAATGAAATGCCTCTACAACATTAGGTACTTTATTGAACCTTTTGAAAAATGGGCTCTGGATTTTGTTCTTTTGATCAATCCATCGTCAAGGAAAAAAATGTGCATTCTTGTATATACATATTATGTCCCAAAATGGGTAGAAGCTAATGCACTTCCTTTTGCTACTGAAAATGTTGTAGTTTCATTTCTTTTCGAGGATATTTTCATTCATTTTTGTGTCCCAACAGAAATTGTGACAGATCAAGGTACTCAATTTACATCCAAGTTGGTGCAAAAGATAATGGAGGAATACAAAATAAAAGATCGGAAATCCACTCCATATCATCCACAAGAAAATGGACAAGTTGAAGCTACTAATAATGTACTTGAAGCATTTCTTACCAAAATTACAAATCTACATAGAAGAGATTGGGCAGAAAAGCTTCCAAAAACTTTATGGGCATATCATACTACATGGAGAAACACAACAGGGCATACTCCTTATTAACTTGTTTATGGGAAGTAACTCTTATTTCCTATTGAGTTCCAAATAAAGACTTTCAAAACAACAGCGAAATGGGGTCTTGATCTATCAGAACCCCAAAAACAAAGAACGGAGCAATTGAATGAACTTGATGAGATATGAAAATATGTTATTCACCTAACCAACATAGTTCAATAGCAAAGATCTAGATGGCATGATAAGTTTATCAAAGATAGGAAGTTCCAATCGGGTGTTTGGGAACTACTTTTTTATTCTAAATTTAAATATTTTCAAGGAAATTTTCAAACTCATTGGCTTGGTCCTTATGAGACTGAAATTGTCTTTGATAATGGAGCAATTAGAATTAAAACCATTGATGAAGAAAAGGTAACTTTTCTTGTAAATGGTCATAGATTACAAATATATCATAAACCATTAACAAAGGAAGAGTTCAAAATAAATCTGCAAGATAATATTGATTTGAAGTTGGTCATGGAAGCTTCTTCTTCCTCTCCAACTTAGCTTTCTAGTTTCCTTTTGAAGAAAAATATGAAAAAAAAATAACAAAAAAATTGTATAAGCATGAAAACCAACATTGTTGGCATGTTTATACAGAGAATCTAAGTTGAAAACTAAGAATCCTTGGCAGCCTATATTTTCTTTTAATTTCCCTATTCTTGTGTCATTTCTCTTATTCCTCTTTTGCATAAATAAAACAACTACAGAATTGTCAATAATATGCATCTCTCATGAAATTCCGCGTCTGACTTGACATATTACAACCGAAGCAACCAGACTGGAGATCGTAGCCAAAACAACCTAAGCAACCTACAACAGAACAAATTATTAAGGAAGAATGAAAGGTATGTAAATATTAGTCAAATATCAAAAAAACATTGAATTATGATAGAAATAGATGATTATTTTTAAACTAATAATCGTTTCCTCCACCATATTACATAATTATTATCTTTGTCATGACACAACATTGGCTTTCACAATTCAATGAATGAATTTTTTGATAATCATGTCTTATCACAAGATGTGAATATCATTAAAACCTTTCCATAATTTGAATTTATTCCACTTCATCCATATATCATCCCACTTATTCCTTATTCCATTTAATTTTCTTCGCATCATAGCCCATTTCCTTCAACTCTATTTCATTTTTCTTTGCTGAAAACATATCAAATGCTACCTAAATCGCATCCTTTCTACCGAAATTCCATAATCCTGTGAAAAAGGAAAATTAAGGAATGGAAATTCCTCAAGATGGCTGTTATTGTGCATTTTGAGCTGAATGGGACCAAGTTTCTTGAAGCCTATCCACAGGATAAGCACCAATTGTAGAAAGCACAATGGTTACATTTCTTTGAGAAGTTTGATGGGTATGAAAAGGGGGTCACAAATTCATTTTCTCGGGCCTATGATGGGATAGAAGCAGAAATTGGAGATATTAGGTTGGCCTTGACAGAGTCATTTATGGCAGAAGCTACAGGATTACCAAGAAATGAGGAAAGTTGGTTTAAAAACTGGAAAATCAAAGAAAAAGACTGGGAGATCTTCCTTAAAAACCTAGGTATGGACATATCCATTTTCAAGAAAGGGATTCCAGTAACAGATTTAAAAAGTAAATGCAGAAATTTGTTATTAATCATTCAGAAGTTTATAACCTGTGAGGGTAGGTTTGAAAATATATTCTTCCATCATGCTCGGTTGATGATGCATTTTATTGATGGAAATGAAATCAATTTTCCATATTTCCTACTCTGTAGTTTAAGAAAAATGTACACTAATATCCAAAGTAAAATATACTTTATTGGCAGTGCTCTGTATCATCACGTGTTAGTAAAAATTTTGATTGAAGCTCATTTAAGGAGTAAAGGGGATAATTGGGGGGATTTTCTGGTTCGAAATCATTTTAAAGCAGCTCAGCAAGATGAACCCAGTTCCAAAATAAGAAGAAGTCGATGGAAATTTCCCTCAAACCCTAAGATTCAAAATGAAGATTTACCTACACAAGAAATACAACAAGATGAGCATACACAAAAATATTCTGATGATGAACACCCTCTTGCAAATTTTTTATAGAGTCTTAGAAAGGAAATCCCCTAGTACAGATGACGGGACATCAAAAGAAGGAATGGAGCAAGAAAAAATTAGAAATAAAAAGTGTGCTCTCACTGCTAAAAAACCATCAAGAAGAAGTGCACGACTTATAAAATCATCCATTAAACAGTCTCTGGGTTTTGCTGGTTCAGAAGAAGAATAAGTAGAGATAATACCATCACCAATTGGAAGTCCAACAAGAAATACCCTAGAAATCGACCCTATTCAACAAGAAATCTATGATTATATAGAATCTCTTGAACATAAATCCCAAGTAAAAGTTGTTGATTTATCCTCAAATCAAGAAGAAATTCTAAGTGAAGGAATTCATTTCAGCCCTCCAGAAGAATCTAGAATTGAAAATGCTCTTAAATGGGAAATTTATGAACTAGAAGTGTTAAACAAGTATCTAAAGCAGGAACATGAAGCAATGAAGGTGAAAAATGGCACTCAAAGGACTCAAAACGGTAATATTCTCCTACATCTTTTCCACTAGTAAAAGAAAAACAAGAAGTTAAAGGGTTAAAAATAAACTTATCAAGAGTAAAATTAGGGGTTTGGAGTGCAGGATTTTAATGAAGAAACCAAAGATGGCAACCAGAACCAGAAAAATAGAGAATACTAATGTAGATGTTCTTGCTCAAGCCTTGGAGGTAGCTCATTGACAAAGTGGGTCACAAAATTTTGAAATTTTGTGCATGAGGACATGCAATATCTTCTGTGTAGGGGAATGATGAAGACCATTATTATTTTTTGACACCTTCCTTAAACTCCATTCTCTTCCATTTTTACCATAATAATTCCAATTAAGTGTCAGCTTGCAAGGTTATTGGAAAAAATAGGTATTTGATCATATTTTATTAATAGTTTCACTATTTCTTTATTATTTGATTTAATATTTGCACAAGCTATCGGATTGCATCAATTATGTAGCTAACAACCGATTCTGCAGCTTACTTAAAGAATCTACATGTTCAGAAACATGATTTGAGGAACAAAGCATATGAATAGGTAGTTGGAAACTAGAACAACAATATCCACATATTCCTTTGATTTGGAAAAGTGATAAGGATGTCGTATGAGTTGGTCAACGTGGAAGTCAACCCAGTGGAAAATACCGAAGGCAAATTAGGCGAGTGAGAAGATTGTGGATTGAAGTTGATATTTTGCCTCATGATTTTCTTCTTCGATAGAGAATCATGAAGAATCGTTATCTCATTTAAGTAATGCTATTTTAATATGATCAATTGAGAAGGATGGGCTTAGAAATCTCCAAATATTTCAACAAAGGAGGTTATAAAACATGCCTCTCATCACGATGACAGTGTGACTGGTTATTATTTTTAAAACTCTTTACAATCGATTAATTAAGCTCTTGATTCCATTGTGTTGTGTGTACAAATGTGTGGTTAATCTTTGTTGATCTCTGCATACCTACACTCACGGGAGGGCCCCCTGGGAGATGTAAGGTTTCATTTTTATTTAAGTTTTCTTTTTCATAGGATTAAGTTATCACAGTGAATATAATTTTGATTTCTAGAGAAGCGTTAGTGACAGTCAAGATAGAATTTGTTGTAGATTTTATAATAGAATTTGTTGTATAGAATTTATTTCATAAATCTAATCTCGTTGTGTGAATGGTGAAGAAAATAATCAAAGGGATTTATTATGCACATGTAAATTGATCATTTGATTTGGAATTTGCAATTAGTTCAAGGTTTTATTTCTGATAGTGTGAAGAAGATTTTAATTTTGTTGGTGTGATATTTATTTCTGCAATCTAAGATTAGCTTTCTTTTCTGCAAGTGTGGAGAGGATTTAGATTTTATTTTTCTATTTACTTCTACACTCCAATTTATCTTAATTTCTGTTAGTGTGATACTTTCCTTTCCTACAAGAGCGACAATCTTTTTACTTTGAGTGATTCCTAGATAAAACATGTGCATGAAAACATCCTAATTCAATTTGAAAATTACTCACATAATAAAGTATACTAGCACAAATTGTGCACATACACTTCATCAGTTTAAAAGTCTTGATTGATAATTTATGAAGTAATTTAAGGTCAATTAGATTACCAAATAGCTAGTAGAACTATTCTTTTTACGATAAAGAAGGTCACATCACTTAGATCTTATCTACACAAATTGAAGGTATCAAAGGATAAAAGGTTATCTTCATAAGATCTCAACTGAAAGATCTCAGAGAGATGATTTTAGATAAGGAAATGATCTCCTTTGTTCTAAATGCACTAATTGATGAACATGGTAAAAAATTCGTACGAGGATAAGAAATCTATTGCCTTCAACAACTTGTGGTTTCTATGCAATATAGAGGAAGACAGGTTGAGGGAAAAAAGCATTCAAACATTTGTTGAAAAGAAGGAATATTATAGGTAAGATTCAATGCTATAAGCATTACAAGAAAGGTTTTCCTAATATCAAGAGGGGAAATATCAAGAAATATGGAGAAGAAACCCATTTCATCGAAGAAGTGGAGGAAGCTGAAAAGAAGGAATTCCAATGAAGAGGAAAAGCATTAGAAGTAAGAGCTCATGACATCACCATAGGAAACATGAAGTTGTCTAGAAAAAAATCTATGACAGACAATTATGAATGATATATCTCTTGGTGACCTCATTAAAAGCTCAAGTGACACTTATGGGAAAAAGGAAGGAGTCATCTAGGACAAGTCTCATCATACATTAGTCAAAAGGAAACATCTATTGGATAGGGTTATGCAATATCCTCAAGATTCTCTAATGGAATCCTCATTGGAAGTTTCACCGATCTAGAGAGGAAGCAAGTGTTTCATCAGGAACTGCAACTTGTGGAATTCATGGGATGATGTTATGATGACATAAGAGATGAAGTAGATAAAGGGGTTGAAGCTCTTTTCAATCAATCAAGTTGTTCAAAGAAGCCTAGATGACCTAAAGGTAAATGAGCTATGTATGCTTATATTCAATACTATAAAGTCATGTCATATGGTTGCAAGTAACATGGATCATTTCTCTATCTTGAGAAGCATGATCAAACGAAAGGAATCTCCTCCTATGAAAGGATGCAGGAAGGCATGGGCCACACTAGATGAAATCAACATAATATGTCCTCATATGGAATATGAGGTCATTGGCAGTAATTGGAAGAACTCCGTTTGAAATTTCTTGGGAATGTAATGTGTGAAGAATGAAAGGAAGAGACCATAGACTTTGCAACCATGGAAGAAGGAATTCAGCATCCGAGAACTAAAATATTTGACTATGATATCTCCGAGAAAGATATGAGGACTTTGATGGAAGTCTAAAAAAAATGGAGACCCTTGACAATATATATATATATATATATAAGAAATGAATACTTAAATCAAAATTACCTTTGTGATGGTCTTTCATCATGACATCTTCCTGTCGACATCGACATCATGCATATATGTTGACACATCTCACAAAGATATATATATATATATATATATATATATATATCTATATATATATATATATATATATATATCTATATCTATATATATATATATATATATATATATATATATATATATATATATATATATAGATATAGATATATATAGATATATATATCTATATCTATATATATATATATATATATATAGATATATATATATAGATATATATATCTATATATATATATATATATATATATTTATATATTTATATATAGATATATATATATATATATATATATATATATATATATATATATATATATATATATATATATATATATATATATATATATATATATATATATATATATATATATATATATATATATATATCTTTGTGAGATGTGTCAACATATATGCATGATGTCGATGCCGACAGGAAGATGTCATGATGAAAGACCATCGCAAAGGTAATTTTGATTTAAGTATTCATTTCTTATTTTTGAACAATATCTAGATGGGCTTATGTAGGATTGCCAAGGGAAGAACTATGGATATCTTCCAAGAAATTACCATGTAGAAGGATGTAAGATCCTTCTGAAGAAGATAGCATCGAGAAGGGAGCATGACATGAAGCAAGGCAAGATGTAGACTGACGGGTCACTTTGTGGTAAAAGGCATGATGACATGACTAAATCTTGGATGAAATTTATGGATGGTTTGTGCCCCATGAAGAAGTCCCTAAAGATGAAGACTCCATAACGAAGAATAAATTCATGACGTCGAAGGAAGGAACTTTTCAAGCAGATGGTTGTCTTTTCATCTCCATCTAAGGAGTTGTTGTGGATCTCTAATTTAGAGGGAGCCTGGAAATAAGTTTTTTTCTTGAAAATTCCTAAGCCTAGAGGGAGCTTAGCTACATTTCCTCCATAGGAATGAGTAAATTCCTTTATTGGAATAGATATGTCCTCCCTAATTGAGAGAGAGAGATAGACACATCATTCAGGTCTTCACTCGAGAAGACAGAATGGAGGATTAGGTAATCATTTGGCATATGATGCTCTTTGAGGATGAGATAAGGCATCCAAGATAAGAGTAGTCATATAGGACCGATATTCTTTGAGGACTAGGAATCAAAGATAAAAATAGTCCTCATGGAACACACCCTGAGAACTCAGGTGGGGTATGTTCCGGAGAGACAATGATGAGAGTTTCTATAAATCATTGGTCTCACTAGCATTGATATTAGATCTTGTGGATAGATAGAGTTGTTAGTCAAGGCATTGCTATGTGACAATGATGGTGGATATGATGTTACACAGATGCGTTACTGTGGTGAAGTAAAATTATAAGTGTGGACACAAACAAATTCCTCTAGCACGATAATGGGTCTAACCACAACTGATACATTCTATGGAATATTTCCTTAGGTTAAAATCAATTAAGAGGGCCTACCTCTTAGTACACTTATCCTATTTGATGATGTCCTTGCTTTCTTGCTCCAGATATCTCTCACTTCCTTCTTCAAGTACCTGTAACAAATAAACAATAGCAAAAAACAACCGTGATAATAGACAAATTGTAATTCAACCTACTTAACAAGTCAAGAAACATTAAGCCATGAATATGTAAGATGAAAAATCATGTAGGAAATCAATCAATAGTTGCATATATTAATATCAAAGAGAGATTACAACCATTGTATTGACATTGCAGTTCTCCTCTAACAAGACCAGGTTCCCACGCACTTCTGCTAGCATTCCGTGATGGCCTCAATCCACAATAGTTTTAAGGCTCTTCCCTTTAGGCTTCACTCCAAACAGAATCACACTTCTCCCTCACACAACTATACATCTACAACTAGGAATAGCTTATTGTTTACTCCAAACCTAAATAACACTAGCACACCAACATTAACACTTTAACACTAACAGTAGCTTGTGCTTGGGAAAAAGGGAGGTTTATATAGCATGAATGGATGGGAGATGGATCCTCTTTCATGAGAGAAGGTCTTATCTCATGAGATAGTTCCATTATTATAGGGGAAAGGAGCCCAAACTGACATCCTTGACCCCATCCGGCCAAACCATTTACCAGACTTCTGTTACAAAGCTTCTAGAGCTGGAAGCTTTAACTCCTAATTTGAAAAACTTTCCATAACAGGACCAGCGCGACTGGAACACAACTCAGTCACTCTGGTCGGCGCTAGGGATAGTGCTAATATCTTCACATCGGCATGAGGAAGACAAGGGCCATTAGCATCGGTCTTGTAAACTGGGAAAAACAGAAGTTTTAGGGGAAATGGTGCAAAAAGGAATTGATCTGCTCAATGTGAAGGGGGACACAATGGGGGTCTCTTCATGAAGGGAAAGCATGTAGATTTCACTGTAGAGGTACTCCAGGATCATCAAATGGGAAGTACAGGGACAGTGACAAAATGTTGTGTAACAAATGCCCCATAAAGCGTGAAGGCCGAACTAGAGTGATGGATGAAATGCTTTATGAATCGGTGCAGGGAACTGTAGTCTATCGTCGAAAAACCTACAAGAAAGTATAGATACATATACATAACTGAGAACTCTGTCAAATGATACATGAATCATGGCATGGATGCAGCAATTGATAAAATGAATGTAACTAGATCCAGGTATGGGCGCAACCATCCGTCAAAGAGGATCATAATGAAACCAAGGTATGGTCGCAACCATCCAATAATGAGAAGGATCACATATGATAACTCATGATCTAGTCACAGCCATCCATCTGAAAGAGACATGCATATCAACATAACCATGTCACATCACTTTGCAACCTGGACTTTTGTGATCTGAGTCCAGGGTCTTGTGCTCCAACACCACCCGATAAAAGTACAAATTCTAATATGTGAATAGATGTGTTAACGTCGAACATGATAGAAAGTCACTTGATTACTAGTCAATGATATAAACTATCAACAAGCGCGAGAGAAGCCACCAATAATTATCATGGTCCTCAAGGTACTATCAGCACAATCCACGAAATGTGAATAGAGGAACTGAAGTCGAATACCCATGAAATCACTCAATCGAAAGCCAATGATGTGAACTTGTCATTGAGTGCGAATAACTTTCCATTAGGGCATGCAAGCTCTGAGGTACCGAAAAGGAGTCTCTCGGTCAACTTCCCGGATAATGAGCTGAAGTCGATAGGAAGCGACCGTGTCGAAGGAGGGCCATAATTTTTCCCACATCATCGACACAAGATGAAAGGTTGAAAAATGATTGTGGATGATACAGAGAATCAACAGTAAGTGTAACTATAGAAGGACAACTCTTGAACATATTGGCGACACGAATGGAAGTTTGGTAGCTTTTGGATCCATAGGATCAGTGGTCATGATGATGTGGCAGAGATCAAATGGAAGGAAAAAAATGAATGGCCCAACCCAGGAAGGTCAATGATAAAAAGAAGGATATCCCAACCCGACACGAAGCAGAAAGTGTCATGTTCAAGAGTGAGCTGCTGACACAACTGAATAGATTTCCAAATTTCCCCCCACCATTTCTAGCATGTATGCCAATTATTTTTTAATCGGAAGCTTGAAGGGGATAGCATATGCTTGAACTATAAGTTCATCTTTCAAATGAATCTAACCTAGTAAGTTCAACGTGCCCTAGGAAGGAGAAGCTCATGTTCGTCACGGTGACGAATCCGATGTCTTTTAACCTCTTAATGAGTCCGACAAAGGTGTAACTCAGTATCTTTTTCATGTTTAGAGAGTTTGAAAAAAACACATAAAAGAAAAATCCACATGGTCCCTTTTCGTACATTTGTGTCTCTCGAGCCCGAAAAGGTAGAAAACAATACTTGAGAGAATGGCTTGACCATTTCACTCAAGGAGTATCTTTTTCATAAATAGTGCATCCCAGCCCGAAAAAGGGGTAAACTTATACTCAGTGCAAAATGTTTCGCATCCATTAACAAGTTCGAAATGACAAGGGCTCAGTCATCTTTTCGGTTTTAAAGGGTCTAAAAAGAGCTTAAAAGCGGACCCCCCATTTTATTCTCTTTTACAAGTGAAAAGGAAAAAATACTCAGCAATATTTTCATATGAGTTTTACGATTCGAGAAAAGAGCTTAAAGGTGACTCATCCTGGAGGAGCGAGTGGTATAAAAGGTAGCAACTGGTTCTGACAATGGTGGAACTTCTCAAAACATGTAGTGGTCAAGAGGCTAGCTAATAAAAACCACTCATCGCTACGGTCCCACAAGAAAGGAAAAACAACCAAGTGAAAGCATATGATCAGCCAAAGAGATGGTGGCGATGGAATGAAACAACCAAGGCTCATCTAACGGAAATTAGCTAATAAAAATGACAATCACAAGATGTAAATCGGGCATGGGTTCATTTTTACACAAGCTTGAACCATGGAGAACTTTGCTTGAATTCGGTTTCATGTTTACATAAGCTTGAAATGAAAAACTATGCTTACTATAAGTTTGCATGCCCCCAGCATAATGCCTCAATCGAGGTACATGCCCCCCAAGCTTCATTTCAGTCAACGAGGTGGATGGAATGAAGGTTCACTTTTGAGATCTTGGAAAGACTCGACTGGGATTTTACGAGATCTTAATCAAAGACTCAATTTGGAAAATGGATTTGTTTCATTTTTTAAAGAGGTTAACAATAAAAGAATTATGCTCAGATTCCTTGATTCATTTTTTAACGAGATTAACATGGGATAAGGAACTATGCTCATGACGTCGTGTTTCATTTTTTAACGAGCTTGACACAAGACAAGCAACTATGCTCTGTTAATCTAATCATGGACCATATGAGAACATGGCTCCTAAGAGTTCTTCACTAGATGGAAGAACCACACTATGGGAAGAATACATGTCATTTGGTACCAAAGACAGATCGGGTTCCAATGCCCCTAGTACATAATGTACTATACCATCTATGTGGTCATCAACAGATGTGGAGACAAAATGGGTAGCCACATAATTGACCTATGGCGGGGGGAGGTACTGCTTGCAAACAAGAGCCGATAGGGGACGATGGTTGTGAAGGAGGCCCTGGTAACCAATGAATGATAGTTGATCAAAAGTCACAATTCTCCCTTCATGTGGAAAACAAACCACATGGAAAAGCAAAGAAATAAGAGCTCACATGACATAGACATAGTCGCGTCCAAGGAGAATATTGAAATCTAAAGGACCTTGGACTACCATCATGTCTATATAGACGGTCTTCTCTTCCAAAGTAATAGGGAACTTTGGAAGGACCCCCAAGGGTTGACTGGTTCCTCTGTTGAAAGCCAACAAATTCTAAGTGATAGACACAAGCTGTGGGGAGCCCATAGCTTGCCAAGTAGTAGAAGACATGATGCTAACAGACGCACCTTCATCTAATATAGTGTCATGCACTACCATATTATATGCTTGTACTGTGATCTGGAAAGGAACATAAGATGGGAGGCAGAGAACAGTCAAGTGACTCCAATCGAAAGGAACGACAGAACTACTTGGTGGGGGCATCATATGATTGCCTCCATGTTGTACAGGAATAGGAGAAGGATGATACCAAACAACTGGGATGGTAGGATCACTCTTCAATTCATGGGAATATGAGGAGATGAGAAGAACATGAGTAGTATGATCACCACTCTCTTCAGGAACAGAGTGAACAACTAAAGGCAGATCCAAGTTGTCACTCTTTCTGACCAATGGTTGGTGGGGAATAAACGCAAGAGAGTCATGCTTAGGAAGAGCATGATGGGTAAGAGATGAATCCAAGTCAATCTCTTTACCAACGAGGAGAGGGTTACAAGAAAGCCTCTGATAACCAACAGGAAGTTGGGATTGAGGAGCTAGAAGGTTTTCCAAAAGTTTGGATGCTTTATCCATAAGAGGACAAAGGTGAATAATATGTTGTCCTTCACATAACCTACAGGGGAATCTAATCTTTCCCTTCCTCTTACCATCATTAGCTGAAGGCATAACATCAACATGATCTCTAGAGGTCGGGGATGGTCAGCTCAGGTCTTGAGACCATACCTCTAAGACTCTGGGAATGCCAGGATAGTCTCGAAGGAGATGGTCACCGTTACATAGCTTGCAAGGGAATCTAGCCTTCTGTGGAGGATCAGAAGGTTTGTCTACAAGAGGTGCATTTGGAGTAACTAGCCTCTTGCTTATCTAACTTCTTCTTCATCGTCTTCTTCTTCTTCTTCTTAGCCTCCTGGTTTCTGGATTTCAAACTTTCACCAGGCGAACTAGAAGAGGAAGAGGAAGAAATAGGGGAACAAGAGGAGAGGTCAACCTTAGAATCATCGTGACGTGATGTGAATGAATGGGACTTTTGGATAGGATTCAGGATGCTCAAGACCACCAAGGGCAAAGAAACCCAGACAGGTAAAACAATGGTTAACCCAGTGAGGGATAACATTGCGATATAAGGAGCACCATATTTCCAAAAGAAGGAAAAGGACCAGGATTCCCATTCGAGGGGAACCCTTGACTGGTGGACTCTAGAAATGTTTCCATTGGAGTCGACCTTAAAGAATTACTAAGGAAGATAAATATTACCAAGAATATTTCATGGAAAGTTAATTTTAGAACACTGAAACAAAACTTTAGCTTTTCATGTTTTAAGAGTCAAGAAAAGGATGAAATATAACTCTAGTTGCTTTCAGAGTTAACGAGCTCGAAAGGACAAGTGCTCGATGATATTTTCAAATTTAAAGAGTTAGTAAAGATCAAAAATGACTACTCAGGGTACTCTAGGCATGAACGATTACTAGGTAACCGTGAACTGCAGAATACTTCCCAGCGAACTGAGAAGTACTGGTAGGAAATATCCCGAAATGTTGTGTTCAGTGTATCACTTTTACAAGGAGGAAGACCGAATTCCAATGGATAAAGGATTGCAAACCTAGTGGGGTCTCCCTTTATATATACGATGGTACAAGGAGCACAAGTCTGTACTAGCGTTGTCTAATGGCGAAGCGAATGACAACTGCTAGGTTGAAAGACGCTGGAACACATCTCTAGCCTAGACCACTAAATGTGAACATTAAGTTTCAATGCTTCCTTAGGTTAATTCAATAAATTTTAACGGTTGATCTTTAATTAGGTTTTAATTACAAGGTTGTCATCTGACAAAACTCCTACATGCAGCTATATGAGAAAATATATATTTCTTCGATGAAATTTAACACTAATTGAGAGATAGAGAGCACACAATCAATGCAACAATCAAAGAATGAAAACTTTCACTAATACATGACCTAAATGCACTTAATCTTCCCTTAACAATAAAAGAAGTTTCATTTCATTTCCAATGCTTATGATGATGCAATTCTAGCTTCTTATTGACGCTACTAATGCAATATTTTTGCTTAAGTAAACTAGAATGATATTCTTCTTTTCATAAAATGAAAAATGAATCTTTCACATAAAGCACCTTAAATGAAAATTTTCACAATTTCGAACAAACAAGCATGAATCAAATCCAAAGCATTATAAATGAAACTAAAAGCAACTTCTTCCCTAAATCGAACAAACGAAACACATAAATGATTCAATCAACAAACCAAGCAATGTAATCTATGCTTGGAAAGAGAAAAGAGACACTCGAAATAAGAGAAAAAATGAGACTCTTTCACTCATTCAATTGAAAACAAAGCATCCTAGTCACCTCTGGGCGGAAGAAGAGAGTGTGAGGGTTAAGGCACACTGGCACTGGAATGCAAGAAATTTTTATTTTTCTTAACTCAGAGACCAGAGCAACTTCTGGGCCAAAAGTAGTGCTGATCGGCATGATCGGCATGACTTTCAAGCTAAAAACCAGCGCTGATAGGTCTAATCGGCACGACAGTTTGGCCAAAAATAGCGCTGATCGAGGGATTCAAAGAAAAAATAAAAAAGAAATTCACATAGGGCAAGACTTGACACATCATAGGGTGGGCTAAACCAAGAAAGCACACAAAGCAAGCTAAATGAAGCTTTCTAGTCAGGGAGAAGACGGTCTAAGAAGCTTACAGGGTCAAAATCATGAGAGCAAAACACACTAGCCAAGATTTGGGGCAAACCCTAATCTTCACATACAGGCATCAGTGCGACTGCTAACTGACAACAAGTGCTAGAGGCAGGTCGACGTGACAGTTTCTCGGCATATCACATTGATCAGCGCGACTGTCAGCGGATTAACCACGCTGAGCAAGGGGGCCAAGAAAAAAATAAAAATAAACAAAATACGGAACAAATCTACTACTATGAATTTCAAACTCAGACTAGTAAGCAGAAGAAAAGAAACAAAACTAAAGGTTAAAAGTGGAACTAGAAAAGTTCACACGGAATCACGAAATCTCAAACAAGACAAACAGAAGGATTGGTTCCCTAGTATGGTCGCTAATTTGTGGTGAAGTAAAATTATAAGTGTGGACACAAACAAATTCCTCTAGCCCGATAATTGGTCTAGCCAGAACTGATACATTCTAAATATTTCCTTAGGTTATAACCAATTAAGAGGGCCTACCTCTTAGTATGCTTATCTCATTTGATGATGTCCTTTCTTGCTTGCTCCGGCTATCTCTCGCTTCATTCTTCAAGCACTTGAAACAAGTAAACAACAACAAACAACAACCGTGATAATAGACAAATTGTAATTCAGCCTACTTAACAAGTCAAGCAACATTAAGCCATGAATATCTAAGATGACAAATCATGTAGGAAATCAATTGATAGTTGCATATATTAATATCAAAGAGAGATTACAACCATTGTCTTGATGTTGTAGTTCTCCTCTAACAAGACCAGGTTCCCACACACTTCTACTAGAATTCCAGATGGCCTCAATCCACAATAGCTTTAAGGTTCTTCCCTTTAGGCTTCACTCCAAACCAAATCACACTTCTCCCTCACACAACTAGATAGCTACAACTAGGAATAGCTTGTTGTTTACTCTAAACCAAAAAAGCACTAACACACCAACATTAACACTTCAACACTAACACTAGCTTATGCTTGGGAAAAAGGGAGGTTTATATAGGATGAATAGATGGGAGATGGATCCTCTTCTCATGGGAGAAGGTATTATCTCTTGAGATAGTTCCATAATTATAGGGGAAAGGAGCCCAAACTGACATTCTCAACTCCATCTGGCCAAACCGTTTACCAGACGTCCGTTACAAAGCTTCTAGAGTTGGAAGCTTCGACTCCTAATTTGGAAAACTTTCCATAATAGGACCAGCATGACTAGAACATAGATCAGTCGCCCCTATCAGCGCTAGCGATAGTCTAATCTCTGCACATCTGCATGAGGAAGACAAGGGCTATTAGTGTCGGTCTTGTAAAATGGGAAAAACAAAATTTTCAGGGGGAATGGTGCAAAAGGAATTGATCTACTCATGAATGGGGACACAATGGGGGTCTCTTCATGAAGGGAAAACATGTAGGGTTCACTGTAGAGGTCCTCCAAGATCATCGAATAGGGAGTACAGGGACAATGTCAAAATGCTTTGTAACAAATACCAATTTGATTATTCTTATGAGAAATTATTTAGAGTGAGAATGACCAGGTACCATTATGAATACCTCCCTAGTTATTAGGGAGTGTGTTGGGTCCCTATAATACTAGTGATTACCCCATTACTATTGTAGTTATACCCCTTATTAATATTGTTGTGCCCCTATTACCCCCATATTGTTATTACTGTGCCCCATAGAATCCCTCTATTGTTATTTTTGTGGCTTTATATTATTATTGTTAGGTCGGCTGGATTATATTGTGACTCCTTAGACTCCTATATATAGAAAGGAGGTTTTGTCATTTGAATCATCAAAAAATTGTTCATTTATGTAATGTAAAGGAGGTTGCCCCCTCGAAGAGGCTGAATTCTAAGGCGTTGATCTATCTTTTCTATCTTTTCTTGAGCTGGTTTCATAACATTTGGTATCAGAGCTTTGGATTCTAGGGTTTCGCTGCTCCAAACAGGTCATCGTGGCATTTTCGCTATAACTTTTTTTCTGTGACGTTTCAGAAGTCACAAAAAAACCCATTTGAGAAGAAATCGCTCTGAACCTTGGGTCCGAATTTCAGAGTTTTTCGCGCTATATTTGCGGAGATATGATCTGAGGAAGTTGGTCTTTTTGCAGACTCCTGAATTACATTCCAAACAGGTGACCTGGGAAAATCGTCATAACTTTCTCTCTGGGGATCGGATTGAAATTTTGTAAGAAGGTACAGAAAGAGGACGGACTGTAGTTTCTTGTATGTGTTTTTCAGATCCAAAGGTCAAAACAGTGACTCGTGGCACGTCGTACAAGTTCGCTCTACTGAACTAGTCTATAATCAAGTCACTGTGGGAGATTTCACATAACTCTTCCTTGGAGAATCCAATTTGGGTCAGACTTGTGGCATTGGAAAGAGGACACAAAGGGCTACTACAGATCACAAATTCAGAACTAGATGATTGGAAAGTACAGAGATACATCAGAGGCAATATCGAGCTCCTACAAAGTGAAAAAAGGTGTGTAGATTTTCTTAAATTTTTGCTTAAGCTTGGTTTGAAAAATTATTTTGAAGGAATTCAAAGGGCATAGTAGAGCATTATTATCGGTAACTGATGCCCCGAGGAAAGAAAATGCAAACACCTAGTAAGGAACCTGAAAGCTCTAGCATGACTCATGAAGAAGAGGAAGAAATGCAACATGATATATCAAAATTACAAGACCAAGTGCAACAACTGTCCCTTACACAAAAAGGAACAGAATCTAAGATGGATGGTTTAAAGAAAGGTGTAGAAGCTAAGATGGACTGTTTAAAGAAAGGCGTAGAAGCTAAGATGATTGACGTGGAAGCTAAGATGGATGATTTGAAGATAGATTTGAAGACAGACATGGACGAATTGAAGATAAATGTGAATAAGTTGCTACAAGAAATGGGCACTAAGGGTGAAAGGGTACTAAAGGAAACTCATGATGAGAATAAAAGAAATGTTAATCATGATTCCATAGATGCTAATGTTGGATCGAAGACTCACCATATTCCAAAAATCGATATGAGGAAGTTTGATGGCAAGGATCCCGCCACATGGATATTACAGATGGAGCAATTCTTCGATCTCAATAATGTGCAAAACACACAAAAGGTACGTATGGCAACTTTATATTTGGAACCAAATCAGTTTGTATGGTATCAATGGCTTTGCTCTCGTAAACAATTTATCACTTGGGCAATTTTTACGGAAGAATTGATAGCACATTATGAGGATACAAAAAGCAACACTTTTTTTAGCCAATTGATAAGTCTCAAACAAAAGGGTTCAATAATGGAGCACATTGAGGAGTTCCAAAAATTGAACATAAGGGTAAAAGATATTCCAGAGGAGCATAGGATTGATGTGTTCATAGGGTCTTTAAAGGATAATATCCAACATGATGTTCGCCTTTGGGAACCTGATTCATTAGAGAAGGCATTCAGGTTAGCAAGAAAAATGGAAAGCAAAATTATGGCAACCAGGAAGCATACCACTCACAACTATAAAGACGGAAGTGTTGTTGCCCCTAGTCTTCCACAACCTATAAGGTTGACACCACAACAATTGGAAGAAAAAAGAGCAAAAGGGCTTTGTTACAGTTGTGATAGCAAATACACTAAAGGTCATAAGTGTGCTGAGAAGAAATTATTCTACATAGATTGTGAAGAGGAAGAAGAAAAGGAGCAAGAAAGGTCAAAAGAAGAGGATATACTCCAGGAACAAAGCCTAGATGAAGAACAAATAAATCCGACCATATCTTGTAATGCATTGGCGGGAATTACCACTCCTCAAACCATCAAGATAGAAGGACAAATCAAGAAGAAAAAGGTAATAGTGTTGATTGATTCAGGAAGCACCCACAATTTTATTCATTGTAAGGTAGCAAAAGAATTGAATTGCTTCCTATATCCAGCACCAGAGTGTCAAGTGATGATTGCAAATGGAGGAACAATAAATTTCTCTGGAAAGTGCCATAATATCAAGCTATCCATGGGAGAATATGTATTGACTAGCCCAATGCTTTCCATTCCAATGGGAGGTGTTGATGTTGTACTAGGAGTCCAATGGCTACAATCCTTGGGTACAATAGCTTTTAATTTTCAAGAACTTTTCATGAAATTTTCTATGGAAGGAAAGGAAGTTGAATTAAGGGGTATTGCAGGGAAACCAGGAAAGATAATCAGCTCTAATGGTATGACAAAGCTTCTAAAAAAGGAGCAAAGAGGTGTAATTGCACAATTATGTTCGCTAGATGTTTCCACATCGGAATCATCTATTTCTCCAGATCTCCAAAAAGTCTTGGACAATCATTCCAAGGTATTTGAGACTCCCAAAGGTCTCCCACCTATGCGTGATCATGATCATGCTATTCATCTGATTCCAGGAAGTGTTCCTCCAAACATCAGGCCGTACAGATATCCCTATGTCCAAAAGAGTGAAATTGAACGTATGGTTGCAGAAATGCTAGAGGCTGGTATAATTCAACCGAGTCAAAGTTCTTTCTCTGCTCCAGTAGTATTGGTGCACAAGAAGGATGGATTATAGGGAGCTCAACAAGCTCACTATTAAAGATAAGTTCCCCATTCCTGTCATTGATGAATTACTGGATGAATTGCATGGATCAATTTACTTCACCAAGTTGGATCTTCGTTCAGGATATCATCAAATCAGAATGAAGATTGAAGACATTCCAAAAACAGCATTTAGAACTCATGAGGGTCATTATGAATTTTTGGTCATGCCTTTTGGCCTTACCAATGCACCTTCAACATTTCAAGGTTTGATGAATTCAATTTTCAAACCATTCCTTAGAAAATTTGTGTTAGTATTTTTTGATGATATACTAATCTACAACAAGTCTTGGAAGGATCATGTTGAACATGTTGACAGGGTGCTACAACTATTGGAGGAGAAACAATTATATGCAAAAAGATCCAAATGTTTCTTTGGAGTCCAGGAGGTGGAATATTTGGGTCATATTGTATCTCATGAAGGAGTTAAGGTAGACCCTAGCAAAATTAAAGCCATTAAGGAATGGAAAATCCCCACATCCATAAAGCATCTGCGAGGATTTCTTGGGTTGACAGGGTATTATCGCAAGTTTGTTAAGAATTATGGGAGAATAGCAGCACCTCTAACAACATTATTGAAGAAAGATGCATTTTCATGGACTCCGGAAGCAACAAAGGCCTTTGAACATCTTAAAGAGGCAATGTGCCAAGCACCGGTCTTAGCTACACCGGACTTCACAAAAACCTTTATTGTGGAATGTGATGCTTCAGGAAATGGAATTGGTGCTGTTCTAATGCAAGATGAAAGACCCATTGCTTTTGAAAGTCGTCCAATCAAGGGAAAGTTTTTAAGCAAAGCTATTTATGAGAAGGAAATGTTGGCAATACTCCATGCACTTAAGAAATGGCGACCCTACCTAATGGGAAGACACTTCAAGGTAAAAACGGATCATGATAGCCTTAAATACTTTTTAGAACAAAGATTATCCTCTGAAGAGCAACAAAAGTGGGTCACAAAGATGTTGGGTTATGACTTTGAAATCATCTACAAAAAAGGGAAGCAAAATGTGGTGGCAGATGCACTCTCAAGAAAGGATGAGGATGTGGAAGCATTGTTGTGCGCCATTTCTATTATCCAACCAGATTGGATAAACGAAGCAAGGGAGGAATGGAAGAATGACGAAGAAGTGTGGGCACTTATTCGAAAGTTACAACAAGATTCCAGTACGTCTGATACATTTAGCTGGCAAAATGATTCGTTATGGTACAAAGATCGCTTATACCTCTGTAAGAATTCCCAGCTAAAACAAAAGATTCTTATGGAATTGCACACTTCTCCCTTAGGAGGGCACTCAGGATTTTTAAAAACTTACCACAGGGTTAAGAAGGAATTTTTTTGGGATGGCCTTAAATCAGATATTCAAAAGTTTGTGGCGGAATGTTTGGTTTGCCAACAAAATAAAGTTGAAACAATTAAGACACCAGGTCTATTACAACCTTTATCCATTCCAAGCCAACGTTGGGAGGAGGTTTCAATGGATTTTATCACAGGTTTACCCAAGTCTGAGGGAAAGAGTGTCATCATGGTGGTAGTTGACAGACTTACCAAGTATGCACACTTTTGTGCATTATCACATCCATTTAAAGCCAGTACAGTTTCTACTGCATTTATGGAAACAATTCAAAAGCTACATGGAAACCCAAAGATTATTGTAAGTGACAGAGATCCCATTTTCACTGGAAATTTTTGGACAGAATTATTTTCTTGTCTTGGTACTCAGTTAGCTCATAGCTCATCTTATCATCCTCAATCTGATGGGCAAACTGAGATAGTAAACAAATGTTTGGAAGGATATCTTCGTTGCTTTGTATCTGATAAACAGACACAATGGGTCAAATGGTTGCCTCTGGCTGAATGGTGGTATAACACTTCCTTCCATACAGCAACAAAAATGACCCCATTTATGGCACTTTATGGGTATCAACCACCATCCATCACATCATATTTAAGAGAAAATTCTAAGGTTCAGGCAGTGGAACATCACATCGAACATCAACAACAAGTCCTCCAACTCTTAAAGGATAACCTCGTGTTGGCACAGAATAGAATGAAACAACAGGCAGATCAACATCGCAGTGAAAGAAGTTTTGATGTAGGTGATTGGGTATTCCTACGGCTACAACCATATAAGCAAATGTCCCTCAAGCAAGCTAAGAAGGATAATAAATTATCACCAAAGTATTATGGTCCGTACAAGGTGTTGCAAAAGATTGGTACTATGGCATACAAATTGGAGCTTCCTGCAGCTTCTCGATTGCACCCAGTTTTCCATGTTTCATGTTTAAAGAAGGTTATAGGCGACAAGCTCCCAGTTCAAACAATATTGCCAGAACTTGACGAGGAAGGAAAAATTATATTGGAACCGGAAGCAGTCACAGAAACAAGAACTCGACAGCTACGAAATCGATCAATTTCAGAGTATCTTATCAAGTGGAAGAACTTATCCGCTGAAGATTCCACATGGGAGGATGAGAATTTTATGCAGAAGTATCCAGAACTACTCAAGCGTTGAGGACAACACTTTTTTGAAGGAGAGGGGCATGTTGGGTCCCTATAATACTAGTGATTACCCCATTACTATTGTAGTTATACCCCTTATTAATATTGTTGTGCCCCTATTACCCCCATATTGTTATTAATGTGCCCCATAGAATCCCTCTATTGTTATTTTTGTGGCTTTATATTATTATTGTTAGGTTGGCTGGATTATATTGTGACTCCTTAGACTCCTATATATAGAAAGGAGGTTTTGTCATTTGAATCATCGAAGAATTGTTCATTTATGTAATGTAAAGGAGGTTGCCCCCTCGAAGAGGCTGAATTCTAAGGCGTTGATCTATCTTTTCTATATTTTCTTGAGCTGGTTTCATAACAGAGTGTTGAAAAGTGTAACTAGGTTCAGTCTTCATAATGACATGTGAATTTTGTAAAGAAGAAAAGTAAAATTATTATTTTAATGCTTTCTTCATGGGTTTCATGAGCAAGAGATTTTATTTTTAGATGGCTCCCATTGTGAGACTTTAGGATTTATCAAAAGGATTCAATGTCATGTATGAATAACCCTTCTTGGGCATGTTACAAATGTATATAAGTCTATAGGATTGTCAAATATCCCTCCAAGGCAAGCACTAGTTACTCCTCATCAAGTTGCCTCAAGAAAAAGTGAAGAACTCATGTCGGCTCACCTAATTTGGAGACACAACACTTCATAAGATCATGTTGGCTAATATTCATGGGAAGACTACTATAAATAGGTAGCTCAACCTATTCCATGAAGAAAATTTCAGATCTCTCTAAAATTTGGGTGACCAAGTACAGAAACAAGTTCAGATGCCTCTGTAATTCAAATAGGAGATTTCAGTGACACATTTCGGTGAGGAGAATACAGTTCGGTAATATGAAGACTATAGTTTAGTGATCTGAGAAGACTATATTTTAGTGATCTAAGAAGACTGCAGTTTAGTGTTATTCCAACTTCATAGATTTGGTATTGTCACAGTCTAGTACTCTCACAGTTTCAGTGCAATTTTTGTTTCGATGTCACTTCAATGAAAGGGTCTCAGTACTACCATGAAAGAAGGATCCAATGCTATACTAGTCTTAAATTAACTCAAGTCATAGTCTTGATGATATCACAGTTTGGGTGTCTTTACAATTCATGAGGTCTCAGTGCTCCTACAAGTGATAAGATCTCGATAGTATTGTAGTAATGAAGATCTCATTGTAGTGATGAGGTTTTGATGATATTACAGTGATGTATTTCGGTGCTATCTCATTGATATCACAATGAATGTATCATCATTAAGAAGGTTAAAGTGGAAGAGGAATCAAGAAAAGGAAAAGAGCATAAGGTTGATAGTTAAGCAAAATAGTGTTTTGGTCTTGAAGTGGAAAATAGTTCAAGGGTCTTGGTATTCATATTCGTCAATTGGAATCTATAAAAGAAGATTTTGTGTTGGTTTTCCTCTTAGATAGTGATAGATTTTGGCCCTGGATCATAGCCTACATTATGTGTCTATTGTCTATTTATGTTCATGCATTGGCAATTGTTTTATGAATAAGAACACTAATAATCTAAGTAAAATAATATCTTAATCTAAAGAAGTAAAAAGCACTCACAAGCAATTACTAATTGAACAAATCACCTAATACTTGATGGCCTGGTTTTTTTAGCATGTATAATCATAGGTCTTGTAATTATTGTTGTTTTGGAATCTTCTCTTTGATCAAGCAGGTGAATGTGATACATTGTTGTAAGTGCACTTATTTTTTCCTTTTTTTAGTGCACATGATTGCATTGTTTATCCTTTTCACTGCACTACACTCTATCTTGGTTTCACACTATCACATCCTTCCGCCCAAGGGTCAGGATAAACTTCTATGTTTGCATTGGAAGTTCCATTTCACATGACTTGACCATGTACTATTTATTTTAGGATAGGATAGGTTGCATTTAATTAGATGCATTGCATTCTTATTTGGTGTTTTTATATTTCCCTTGTTTTGTTGGTTCCTGAATAAAGTTGGTTTTGAGCTTCGAGATGATGTGGCTAAAATTTTGTGAAAGGAGGGTTTTGGTAAGATACAACCCTTGGCTTATCTATTACCCTCTTCTTCTTTTTTGTTCACATATTTCAAGTCAATGATTTTCCGATCGAAAATATGATTGTCAACTGGGAAGTTGTACACAAACCTTTACGCCCGAATCATTTAGGATTATCATTTATCCACTCGGTCTTGTTTATGAATAGTGTGTTCTTTCTTATCTATCTGAGGAGAGTAAGATAATGGGAAAATGTTTAGCGATTAAAGCATTAAAGGTATTAAACATGTCTCTGAAGGAACAACCTCTTCTTCTCTCAATAAATTGGGATCCCTCTTCTTCTCATTGAAAAAATAATAAGTGCCTATGCATGTGCTATGCATAGTTTAAAAGAAAATAAAGGGTGAAAGAAGAGAAAGCCTTCCTGTGTAAGGAGGTGAATAAAGTTACTTTTTTAGGGTACTGTCCAAGCTTGTTGGCAGTGAAGCAATGTTTGTTTTTTTGAAGTGACTATGTCAAGGTATTGTCCATGCCTGCTAGTAGCAGAGAAACACCATAGATGTAAAACTCATACTCTGATTGTTTTTATTTTGTTGTGCTATATTACCCTTACTTAGATCAATGGGATAATGATATGGCTTTTTTAATGTTGTGTTACACCAAGTGATGGAATGGAGAAGGGTATATCTTTAATCGGGTAAAAGTGGGAAGCTAAGGTAACTCATTGATTGAATCAATATTTCTTGTAGAATTGACACTTTGTGTTTAAATTAAATCATTTCAGAGAAGCTAGGGTTTTCCCAGTATGTCTCCAAGTGTTGTAGTTGCAAAAATAACCCTCCAAAAAATTTTCCTAAGTCAATTTTGGAGCCTACATAAACTATTGTTTCAAGCCCCTTAGTGTCGACACATTGTTTTGTTTGTTATTTGTGTGTTTTCTCCTAGTGTCTCATCCTTTGAAGTCAATGTTTCTTAAGCATTATCACCTAACCATTAGAATCACTTAGGTTATCTATTCAATGGTTAGGTGAACTCATGACTTATCCTGACTTGGAAACTTGCCTTTACATCATGCACAAACTCGAAAAGGCACACAAAAGCACCAAAAAGCAAACAAAAGCAGGAAAATTTGTCTTTAAGGAAAAATCACACTCCAAGTTTATGAGTACATGTGCTTGAGTTGAGTGCACTTCTTTAGCTTGAAGAAGTGTGCCCTCCTCCAACACACTCCTTCATGCTGAGAAACTGCACCCTCCTTGAGCGCACTCCTTCGTGTTGAAGAAATGTGCTCTTCTTGGATGCATGCATATGCCTCTTTGTTGCATGTGGGCACACTCCTATAAAATAGAGCCCACTTAACTTCCCTTAACTAATACTTTCACTTGACAACAAGTGGCAATCATGCATGAATCAATTTTTCATGTTGAATATTTTCATTTCCTTTCATGATTTCACTATCGATCCTTCTTTTCTTGTTGTCGTTTCTTTGTTTTTCAGTTTATTTACTGGCTTTTTTTTTCAATGTTGATTCTACAAGTGTTAATTTGATGTCACATGTAGAAACTCTACACATTCCTCAACCGTTCACATTCTACCATTATAGGGTCCATATAAACTTTCATGTCCTTCTACTTGTCATTCTTATCACGAATCCTTGTTGTTGACCTTGTTCTGGATCTTTCCTTAGGCAAAGTGCACTTCTAGGCCTTGAAGCTCGATCAACATTGAAAACTACCCCTAGAATGACAAAATTTCCCACTTGAGCCACTCCTTCATAATGAAGTACTACACCCTCCCTTAAGCATGTGAGCACACTTTGAAGACATGAATGATTTCCCTCCATCCTTTCAGCATCCGCTAGTGCACCATCCTTGTCTTTGAGTTCATGAGCACACCCTTAAGGACAAAAGTATTGATGACATGTTTCTTTGTCCCTTCGGAGTGCGCCAGTGTGACCTCTCTATCTCCTTGAGTGCATGAGCACACTATGAAGACCTAAAGGCCCAACAATGCACCCCTTTGACCCTTTAGAGTGCGCTAGTGCACCCTTAAGGTTTTCTTTCTCTTACATGAGTCCATGGGTGCACTGTGAAGCCTTGAATGCATCTTGACCTTCCTTGGTGCTTTGAATGTGTGCCCTCCTATTTTGCATGCCTATTTTCTTATGCATGCAAGTAATTTTCTATTGTTGTTAATATATTTACATTTTTAATAACCTTGTTGCATAGTTAGTTTTATTAAGCCAATTTTGTCGTTACGATTGTGCTTCCACAAATAGGTGTTCATGTTGGAAGTATTGTCACCCTTTCATCATCTATTAAAGCCATGCCTCCTCGTAAAGTGGCCTCCAAAAAAGTATCAGAGACAATAATTGAGGAACTTGTTGAAGTGACCAAGCCAACCATTCCTATATATGAAAATCCTTAGTGCTTCATTGATAATTCTATTAAGGTCACATGGAGCAGCATATATGACACATTCATGCAAAAATAATTTCTTGACCAATTGGAGGACTTACCATTGTACATCAATATCAAGAGGTCCAGGATGCATAGGATCGTAGGCAGATTCCTATTCCTTGTGTAGAAGTAATCGAGTGGATCATTACACATATGAATGACTCCCATCTTGTGCTTCACAATGAGAGTGCCACTTATTATGGAGAAGACATGAATATGCATTATAAGATGCTTTCGCCCAAAGAATATTCAAATGATGATTTCTGCAAGAGATAGGCCAACCTCGACACAAGTGACATTATGAAATCATGGTGTTGAGAGCCTCCCAAGTTTCACCATTGCTTATCCGTGGTATATCTGACTAGTATTCTTAGATACATATATCAGTCTGATATCCATGTGTTTTCAGTTGCATGGGAACAAGGATGTTGAGGTGTTTGAGGAGAATTGGATATATATTCTCAATGTGGTGGTCACCTGGGGTAAAGATTTCAATTGGATAGATATATTAACATTTGAGTTGCAGTGTCATGTTGGGAAGGTAAAAAAATATTTGAGGGCAAACCAAGCACCTGAATTTTACATGTTTGCATTTCTTCTAGATGGAAGCTGTGCACTATATGCTTTCCCAACATTGTACTAGAACTAGACTCCAGAGAACAAGTTCCAAGTGTAATTCCACTGTAGAGTGATATTAGAATCAAGCTTTAGAAGCGCATATGACAGATTGGTCAAGAACTTCTTTGTAGTTATCTTTCATATGATATTCAAGATCAATCCTCCTTGCATGACCGATTAGGTGAAGGAGTCATTACGGAATATCATGGATCGGTTTCCAACTCCTAAGGGTACACATTAAATTTTTTCGTTGTCAGATATCCCCTGATCTCATGCCGCGATATGTGACCAATAAGGTGATCATGCAGGAAGTAGAAAATCATTTGGACAAGGGATTATCAGGAGTTCTTCATAGGAGGAAGAAAACCCCTTGGACCTCCTTCCCGTTGAGGATCAGATTCTATGAATTGAAGAGCCACAACGCGACATCAATGAAAATACAAGAGTTGGATTGCTTGCACTTTGCCACTAAATAATTTCATGGTTATGAGCCCATGATATTGTGCAGGCAACATTGTGAAAGTATTTGTTTCAATACAGGGTATTTGTTGATGTCCACAATAGAAGTTGAAAAGGTAAAGAACTGGTATAATGTAGTTAGAAAGACACATCGAGTAGTGGAGACCAGTTCACCCAAGATCCACTAGTTCAAGATATGCAAGTACAGGAGGAAGAACAAATAACCCCTCAAGAAATGAAAGTAGCTCCTAAGAAGAGGATCAGATATGATTTTCGAGGCGAGAGCAGTAGGAAGTGGAAAGTTGATCTGTTGAGCATGGGAGTTATTCAAGCAGAGTAAGAGAGGAGAGAATCATAAGAATAAGAGGAGAAGAGGAAGCAGGATGAGTTGTTGGCGAAGCAACAAGTAGAAGAAGAAGAGATGAGAAGGATAGAAGAAGAATAGCAAAGGTAGTCCCAAGATGAAGAAGCATC
Source organism: Pinus tabuliformis (assembly GCA_031772625.1). NCBI lineage: Eukaryota > Viridiplantae > Streptophyta > Pinopsida > Pinales > Pinaceae > Pinus > Pinus tabuliformis. Next base: position 501,319,380 of record CM062816.1, read on the forward strand.
ACAAAGGCTGGAAGAAGAATAGTTGACTCAAGATCTAGAAAAGGAATAGTTGGAGGAAGAGAATACCATCCACCCAATGGAGGATGAACCATATACTCCAAAAGAACATCCTCTCATAGGTGGTCATCTTCCATTTGGAGAAATGTGGATTACACCTCCACTAGAAGATAGAGTCATAGACACATGCAGTGTCATGTTTGATCAGCTCAAGAAGAGGATTGTGCAGTAAAGGCATAAATTTCTCCCAATGGATCCTCATAATCTAATCTCAGTTTCTACGAAGAAGGTTATTATTTCGAACACCAAAAGGAATCCTAGGGAAACATCGTGGGAAATGTTTCTTTTGCCACAACAACATAGGACAACTATGAATATCTACTAAGTGAGAATGCTAGATTGAGGAAAAAACTTGTTGTAGTGAAGCAACAGGCAGAAAATCTTGCGGCATAGAATCAACGGTTATCATCACAGAGTTTTAACATCATTGTTTTCCATGCATGAATAACTAGGTCCAATGGAGGAAACCATGGCGCGACTATATGATGAGATGATACTTGTACAATAGGTGGTGGCTCCTCTCTTTGGCAATCAAAAGAAATAACAAGAAGTGGTAAAACTCCTAAAGGTAACAATAGAGTGGTTGACCATCTTCAGGAGTGAGCTGCCAAGTATCCCAATACTGGACAGTGTTCAGTTGAAACTCCACCTACAAAACTGCTCGAATCTTGGAGCACGGTCAATTAGTACTATTGTTGCCTATAATTTACTACATAATGGTTTCGAGTCTCTAACACATAAGCATGGGATTCCCGAAAATAGGAACACTTGAAGTAATCTGATGTATAGAAGTCATCTTCGAGGAGATTAGTCAATATATTGAACAGATCAAGCAGGAATGTTATGAATCCAACTCACAAAATACAAGACAGTATAGATGAATGCCTTCAAAATAAGCCTCTTCGAGGGGGCAAACTCCTTTACATTACACAAATGAACAATTCTTGGATGATACAAATGACAAGACCTCCTTTCTATATATAGGAGTCTAAGGGGTCATAATATAATTAGAGCCGACATAACAATAATAATCTAAGGGCACAATAATAACAATATGGGGACTACATGGGCACAACAATATAATAAGGGGGTTGTACTAATAGCAATAAGGGGTTACACTAGTAGTATAGGGACCTAACAAGGAAACTAAACAAGAAGGCTTGGAGGTTGATGCAGGAGCATTCAGCTCAACAATATCATTTTATTTTAGTAGACATAGGGGGTCCCGTGTTTCCAAGGAAGTTGGTTTCCTATGTTTTGAATTAATACAATTATTAAGGTTTTAGGTGATTTTAATTAGAGAAGCTAGAATAGGGATTTAGTTAAGTATAGTGAGGCATATTTGTAAATGTTCTCAAATGTAGGAGAACATGAGAGAATCAGGATAGTTGAGAGATTTGAGAATTAATCATAAAACTTAGATTAGGAGTTAGTTCATGATTTGTGGATTAGAGAGGATCCTTAGAGATAAGGAAGAGATTTTAGGATTTTGTTGAGAAGGTTATGGATCTAAGACAGGAATTGGTTGTAGAATCCTTTTGTATAAATGTAATCCTAAAAGGCATAGTCAGGGGTTAACTGGTTAGTCAGGACGATAGTTGGATAGGTTTGATTGGAAGCCTATGGAAGGTAGGAAAACAAAGGCCACTAATTAGAAAATCAGGCCAGAGAGACAGAGAATCTCATTATGTAATCATTTGTTTATATATATATATATACAGAGATTCAATTCCTAAATTGTTTAAGTGTGTGGTTTGAGTAACTGAATGATAAATTGTGTGTGAATTAGAGGTTCTGCATAGTATATGTATGCAAGTGGAGTTCGAGTAGACCACAGAGAACTTTGAGAAACCACGTAAAGGCGAAGGAAGGAAGGAAGGAAGTAAACGTGCACAGGAGCCATCAGATCGTTTAGATTGATGGATATTAATGGCGGAGGAATAGATCTAGATCGTCAGATCAACAGATCTGTTAGATCGACGGTGATCAACAACTACGGGGGAAGGAGAGTACGTATTTTCTTGATTGTGGCTAAAGTCCCACACTCACTTCTAGCTGTTGATCTCATATTGAAACTCTTAGATCACAGTTGATTGTGGGGGTTAAGCCCGTTTTAGTCTGTGTGCTAGTTGAAGTCCCACAAACTGTAGATTTGATGGCCTCTTATACTAATGGTCATTGTATGCCAACCAACTAGTGAAATAGTAAAGGAAGAAGCTGGTTTTATTAGCCAAGCTATTTATCGGATGGAGAAATAGTGGTAAGTGGTAATTTTTCTTGGTCACCCAATTCCATTTATCGAATGACACGTAGTATGCCACAGGAGAGAAAAAACCACTTTATCAGGCGAATGATCCCCGTGCAAGTGGCTCATCCAATATCGTTGTTAACCATTGGATCAAATGGTTTTTGATCAATGATGGAGGATCACCGATTATTTTTGTTGATCGGGTGAACCATCATCCGTCAGATTGAAAAGTGAGATCAACGGTGAAGATTGAAGCCGATAAGGCTTGGGCCTGAGTGGGCCCAAGGATTTTATCAACGCGAGTTAAGTGATTTGAGATCTGGTGGATGAATGGGTTTAAGTGGTGATACGATGCGACAATCGTTGATTTGATTGAGTGAAATCAATGGTGGAGGCTGAATGCAATAAAGGTGAGCGTCGAAAAATGTGAAAGTTCGTGGAATGGCAGAAAGGTCAGGTTTAAAGCAGTTTATGTAATATTTCTATTATACTAGAGTTATAATAGAAATAGTGGAGCCAAAGGTATTATGGTTTAAGTCGGGTTTTACCAAAGTCTAATCATGGTATGGTTAAGACGAGCGGATATTAAGAATTAACCAAAGATTAAGAAGGGTTGAATAAATTTTCACTCAAAAGGATTAATTAAGGTTAAGACTATGGACAGTCAATTAAAACATTTCCGCATGTGATTTCATTAAGGGGCCTTAAACCTTAATTTATGAACGTTTGATTAGGCAAGGTAATTGAAATTCCTCAGAAAAATGAGATTATTCATTTTATATGCATACCATGGGTAAATTCGGCTTAGGCTAGCATCATTTTGGTATCAGATCAGAATTGTGGTTGAAACAATTGATATCAAAACAGAATAAGGGAATTCTGTGTAAAAGATATTTTTTGAAATTTAGAACAGAATTATGTTTTGAAGGTGTGTATATAGGTGAATGGTGATGAAAGCAGGAAAGAGGAGATTAGATTTTAATCTGACAAGCTATAGGCATGCAGGGATAAATTGCAGCAAAATTTGCAGATGCAAGAAATGGAGAACAATCCATTCAAAGTGCAGGAGAATGGTAGAACAAGATCATGGAGAGGTATTGAAGGTGAGATGATATTTTTTGTTTTAATTTGGTTTGAAGATTGGAGAATTTGTGGTTTTTATATTGATGCATAGGTAGCAGCATAAGAAGGTGATAATATTGCAGCAACCTTGAGCAAGGAGTGCTCAATTGGTTCCAGAGGAAAGAACCAGAGAAATGCTAATAGACTGAGCTCAGAGGAGAGAAGCTTAGTGAGGCATATGTAGCAAGAAGGAGACTTGTTACTGCAGGGGGTTTTTTGCAGTTCACAAAGGCAATTCCACAGAGGATGTGGGTAGAATTTCTAAGTAATGAAGGAAGCTGATAAGACTTTCTAAGTGAAATAAGAGGTGGTCAGAACCAAGTATTTCATTATGATTGAAATACAAGAGGATAATTGTGTTCTTATAAGATGCAGATGAGTTGAAGCCTAGAAGGAGTAGAGAGAAGTGCTCAAAAGAGGTTCCAGAGATAGAGAACCAAGGGCTTGCCAAAAGACCAATTACAGAGGAAAGCTTGGTGAGGTAAGTGGCAACAGGGAGAACTTGATGTTGTAGGGGCTTTAGTGCAGCTCATAATGAGTGATTGAAGAACTCATAGAGATGGAGAAGAAGATGACTACTAATAGTCATAGCAGAGGTTCTGAGGAAAACCACAGCAAAAGAAAGGTGAAGAAGGAGGATGCCAAGGAAAATGGCAAGAGAATGAGTCAAGAGGAAATTGACAAAGAGATTGTTGAGATGAAAGAACAACTTAATGTATTAAGGATGATACTTTAGGAAAACCAAAGACTAGGTTGGGTATTAAAGAAGAAGCCAGTGAAGTGGTCTATGTTATAGAGAAGGCTACAACAGAAGCAAGTAAAGTGGCTAGTGGAAAAACTCAAAAAAGCTGAGTTGGTTATGGAAGTTTCCATTTGTGAACCAAAACAGGGTGAAGTTCTGGGTGAAGATGAAGAATGGAGATCAGTGAACTATTGGGATAGTTCAAAGCAGCATACTGAAATGTTTCCAAAGGAAGAAGAGACACTGAGGCCTTATGTTTTTAATTATAATAATTGTTTTGTGAGTGCAGGTTTTGCATAGGATTGGCAGCCTTATGAAGCTGTCATAAAACTTGATAAAAATTACCAGAGTTCAGAGGAGAACTTGGATCAGCATACTGATGTACTGACAAAGGATGAAGAGTACCTTTCAGAGGATAATTATTCTAGAGCAGAGTATGATGAAGAATGCCTCTTGAATGAGGAAAATATTGAGTTGTTGCAGCAGAAAGAAATTATTGATGAATTGATATTTGGAAATGTTACAAAACAAGGACAATTCCTTATGGGAGAAGGAGATGAACATCAGCCTAAAGAGCTGATATATGAAACATTAGTTGAGGCTGTTGAGCCTTACAATTTTCAAACTGACAATTGTTGTGTGAATACATGGATTATAAGTGTTGAACAGGAACTTATTTCTGTCGAGATGAATGAGAAAAAATTGTCTATGGAAGGCAGTCTGATTGAGTCATTGGGCAATAGTGACCATGTAAAGGATGAAACTAGAGATGAAGAGCATTGTGATAAAACACTTGCTAAATATAAGGAGGAAATTGAATTGCTAGAGAAGTTGCTAGGAGGAAATGGCAATAGAAAATAAATGGTTACAACAGTACTTAATAGTAGCAGAGAGTCTTTAAAAGACATGGAGATAGAAGGGTGTTTTGGTTCACAAACCAATAGTTTGTTTGCAGGAACAAAGCATAGAATGAATGAGTATGACGTTGTGATCAAAGAAATTGAACATAAGTTATTTAGAGATGAAATGGAAGTTCATAAGCAACAAGAGGATAAGAATGTAAGGGTGGCAGTAAGGAACCACCAACTACAAAGTGAAGGTAACCAACAGAAAATTAAAGGAAAATTTAAAGAAGAGACTATGTTAGCTGAAAACATAGTAAAGGATCATCATTCCATCATGATGATAGGCACAGTGGAGATAACCAAGGAAGCTGTTGAGGCAGTCAATAAAGAAGAAGGACTAAACTCTCATCAAAGGATCAGTGAATGGGAGAAAGAATTGGAGCTATTGGAGAAATGGCTGAAAGCACCAGTAGGGAAGAAAGAACATGATGAAGATTGCAAAGGATATGCAAGAGAGGAAGAGGAAAAAGTCCAGCAAAGAAATGAGTTGGACATAAAAATTGAATTGATGATAGATTTGATGAGAAAAGTGTCTAAAAGGGAGAAGAAAACAGAAAGAAAGCAAAGCAGCAACAAGAAAAATATAGCAGTAGATTGTGAGAGCATAGCTAGTGGGGCAATGCAGCATAAAGTGTGGAGACCTAGAGAACAACAACAAACAACAGCAGCAACCAAGGACAGACTACAGAACAAAGTATGGGATCCAGGAGGACATAGATCAAAAGCACATGACCAGGAGATCATGATAAATTTCAACCTTGAGAGTCTGATGCAGGAGAATTGAGCTCAACAATATCATTGTATTTTAGTAGACATAGGGGGTCTTGTATTTCCAAGGAAGTTGGTTTCCTATGTTTTGAACTAATGTAATTATTAAGGTTTTGGGTGAGTTTAATGAGCGAAGCTAGAATAGGGATTTAATTAAGTATAGTGAGGCATATTTGTAAATGTTCTCGAATGTAGGAGAACATGAGAGAATCAGGATAGTTGAGAGATTTGAGAATTAATTGTAAAACTTAGGTTGAGAATTAGTTCATGATTTTCTAGATTAGAGAGGATCCTTAGAGATAAGGAAGAGATTTTAGGAATTTGTTGAGAAGGTTATGGATCTAAGCCAAGAAATGGTTGTAGAATCTTTTGTATAAATGTAAGCCTAAAAGGCATAGTCAGGGGTTAGCTGGTTAGTCAGGTCGAGAGTTGGATAGGTTTGATTGTAAGCCTATGGCAGGTAGGAAAACAGAGGCCGCTGATTAGAAAATCAAGCCAGCGAGACAGAGAGTCTCATTATGTAATCATTTGTTTATATATGTATATATATATATATATATATATATATATATATATATATATATATATATATATATATATATATATATATATATATGTAGAGATTCAATTCCTAAATTGTGTAAGTGTGTGGTTTGAGTAATTGAATGATAAATTGTGTGTGAATTAGAGGTTATATATAGTATATGTATGCAAGTGGAGTTTAGGCAGACCACAGAGAACTTTGAGAAACCACGTAAATGCGAAGAATGTAAAGGCACGAAGGAAGGAAGTAAACGTGCATAGGAGCCATCGGATCATTTAGATCAACAGAGATTAATGGCGGAAGAAGAATGTCAAAGGAATAGATCTGGATCGTCAGATCGAAAGATTTGTTAGATCGATGGTGATCAGCAACTACGGGGATAGGAGAGTACGGATTTTCTTGATCATGGTTGAAGTCCCACACTCACTCCTAGCCATCGACTTCATATTCAAACTCTTAGATCACAGTTGATTGGGGGGGTTAAGCCCATTTTACTTTTTGTGGTAGTTGAAGTCCCGCAAACCATAGATTTGATGGCCTCTTATATCTAATAGTCATTGCACGTCAATCAGCTCTTGCAATAGTCAAGGAAGAAGGCAGTTTTATCAGTGAAGCTATTTATCGAATGGAGAAAAAGTGTTATGTCGTGATTCATGTTGGTCACCTGATTCCATGTATTGATTGACACGTAGCATGCCGCAAGAGAGAGAAAACCACTTTATTAGGCAGATAATCCCCGTGCAATCGGCTCATCCGATATCGTTGTTAATCGTTGGATCAAATGGGTTTTGATCAATGGTGGAGGATCACCGATTAGTTTTGTTGATTGGGTGAACCATCAACCGTCGGATTAAAGGGTGAGATCAACAGCGGAGATTGAAGTTGATAAGGCTTGGGCCTGAGCAAAATCGAGAAGTTTATCAATGCGAGTTAAGTGATTTGAGTTCCGGCAGATGAATGGGTTTAAGTGGCGATATGACGCGACAATCGTTGATCTGATTGAGTGAAATCAACGGTGGAGGTTGAATGCAATAAAGGTGAGCATTGGAAAATGTGCAAGGTCATGGAATGGCGGAAAGGTAAGGTTTAAAGTAGTTTATGTAATATTTCTATTATACTAGAGTTATAATAGAAATAGCGGAGCCAAAGGTATTATGGTTTAAGTCGGGTTTTACCATAGTCTAACCATGGTATGTTTAAGATGAGCAGATATTAAGAATTAACCAAAGGTTAAGAAGGGTTGAATAAAGTTCCACTCAAAAGGATTAATTAAGGTTAAGACTATGGACAGTCAATTAAAACATTTCCGCATGAGATTTAATTAAGGGGGCCTTAAACCTTAATTTGTGAAGGTTTGACTAGGCAAGGTAATTGAAATTCATGGGACAAATGAGATTATGCATTTTATATGCATACTATGGGTAAAGTTGGCATAGGCTGGCACTAGAGGTTAACAAAGACATTATTTTAGAGTATACCGTCACACCTGTCAAATCCCATATAAAACTTTCATGGCTCTAGAATAATGTACAGTCAAGCTCGAAGACCATACTAATGGAGGCACTAGAGGTGAAGATGTGTTATATAGGGGACTTGTCAGTTCGGGTCAAAGCCATATCAACAAAGTTTAGGGCATGGCATACTTACATTAGAAGTGAACTCCATGAGGAATCAAATGATTTATCCATTTAATGAGAATTTTTCCCATTACTTGTTTTGTCTTATTAGGCCATCATCTCATATGTAATTTGTTTCATGTAATAATTTATATGTAAAGAAGTTGAAGGGACGCATGTGGAATGTGAAGAGTCACATATGGAATGTAATAAGTCATAAATAGAATATGAATAGTCATAGAAGTCATAGATTCATGATGAAGCTCAAAGGTCATTTTTATTTGTTATAAATAGATCCTCATCACTCAAAGAAAGGGCTTGGATTCTTGGTGTCTTGCCTTGGATTCTCTTGTACTGCATAGGATATAGATCATTCTTTTGAAAATCAAGTTGTGGCTTCATGGTCCACTATTGGATATAGTGTTCATTCATGTAATAATGTACTTGGGACCTCTCACTTTTAATCAGAAGCTCTATGATCCGACATTTCTTCATACATGTATCATAGATATAGTATGATTATTCTTGTTATGTTTATGATATATGTTTGTTTAATGATATACTAAGCTAATGAACTACTTTTTTGCTTAGCTATCGCTATTATTTAATGAGTTTTTTTATCCTTTAATGATTGTTGTTTATTATACAGACTAATCTGTAGGTAATCAACAAGCCTTTCTCTCCCTTCCCAGGCCCCCCTTTAAGATAGTACTATTATTTTTTTAGATGGAGGCTCGTTTTCCTTCACTAGTCATGGATGTTCCCTCGTGCACCTTACATTGGTTGTCTCACAAATCTCACATACTTGCTACCCTAAAGAGGTGTTGTGTTCTCTTGTTTGTAACCATGAACAATGTATATCTTTGAAACCTTTCCAACAATGGTCGAGTTGTATGACTGGATGGGACTCCTACACCAAATAGTGTGAGGTCTAATTGGGATTTCACATCATGGAGATACCCTTACAATTTTGGCAGCATCCAGTACCGTCAGCAAGACACCAAGGAGCACCATTTCATATATGGACACCATATTTGTTAGTACATTTTGGATTACATTTTCACAAAAGATGTAAATGAAGTTACAAAGGTATAGAACATTCCATCCATAGATATATGGGAAAAAAAAGTTTGTTAACGTGACTTTGGTGGAACTATGTTTACTTTTGGAGGACATAGTTTTGTAGAAGAGCACCAAAACTACAAGACAGGGGTAGCATGACCTTTGGAAATTTGGGTTGAAAGGACAACTTTTAGCCAAATAAAAATGGTACTCTAGGGAGAAGGTAGAGAAAAATATTCCTCAAATCAATTATTAAAAGCTTTTAGGGTCCAAAAACCTCTCAAAAAGGGTTGGTATCATCTAAATTAGAGAATTACATCATTTTTCATCTATCTCATTGCTTCAAACTGGAAAATTTTGAGGAATTAACTTGCAAGATCTTTTTACTAATGTTTCCCAATTTGGAGAATTAGGTTTTAAAACCTTTCAAAGCCATTTTGAGGCATTAAATGACATTTTTTGGGATTAAAAAAACTCTTCTTAAGTGTTATGCCTCATGAAATTGTTATATATTCAATTACATTTCCAATAATGAAAGTATCATGTCAGTTAGAGTTTGCATGCAAAATTTATGACTCCTAGAAGTTGAACAATTATGTTTGACCGCCATGGTACAATTGGATGCCACAGCAACCCTCATTACTCTTATATTATTGGATAGTGACATTTGGAATATGAGAAAGACTTTGTAAGAGTCAAATTTGCAACTTTATTTGAGAGTTGAAGGAGTCAAACTTGACCTCTGGTTGGCTATTGAGTTATGTTAAAATTGAGCCACTAGGAGAAGCAAGGGTTCCTTTCTATTTGATTGTATCTTGTTCCATAGTAGAGTAGAGCATCATGGGTTTAGAATGAGAGAGAATAATAGAGGGGGTTAAACTTATTTACTAGCCTTATAGGAGACAGGTCAGGTAACTCCATAGAGAGTTCCTTCTCCATTGTAAATGCATTCTTCCATTCTAGAGAGAAAAGAGAGCATAACATACTCACCTTCAAGTTGGGTTTTCTCCTCTGATGATTTCCTAGAGAAAATATTTTTGTTCATTATGGATTGTATTTATTGTTCTCTATTTTTCACATTTTATTTATTTCATTTAGAAGAAAAAAAATAGTAATTATCAAATCTAGAACCTAAAGGAATTTAACCCTTATAATGTGGATTTCATTTTATTTTATCAAATCTGTTGTGATGAAATATCTAATGCCATATCCACAACAATTTATAGATCACATATTCACTTCATCAATGTACTTTCGATGAAGAAACTTTATCAATAATCATGCATCAAGTCATTGATCTTCCATCACATGTTATTTCAATATTTTAATGGGATCCATTCCAAGACATTAGGAATCATCGCTAATTTAATTGTTACCTTAGGTAGTGAAGTTGTTTTGATTAATTTAAAATATATAGATTATCCTTTAGACTATAGCATGCTACTTGATGGGGAAATATATGTATACAATGAAGAAAATATCATCATTAATATTTTGTACCATTAATTATATCAATGAAATAAACTTAACAACTATCATAGATAATCTTACATATCATAATATTATTACTCAAAGTATTAATATTATTTTGTCTTTGGTATATTATAAGAGCATCCTTCCTATGATTTGGGTGTTAGCCTGAGTTGAGTATTAATAATGGGCCACCATTTCCAAAGAAAATTTTTGGTGTTTCTATACAACCCTATTGCATGGATTCATACCTCCCTTCTCAAGAATTTACTCATAATGAAAAGAATCCTTTAGCAATAAGTTATGATACTTATTATGTGACCAATATTTAACATCATATTTGATAACATCTTCTAATTTGCATACCTCTTTGGGATTACTATTTCCTACTAATGAAGAGTTCCTTGAGGCTTTAACTACCTTTGGATAGGAAGAACATGTCATTGAACCATTAGAATATGTCTCCTTTGTGATATTTATAGTTTGCACACATATCTACCCATTATATTTGCATTATAGGGTTTACCTATTTTACATAATAGAGAATATCATTTATTTAAATGAAAAACAACAACCACCTTGAATAGTTTAAGTTTGGGAACACTTACTAGATGTAATAGCTCATAAATAATATGATATTATTTTATATATGTAATTTCAAAGGAAGACCCTAAATTAAATTATATGACACTATTGAATGATTATGTTAATTGTGGCTTACTTGATAAGGTTTATTTTTGAACTAATATATGAGGATGCTTGAAAAAGAACATGATTGAAGAAACAAAATAGAAATCATAGTGAAACCAAGATGACAAATCATGCCTCATGGGAAGCATGTTAAAGTAAGTAGAATGGTAATAGTGAAAGATGTATTAATGAATGCATACGAATTACAACAAAAATAGTATCCAACAACACAAAGTGGTTGATGTGATTCTTAAATTTATATTCATCCATAAGAAGCTAGCTAGTCTTTTATCAAAATCACATAAGTCGAGAGTTAGAGATAACCATGTGTTTCTACTGCACAACAACAAACTATGGAAGAAAAGATAATTTCAAAAAATATTAAAATAACCAAATACTTTATTGTTGAAATTTAAATAAAATTGATGAATACTTTTTTATTAAAACTAAAACAAGACTATAAAAACTGAATGTGTATTCTTCTCATTAGGTTAGAATCTTATAAATGTCATTTACTAATAATCAAGAATAACCTACTTAAATTTACTCGATATCATTTCTTATAGAATTGAAACCTTCCTTTTTCACATATAATTAGTCTTGGGATTCTTCTCAAGTTTGTGAACCTTCTTACTTCGATAATTTATTACTGATAATATTGATTATAAATCTATAATTATGATGTTTTATTTTTATAAATAAAGGAATATGAAAAAAAATTGCATACACGTGACTAAAATAAATGAAGCTACAAAATTATTAGTCAGATTAATTACCCATCAATAAGTCATAAGTGATGTCCTAGGCATCTAATCTGGATGATTATATTTATTGAGAAATTATGTAAATTGGTCAATTAATAATATTTTTAGAGATCTTATCAATCAACTAGAATTACACTAAATCTTGCACTCAAACATCTTTTTTTTTCTTTAAATAATATTCAGTTTTTTCTTCAAATAATGGTATTAAACTCTTACTTATCTAATATGCTTAGATGATTATGTGAATTTCCTTGAAATCGTTAAGTAAATAAAGGTATTTTTTAGTTATCATAGTTGAGTCATTTTTTTCTTCAAATAATAGTATTAAACTCTTACTTTTCTAATATCCCTAGATGATTATGTAAATTTCCTTGAAATTGTTAGGTAAATAAAGGTTTGTTTTGAGTTATCATAGTTTCGTGTGTATTTTTATTACACATCTTAACCTTTATTACATTTTTCAAGACATCGAAACAAAACTTTGTCTATACGATTTATTTAAAAAAAATTTATTGAATACATAGTATTCTAGTGCCATTTTTTCCCTCAAATGTCATCTGTGTTATTTATTTATTTTTCTTTTTCTTTTTTCAAAAAAAAGAAAAAGAAAAAGAAACCTCCCACTTCATTGTAGTGAAATTTATTATAAATATTTGTATATAATACAATATATTTTTACAAAAATAAACTAAACAAACTATAAAGTAAAATTACAACCTTTAATTCTAGGTGATGAAGAATTAATAACTATTCAAAACTATTGTTGTATCAAATTCTCATCATGAATAAAGTAGAAAGTATTATGTTGCTTATAAATCAACAACAACCACTCATTATTTAGCATATATTTTCTTCCTCTTTCTCTTTTTAATAATTCAAATTTTGAAGGCTTTAGTATTTCACACATTCTATTTTGTTGTTGACTCTTATCATTGAATTAATCAAAGATCATAATAATCTAAATATTCGATTCCACAAAATTTAGAAACACTTCATACAAATTATATTTTTGTATTAGTATTATACATGAAATTTCATATATTTATACATGAAATTAGGCTTAATATAGAGATCTTAAGATAGATTGACTATCTCAGCCAGCCAATCTAGTTAGTTAAGATAATATCTCAACCACAACTAAAACTAGGAGCTAGATCCAACCAATTAACAACTATTATCCAATGATGAATATCGCACAATGAGCACAATACAAGTAGGATTTAATATCTCTAGCACCCTCCTTTAAATGAATATTTACCTTGATATTTGTTGTATGTCTTATAAAGTGTTCATCAACATCTTTATCAACTTTATCAACTTTGAAATCTCATAGTCTAAGCTCTATCACAACCATCCATATTGATCTATACTTCCAATTGATCTTTTGAACATACAATTGCTTCTACCTATAAATTCAATATCTATAATGATTTAACTCTTAATTATTTGATTGATGTACTTGTATTTGTAAAAATGCATGGCCCACTTTTGTACTCGTCAGATATCTAAGAAAGTATTCTTGATACTGAATGCATCCAAATTCAATCTTACAACATGACCTTCATCTATATTGATCATCACTTATGTATTCCATTTACTAATATAAATTTCCATGAACATATTAATGAATCCATCCATATTTCTTTGTGTATATGTGATTATTGTTATCACATAGGAGAAATATGCTTATGAAATTCACATTGCTTTATGATCTCCTAAATAGCCTTACTAATCTAATGATAACTAAGAAGTTAAGGAAAATATGAGCACAATGGTTATCATGAAGAGATATTCCATCTCTTTCATTTTTCCCAAGTTGCTTATTAACCTTAGTCCATAGACACACAAAATTCACAAGTATGAACCCATTATCATGACTTGTTAGCTGATTAATAATATATTTTGCATCAGTGGAAATGGGCAGTGATTTATTTAACTACACTTTCTCTCAATATTTCTAGAATGAAGTAACTTCCCATGATACAAAGAAACTGCGACTACATTTGCATCTATTAGCTTCACACCAATAATCCATACCTTTTGTTGAACTTGTGGATGAGCCAATAAATGTTTTTTCTAGCATCTCTTTTGGTAGCTTTCCCTCGTATTGTATGGCCCACACCATATATCCTCATGCTTTAATAAAATTTACCAAAACATTTGTGAATATGGGAGGTTCTTCAGAAGCATCATCAACTTCTCAATAGAGATGATCGAGTATCTATTGACTAATACTTTGAATTTTTTATGGATGGAGAATATGGTCACTAGACCCAACAATGCCTATACAGTTTACTAGAACAACCACAATTTTGAGCATATGTAGTCGGTCAAAGATGCTACATGTTACACTAGACTCTACACTTATTCTAATTGTAGTTATAGATAATAAAAAAATGTGAAGAAATGCATGGTGCATATATTTTTACTTGTGGCCTTGGGCTTTACTCGCACCAAAAATCATTCACAAAACAAATAAATAATCTATTATATTGTATTTAACTCTACTTATTTATAGAAAATTAAATCTCACATCTCTCAATGGCCCTCTTTTAAGGAAGTTACACCCAAAACTACTAGCTCTAATACCAACTTAGAAATATTTATGTACATAAATTACATTTTTTATTCTATTTTTATCACACAATCTCAAATACTTATACATGAAATTAGATTTAAAATAATTGATTATCTTAACCAACCAAGACATAATATTTTGACACCACCTAAAACTAATAACTAAATCTAACTACTTAATAATCATTACACAACCATTAATATATTTAACAATCATTACACAATAGTTAATATCACAAAATAAAGCCAACCCAATTAAAAATTAACATCTCCAATAACAAATTCCTTTTTATTAATCTCCATTATTATAATTTCCTGTAACTCATAAAACATCTACAACATAATATATACATAATATATACACTATACAATCTCTCAATCAATGAACCATACAATTAAAAATTAACATCTCCACTAACAGATTCCTTTTTATTAATCCCCATTATTATAATTTCCTATAACTCATAAAACATCTGCGACATAATATATACGGTATACAATCTCTCCGGTCTCTCAATGAACCATTGCCATTAATTATTTAAGAGTCTCACATCTCTTCTTCTTATACGCACATGAAAGCATCGTCTCACATTTTCCATGGCACAGTCAACTTCTCTACGATCTTTGGTTTCACATAATATTCCTTTTTCACGACCATATGCAATAGTCACAATTTTAATCTAATTTTTCCCACATAAAAAAATCAAACACAAAAATTATTATGGAATTATTATAATGGAACCTCTTACATTGCCAGGTACTTTTTTCTAACACCAAACTTGTCAAAATATTTTCATTTAGTTCTTTTGGCAAGCTATCAATTACAGGCTCTTCTCTCTTTCAAGTATGCATTCAATGACATGTTCCACCTACCCTTTTCTCTTTTGCTACAATGAATGACAACCTAGTTTCTTAATGTTTTTCCCTCTTTAGGTTAATTCCGGGATGATACAAAGAATTACCCTTTTTTTTTTTTTCATTTTTATATTATGTTTTAATATCATATTTGGGATAATTAGAGATATTTTTTTATAATGTAATATAAAATATTAATAATTTATTTTAATTTAGAGTGAATATTTAATATTTTATAAATAATTATATATATATATATATATATATATATATATATATATATATATTATTTTGATATTAATTTTAATGAAAAATAAATAAATTTATCATATTTTCTTAATATTTAAAATATTTTTATAATATTAATGTTAATGGGTAATTTAAAATTAATACAACTTATAAATTTATATTTTGACATTAAAATAATATTAATATCAAAATGTTATTAAACAATTATTTTGATTTAAAATGAGTTTAAATATATTATAAATTTATTATCATATTATTATAAAATTTGATAGAATTTTACATCTTAATAAACTTGATTTTCATAGTAATTAATAAATCTAAAATTAAATTAAAATAAATCAAATTAATTTTATTTTATTAAAAAAATCAACTTCAATTATTATTTTTTAACTTGATCTTTTTTTGAAACATATTTCACCTTAAAAGCTAATCCTCACTAATGAAATGAATCCACATCAATAACTTCATTTCAAATCACAAAGAAAATAAGATCTTTATTTTCCTTTACAAACCCAACAATAATGTTTATTGTATCCAATTTAGCCTCAGATTCTATTATATAATTTATTTTTCTTTAAACCTTTTTAAATTATCATTTATATACAAAAACTACTTAAAAATCATATATTTATTTTATAATTTAATAATAACAATTTTTCTAAATTTAATTTTTCCTTTTCTTCCTTTTCATTTACCTAATAATAAATCTGGTCATCATTCTAAAATATATCCTCTTAATATTTACATTCAAATTTCACTTTATTAAACTGCAAACTATATATATATATATAAACTCTTTGATTACTAAATTGCTGCCATTCTCTCAATTTCATCCACTTTGAAAGTATCTTCTTTCTTATGAGTTTTAGTTCTTTAATCTTTTCTTTTATTTTATTTAGTAATTATTAATTTTTATCACCTTTCGAAACATATATATATATATGTATTATAACATATACTTACTATAATTCATTTATATATATATATATTATAACATATACTTACTATAATTCATAAACTCATGTATTATAATTCAACTAAGCTCTTAATGTGATTATTAAATTATTATTTGCATGTAATTGTACCATTGTTATCTTCTAGTTAATATCATCATGGTTTCAAAGCATCCTCTCTTCTTATAACTCATCATGCTTTCAAACCATCTTTACAACATTTCTAAGAAAACACCCATACTTATTCATTGAAGCTTCACATTTCCATGTCCACTTGTTCCTTCCTTTTGGGTTGTCTCTATGGTTTTAAATCACATCAAGAGCTTTAGTTGCATCCTGTCACATAATTCTCATTCTCCTAAAAGTCACCATACCTCTCACTTCTGTTCAATCTTGTTTACATAAGAAACAATGTTTATCTAATCACCATGTGGATTACCATGAAGTTTCCTCTTCCTCATAGAACTCCATCCAACACTTCTTTTATTTGGCATTGACTAATCCTCTCATAACATTACTCAATTTTCTCCTTGATGAAATTGTCCTCACTAAAGGGTCTTTCTGTTGTGATACCAAATCTAGTTGCTACAAGTGCTCTCTCTGAGAATGCACAAAAAATAAACCATTGAGAAAACAAAAATATCAAGGAAGCATATCAATTATTAATTATTAACAATAAACCATCGAGACAACAAAAATATTGAGAAAGCATATCAATTATTGATTATTTGAAAGAATAAATATATATATATATATATATATATTTGTATATATAATTTCATAAACTACCATACAAATACTCTACTTCACTCATCTTAGATCCGCAATCACCTTTTCTTGGTTTTAGGTGATCCCCTAGATCCTCCTTGAATTTCCTTTAAAATTAAGTGCAATTGTCCCTTTAGATCCTTTAAAAGTGTCCCAACTCATATTTTCTACATGATCATATTGAATGTGTCAAGTTCATCCAAAATGTTATCCATTTAAATGCAACCCTTTCTCATACAAACATGCTTGCCTTTGTGAACGAAACTTCAAACACTATCAATTTCTTTCAACAAATTCTACACTTCTTTAGCACACCCTAACATTAATTTCTCCCTTGTCTTCCTCGGCAAAACATCAAAACAAAATGTTGATTTGGGGTAGCATCGAATGTGCTCTAGCCACGAAATTTGGTGGAGAGGTTGGGGCACATGAAATGACCAATACCTAGAAAGGGTTTGGGCAGATTCTAAATAGATCAAGAGATATTAAAATAATTAATATTTTTAATGGAGTCCCTAAGTCTAAACTTAGGGAAAATAAAATATTAATGTGTATTAATATAAATCTGTGTTAGAATGGTCCAAAAGACATGGATCAAAACAGATCTAATATTATCCGTTGACTAGCGACTTAATCTCGGCCGTGGAGATGTCAACAGAAAAAGTATAAGAGAAGGTTTGAGGGGCACTTGGAGAAGATGCTGAGGGAGACCAGTCAGTTCAATTTCTAGAGCGGGGTTTGCTGAGAAATTGAACTAGTGGTCTGAAGAGAAGTCAGGAGGCAGCAAGTACAAAACAGAGAGACGGGAGATTAGTGCAGAAGAGGTAGACGTAGAGCTAGAGGAAGCCACGCAGAGGCAGCAGAGACTACACAGAGCCAGAAGGGCCTGCATCATCCATGCAAAGACTGCAGGAGTGACGCAGAAGCCCAGAGAGGCTGCGCAGAGCCTCAGTAGGCTAACATGGAGGGTTTCAGGCTGTAGTAGAGGTCAGTAGGGCCTACGCTGGGTTTAGGAAAGTGCTGGAAGTTTGTCTATCTATAGGTAAGCTAGTTTGGCACCCTGTTGTACAAGAAAATTACCGAATAATAAAATCCTCCCCTACTGCACTGGTTTTCCCACATTGGGGTTTTCCAGGGACATTAATCCAAAATAACTGTGTCAATGTGTGCATATTTTCGTTTCTGTATTACAATGTGATATTTGCAGCAGTATTTATTTTAATGTTTTATGAAGTAATTGCATGAATAACTTATGATGAAATAAGTAGGAAAACTAAATCAGTTGCTGCAGTGATAGAATTTTCACATGGTATCAGAGCAAGTAATCAGAGACAGAAAGGGAAAATAAGTTATGGGTTGAGACCACGATGCAAAGGCATCCACCTCAGGGGACTCACGCAGATTTTCAGAAGATTGCACAAGAGAAAGAGATTTCTATTTCTCTATGTTGGCTTCCAGGTTGGAAGAAGAATTAGGGTGCATGACTAGTGTTGCATCATCAAAAGTATGGTATATAGACAATGGAGCCTCATGGAATATGATAGGAATCAGGGGGTGTTTCTCAGAATATAGAGAAGAGAAGATGAACTTTCAGATCACCATGGGGAACAAGGCAAAGTGTACTCCAGTAGGAAAGGGTACCATAGTTTTTCAGATAGAATCGGGAGAGAATTTATGTGCCACAAATGTGTTGCATGTTCCAAGATTGGGAATGAACTTAATTTATGTGTCACAACTACAAGGAAAGGGCTATGACATCTAATTCATCAAGGAAAAGGTATACATCAAACACTCGAGCTGGAAAAAGAAAGTGTAGATCGGGATCAAAAGTAATCAGTTGTATAGATTACAACTAGAATCTCGAATGACACTAATAGGCAGTCATGGGGACAAAGACTTGAATGAGCTATGGCACAAAAGGATGGGTCACTTGCACCATGGTGCTCTAAGAATTCTTAGGAGCATTGTAATAGTAGTTCTCGATCTGAGTACGGAACAAGATGATGTATGCAGGGGATGCGCTCTAGGAAAGTATACCAAGGCGGCATCTCCTAGGAGCAACCACAGGGCCAAGAGTGTAATAGGATTGATACACTGAGATATCTATGGACCTATGTCCGTTAAAGCTCTTAGTGGTGCCGATTATTTCCTTACTTTCATTGATGACCACTCGAGGAAAACTTGGATCTATTTTTTGAAAACCAAGGATGTGGTTTTCTGTCGATTCAAGGAGTTCAAGGCTCTAGTGGAGAATCTGACAGGTAAGAAAATAAAACTCTTGCACTCAGATAATGGTGGAGAATATGTCAATAAGGACTTCACTAATTTTTGTGCTAAGGAGGGCATCAGCAGAGAATGGACAACTCCCTACAATCCTGAGCAAGTTGGGGTGGCAGAAAGGAAAAACAGGACTATTGTAAAAGCAGCTAGGGCCATGATGTATGATCAGGATATGGAAAAACAGGACTATTGTAGAAGCAGCCAGGGCTATGCTGTATGATCAGGATATGCCAAATTCTTGTGGGAAGAAGCATGCAACGCAGTTGTCTACGTACACAACAGGACTCCTCATCGGGCATTGCGAAATATTACTCCAGAGAAAGTCTTCACTAGGAAGACACCTGAAGTTAATCATTTCAGGATATTTGGGAGTTTGGCATATTGTCGCATACCCGAAGAAAAGAGGAAGAAGCTGGATCAGACTTCAGAAAAGGGGGTATCTAGCAGATATAGCAAGAATGCTAATGCATACAGGATCTATCTTCTAGGGAGCAGGAAGGTAGTAGTACAATGAGATGTAAAGCTCATGGAGCCTGGATAGAGCTTTCAGAAGATATCGCGAAATTCCTTCCAAGGAGCAGTCAAGAGAGGATCCATTGGTCATGCCTCTTCAACCAACGAAAGTGAAGAATCCTTCCACATATTAGAAAGATTCTAAGGATGAGGAAGAGGAGCAAATAGAAGCACCTGTTGGCAGAGGAAGAACTAGCAGGGAACTTCGTCACATTCTGTGTGATGCAGAGAACTTCATCTAAGAGCCAAGGAACAGTAAAAGGGAGCGAAAATAGCCAGATAGGTATCAGGCGTTAGTAGCTCAGGATGGAGAGCCTGCCAGCTTCAAGGAGGCAGCTCAGCATCAGATCTGGCTAGATGCGATGGTGGAGGAGTATAACTCCATAATGGTAAATGATGTCTCGGAGGTGGTGTAAAGGCCTCAAAATAGATCTGTGGTAGCTTCCAGATGGATCTACAAGATCAAATATGCTACGAACAGCACTATTGAAAATACAAGGCCAGGTCTGTGGCTAAGGGGAATGCTCAAAAGGAAGGGATTAACTATGAGGAAACCTTCACCCTGGTAGCCAAGTATACATCTGATAGGACCGTGAAATCTCTTGCAGCCCAGATGGGATGGGAGATCTATCAGATGGATGTGAAGACGACATTTCTAAACGAGGTAATAGAAGAAGAAGTATACATTAAACAACCAGAGGGATTTGAAACTCATGAGGAGAAGTCTCATGTATGCAGACTTAAGAAAGCCTTGTATAAGCTGAAGCAGGCACCAAGAGTGTGGTATGGTCGAATAGATGGCTACTTATAGAAGATGGGGTTTGTCAAGAGTGACATGGATCTGAATCTCTACTATCTGGTCATAGAGAGTAAGCCACTTATCTTAGTATTATATGTGGATGATCTCTTCCTGACAGGACCATCTAGACTCATTGAAGACTACAAAAAGAATCTAGCCACAGAGTTCGATATGAAGGATCTGGGATGAATGCACTATTTTCTAGGGTTGGAAGTTTGGCAGCAGAAAGGAGAAATCTTCCATGGGCAAGGAAGGTATGCTATAGATATTCTAAAAAGGTTCGAGATGGGAGACTATAGACCTATGGCTATGCCAATGATCACCAATTGGAAGAAGATTGATGCATTAGAAGACAAGGATGTCGATCCCACCCTATACCAACAACTCATAGGGTCCCTGATGTATCTAGTCAATACCAAGCTAGATATTTGCTACGCTATCAACACCCTTAGTCAATTCATGGTGGAACCAAAGAGGGCTCACTGGGTAGCATGCAAGCACTTTCTCAAGTATTTATAAGGAACAATTGATTATGGGCTCTTGTACAACAAGGGGAAGGATATTAGGTTGAGTGGATTTACTGATGCAGATTGGGCAGGAAGTTCAGTGGATCGGAAAAGTACCTCTGGGTACTGTTTCAACATTGGATCAGGAATAACCTCCTAGTGCAGTCGGAAACAGAAGTCCATGGCTCTGAGCTCGTCTAAGGCAGAATATATGGAAACAAACACAGCTTCGTGTGAGGCCATATGGCTTAGAAAACTTCTGGTAAAATTATTCAGGAGAAATATGGAGCCAATTAGGATCATGTGTGATAATCATAGTTGCATCAAACTCTCTAAGAATCTAGTATTTCATGATAGGTCAAAGCATATTGATATCCGGTGTCACTTTGTCAGAGATTGTGTCCAACGTGGAGTTGTACAGTTGAGCTACACTCCTACAGGGGAACAAGTGGCAGATATCCACACCAAGGCTCTTAGAAAGTCAAAATTTGACTACTTTAGAGAAAATATGGGGATGGTAAAGAACCTCTTTCAGAAGTAGTGTGTTAGCAACACGAATAAAGAGGGAGTTGCAGTGCAGATGCAGTGTTGGGAGAAAGGACCAACAACAACACAGATGCAAAGGGAGTTGTAGTGTAGATGTAGTGTTGGGAGAAAGGACCAATAATAGCACAGATGCAGGGGAAGGTGCAGTGCCAATGCAATGCTAGGAGAAAGGACCAACAACAGCACGGATGCAAAGGGAGCTGTCATACAGATGCAGCAGTGGAAGTGGCAGAACCATGGGCAGCAGTGCAGAGGATGTTGGGTAGGGAGGCCCAGCATCAACACAGGTACTGATGCCGGATGATCAGAGTAATACTTAGTGAGGAGTATTGTTAGAGCACAGTCCTCGCTAAGAGGGAGTGTTGATTTGGAGTAGCATCGGATGTGCTCTAACCACGAAATTTTGTGGAGAGGTTAAGGCACATGAGATCTCCAATACCTAGAAAGGGTTTGGGCAGATTCTAAACAGATCAAGAGATATTAAAATAATTAATATTTTTAAGGGAGTCCCTAAGTCTAAACTTAGGGAAAATAAAATATTAATGTGTATTAAAATGAATCTGTGTTAGAATGGTCCAAAAGACATGGATCAAGCCACATCTAATATTAGTCGTTGATTAGGGACTTAATCTCGGCCATTGAGATGTCAACAGAAAAAGTATAAGAGGAGGCTTAAGGGGCACTTGGAGAAGATACTGAGGGAGACCAGTCAATTCAATTTCTGGAGTTGGATTTGCTGAAAAATTGAACCAGTGGTATGGAGAGCAGTCAAGAGGCAGCAAGTACGGAACAAAGAGACGGGAGATCAGCATAGAAGAGGTAGATGCAGAGTAAGAGGAAGCCACGCAGAGGCAGCAAAGACTACATAGAGCCAGAAGGGCCTGTGCCATCCACACAGAGACTGCAGACGTGATGCAGAAGCCTAGAGAGGCTATGCAGAGCCTCAGTAAGCTGACCCAGAGGGTTTCAGGATGTAGCAGAGGCCAGTAATGCCTACGTTGGGTTTAGGAAAGTGCTGGAAGTTTGTCTCTCTGTGGGTAAGCCAGTTTAACACCCTATTGTACAAGAAAATTGTTGAATAATAAAATCCTCCCTTGCTGCACCGGTTTTCCCACATTAGGTTTTTTCGAGGACATTAGTCCAAAATAATTGTGTCAATGTGTGCATATTTTTGTTTTTGTATTACGATGTGATATCTGTAGTAGTATTTATTTTAATGTTTGTTGAAGTAATTTAATGAATAACTTATGATGAAATAAGTAGGAAAAGTAAATCAGTTGCTGTAGTGATAATATTTTCACACAAAACACTATGTTCTTGAATCCTTTGTTACCTAATTTTTATTAGATTCTTCATTTTCTTCTTTCATTTGAAGCAATTCCAGCTTCCAACCCCATTTCAGTACATGTTGTAAATATATTGATATCATTTTCACTCAACAAATTTGACACTTCTTTAGCACCACAACCTTCATTTCCGCCTTATTATTCTCACCAAAACAATAAAACAAAACATTGTTTTCTTGAATTTTTTATTATTTCATTGTTCTTACATTCTTCATTTTCTTCATACACTAGAAGTAATTTGAGATGCATACAAAAAACCATATTTAGAATATGTTTTGTTCACTCAATAAGGTTACACATAGGTACATCAAGGTATTTCTATCTTGATTATACAATTCATTTAGTGTTGATAAAGTATTCAACAACATCTCTAGCTATTTCAAAATATTGTTAATTGAAATTTGTTTGCTAACCCTGGTAAAGGTGTAGTTACCAATTTGAATTCTCAATTTCGTATATAATCATGGATCCTCTGAATTGAATGGTTGAACAACATTTCACAAGTTGTGTCATAACCTTAAGTAGACTGGACAACCATCCATACTGAGTTTTACTTCCACTTATCCCTTGAAGATACACTTTCTTCATACACGAGAATAATTTTTTTGTTTATAATGATTGAATATACATAAAACTTCCACTTATCCCTTGAAGATACACTTGCTTCATACCCCAAAATAATTTTTTTGTTTATAATGATTGAATATACTTAAAACTTCCACTTGTCCCTTGAAGATACACTTTCTTCGTACCCCAAAATAAATTTGTTGTTTATAATGATTGAGTACACAGAAAAATCAAAAGGATGCAACTCTCTAGTGAGGCAATCTCTAAATCAAGAGACCACACCATAACACTCTATTGCCTTCATCAACTACTAACCAACTATTTCTATAATGGAAAACAATTCAACAACACATAACAAAATCTAAATATAGAATAATCTTCTAGATATTTCTCCAATATTCCAACATGAATTAATATACATTCTATTGACATACTTCTAAAGCATTATATTAACATGTTTCCATCCACTGAAATGCAATGTTATATATTGTACTAAAAAAAAATAGAAAAATAATATTGTACTGAAAATAGACAAATAATATAAATACTTAATGTTCAAACTCATTATTTCACCATTATCTCTTTCATATAATATAATTGTGAAATTCATTATCATTTATTACAAAAATATAAATCTAATGCATCACTAAAACCTCTAAAAACTTAATCTAATTATGTCATCAAACTTCACCTTCATATTTCCAATCACATGCTCACTGTGAATGTGTTAGATGTCCAATCAACAGTCCATACTTACCCAAACACTCCACAGCTTGATCAGGTGGAATCCTGTAGTTTGTCGCACCATTGTGTCACTGCCCAGTATGAGTTGTCTTAATTATATGGGATTGAATAGTCTATTTAATTTGTCATCCGTTGTTAACCATTAAACAATTTTTCCTATACTAATTTCATGCCCATACTATCCATGGCTAGCAACAACATGCCACGCCTTTAGCTATGCAACTCCACTTTTCTCTAACGCTCGACTTCCAAAGACTATTTCAAGCACAACCACCCAAAGTTGAACATATTCATCTCTTTCCTGGCTATTGCAATATCATGCTTTGAGTCTCGTAGGCCAAATGAAATATACAATGAGACTGTGATTGATTATGCGTGCCACAACAAACTAGCCCAAATTTCCTTAGAACTTTGAGTCCCACATGATGTTGCTTAATTTAATGTATAAATGTTGCATGCACTGTTAAAATTCATTATGGAGATATGCTAAAGCTAAAAGTAAATCATATGCTATTTTATACCTTATATTCCACTATCGCATAGGTGAATCCTTTCCTTGGCGTAGGCGGTTCCTTTCCTCTTGCCACTCTAAATAGGCGTTCATCCAGACTTCAATCGGGCATGAATTTATAAACCAGTAGTAATTTCTTAGATTTCTTGTGACACAATTCGAATAACATAATCAAGATCCAATTCTTGAGCTTACCAATAATGGCGACTTAGTTTCTTCCTTGATTTGAAACTGCAAAGTTTAATTCCTGATTGCGAGTATATAGCAGCAATCACTCAGGTAAAGAATCTACTCTTTTGTGTTTATATATATATAAAACAAGCTACTCTCCCCGAGTCTAATCCAATTAAATCTCGCATTTTTCACATTTTCCGAGACTTTCTCCTTAGGGGCTTAAGCTTAGATTAGCTCACATATCAGAAGATAATTCTTTCACATACAAAATTATACATAAATATGTTTAAATACATAAATTATTTTAATTACACCATGTATATTTAGTTGAAAAAATATCTCAATCACCCCTCAAAACAAAAGTTAATTAATAACTTATTAATCAAATAAATCATATAATCACACAAGACCACGTAACCAGAAGGCAAATTTGTTGGAAATAGCTTAATGTAAAACATTCCTTTAATTATTCTTGATGTTGATTCATGCTCCAATAACTAATTGAGGGCCATCCTTATCTCCATTCTAAATTTAAGATTATTCGAAAATCTAGAAACATTAAATTTCTGGGATATTAAAACAAACATTTGAGCATTCACATAAACGATTTCTTTATGATGTCAAAAGTTGGAGAACATAATTTCGTTTTCTGTAGGAACATACCATCTCTCCATTTATATACAATTCCATACTCCTATTAAGAGCTAAAGGTAATATATAAATTCTATTGAACCGATACTGGAAGTAATTTTCAGTACCAAATTAAACCGCTTGCATGCTAAGTTTTCATACACACAAAATAATCGTACCGTGCATCGAGAATCATGTAATCATTATTCTCCACGGATATTAAATATAATTAATTTTAATTTATTACAATCGAGAATTAAAAAAAAATACATTTTAATGTATTTCGTAGATTTCTAGATACACTCTATATCGATAATGTTCTAAAACACTCTTAAATGTATAAGCTAAACATTTAAACATAAGCACAATATTTATATACAGTTAAATTCTTATTCCGATTTCAGCTTGACCTAGAAAACAATAGTATACTCTTTCGCCTATTAAAGACATAATTGCATATTTCTGTTCTACCTTTAGAAAAATACAATATGCGTATATGTAAAAGCAGAGGTGCATATGTTGTTCTGAATTATGAGAATAGATATGCAAAGATACTGAAAGAAGCTTTGCAAGAGACCTATATCTATATCGCTGTTTTATATTTTTATCTTTCTCTCCAACCATTCCTTTCCTGCGGGAAGAATGGTGTGGTGGATTTTCATTGTTACTTGTTGCTGCTGCTGGAGTTTCATTAACGCATTCTACGTTGTGACTTGAGGTCCTGCCTTTCACTTTTTCGTGGTCTGAACCTGGTTTTAAATCCGCTGGCTCCTCTCTTGAAATATATTGTGCAGTCTTCATTTGCCTCGTGTTTCTGTCTCTCCTGCAGCTGCTTTCTTGTTCATGCAGACACCAGTCGAGATCAACTCTTTCAATTCTCCATGTCCATACAGTTTGCTGCAGTATCTGGATGTAGCACAAACACCCATTCAGAGTTTGGACAAAATCTAGTCTAGGCTATTATGGAAATAGACTGTCAATATATGAACTGTTTTTCAGAAACCATTCTCGTTTAGATTCTTAGGGTTGTTGGGAGATGTGGAAAGTCTAACAGGCCTATTACTAGTATAGAAGGATATTAAAATTAAAAATGAATTACTGAAATATAACAAACATCCTTCGCAGTGAAAAAGTTCCTTCTCGATGCCCAAATCTCCACACATACTGCATTCTTTTATAGCAATTTGTGTTTGCATTTCTGGAAGTGAACCCTTTACAAAATTTGAAGCCATATTCACCACTGCGAAATCTGGGGACAACTCCCAACTCCAGCCATAGAAAATTTTATGTACGCTTCTCTATGAGAAATCTAGTAATATCGTTCTCTTATAAAGAACGTTAAGCTTTTAGTAAACAGATTGAAGGAAGTATATTCTGACTCTGAGTGAATTTTACTTTTTCCATTATGTTCTTGTGACCTGGAATCATTCGAAGCAGATTCAGTTTTCTTTCTTTGAACAGAGGTTCCATTATACCTGGTCAATCCGAAAAGAGGTTCCATTATATCTAGTCAATCCGAAAACTTGTTGGTTGGAATTAATGTTGGAAAACATTAATTCCAACCACTTGCAATAAATGCAGTAGCTAGCTTCTTCTAGAGAATTCGGCGGATGTCTCGAGAGATAGATAACAGCGACTCGAGAAACTTCTCTACTCTATATAAAATCCTCTTCAGCAATCGAATGAAGACAGTGTTCTCAGTTTTGTGTTGAGAGCGTGAGGTTGTGTGAGCTTGTGAGAGACGAGTGTTAAAAGCGTGAGGTTGTGTGATCTTGTGAGAGACTAGTGTTAAGAGTGGTGCGGCTGTGAGAGTTTTTTTTTTCTACAATTGGAGCAAAGTGCAATTGAAGTTTGGGTGTAGGGGCACTGCCTCGAAGTTTGAGAAAGTCATTGGTAAAGGAGCTGCGAGGAGAAGTAGAATTAGATTGAGAAAGCCATTGGCTAAAGGAGCTAGGCAGAGCCGTTTTCTCTCAAGAAAATAGAGCCGAGGATTTCAAAGGAGCTCCGCAGAGAAATTTGCTTGTGTGCTGGACAGAGGGCGAAGCTTGTGTTCGGTTGAAGAAAGGAGGTTTGTGTTTCTGCTAGTATAAAATTGTGTGTCGTATATTTCCTTTGAGGAATGTTGTATATGGTTGTAACAAAAAAATTGCAGCATATGTTTTTCTGAGAAAATGATAGCTTGCAGTTTGTTTATGCATTCTCTAATCTCTATTAGAAAATGACAACATTTCTGAGAAGTTGGTTCTAGCTATAAACATGTTTTATTGGGGACTAATTCTCTAAGGCCAGAAGAAAAGATTCATTTTTGAAGTGACTTTATAATTTTGGACTAATTCTCTAAGGCCACTTTGGAAGGAAAGATTCATAACGTAAGGTTATTAAGGAATAAGTAAACAAAAAAGGTTGTTAAGGAATAAGTAAAAAAAGAAGGTTGTTATTATTAGTGATTGATTAAGGAAATTAATTATTGAAGTTGTGAAAAAATTGTATCTTGGTGGTTGGTACTTAAGGATTCAAAAACTTATTGACAATGGCTAATGCATTGGCTGAATCTTATTTCTCTGACTCTAACAAGTTAGATGGTGAAAATTATGCAAATTGAAAGTTTAAGTTCCACACTTTGATAGAAGTCAACAATACATGGGCGATTGTGTCTGGAGCTGAAGTTAACCCAATGTCCCCTCAAGCCACAGATGTTGCAATTCAAGATTGGGAGCGACGGGAAAACAAAACAAAGGTGCTTTTGCGGATGATGGTTAAGGAAAACATTATTCCACACATTAGAGAGTGAAAAACATCTAAGGAGACATGGGACACTCTCAAAAATTTCTATGAGACGAAGACTACAAATCGAATATTGTATTTAAAGAGTAAGCTTCTTTCAATTAAGATGGAAGAAAATGAAAGTGCTAGTGATTTTATTTCTAGAATTAAAGATCTAAAGGATAAATTAGGTGACATTGGTGAATAAGTATCTATTACAGACTTGGTTACTGTGGCATTAAAACATTAAATGGAATGCTTAATTAATATCAAATGTTTATAACTGGTCTTTCAGCTAGAGAGAAGGCTCCTACTTTTGATGAGTTGGCAGGTATACTTCTACAAGAAGAAGAGCAGAGAAGAAGACTTAAACGGAAATCCCCCAATTCAGATTTGGCATTGATGGCCAAAGGGAAGCAATCCTTCAAAGGCAAAAAGTGGGAGAAAAATAAATGAAAAAAGCCACAGGTAAAATCATTCAAGGTACCCCTTTACCAAGGACAAATTCCAAATCATGTAGAGATGATGTGTGTTATTACTGTGGAAAACCTGGTCATTTTGCTAAGAATTGCATGAAAAGGAGGTCTGATCAATTTAAACAAAGAAGGCATTCAGGAAATTATGTTGATAGAGATGAAGCAATTAGTCAAGATGTTAGCAATCTTAAATTTTTTGTGTCCAATGCTGCTTTATCAGCAGAAACTAATGATGATAATGCTTGGTTTATAGATTCTGGTGCATCAATCCATATGTCATGCAAAATAGATTGGTTTGATACTTATCATGAGATTAATAATGGTCGACACATCTATTTAGGAGATAATAGATCACATGAAATTAAAGGATATGGTAATATAAGTGTTATGATGCCTAATGGACAAGAAAAACAAATTCGAAATGTGGTGTATGTTCTAGGATTAAAGAAGAGCTTGATTTCAGTCTCTACTATCACAGATCAACATTTAAAAGTTGAATTTTTGAAATCACATTGTTTGGTAAAGGATGTGCAGGACAACTACAAGGTTGTTGCAAAAGGAATGAGAGTTGGAGGCTTATACAAATTGGATGTAATGAAGAATGGGCATCAAGCTATGGCATCAATAGGCATGTCAACTATAGAGCTTTGGCGTCAAAGGTATGGACTCTTAAATCATAATGACCTAATGTTACTACAAAAGAAATTGATGGTAGAAGGTCTTCCAATTATTAAGGGTGAACACTTTGAATGTGAAGGTTGTGCACTAGGAAAACAACATAGGGAAGAATTTCTTGTGCATGAAAATAGAAGAAAACATGAAATACTTGAACTAGTGCATACTGATGTATGTGATCCAGTGCAAACTAAGTCACTTGGTGGAGCATATTACTTTCTTATATTTATTGATGATAGCACTAGATACACCTAGGTATACTTTATAAGAAACAAAAGTGACATGTTTGAATACTTTAAAGAATTCAAGAGTATGGTTGAAAAGCAAACAGGAAAGAGCATTAAAATTCTTCGATCAGATAAAGGTGGTGAATACACTTCAGGAGCTTTTATCAAATATTGCAAACAAAATGGAATTATGCAAAAATTTACAATACCACATACACCTCAACAAAATGGAGTAGCTAAAAGAAAGAATAGAACATTAGTTGAATGTGCTCGAAGTATGTTAAAAAGTAAAGGACTTTCTAATAGTTTTTGGGCTGAAGCCATTAACACAGTTGTATATCTTAAAAATAGAAGCCCTACTAAGTATCTTGAGCATAAAACACCATTTGAAGCATTTTATGGTTTTAAACCTAAAGTTAGTCATTTAAGGATATTTGGATGCAAGGCCTTTACTCATATTCCTAAAGAGGACAGGAGAAAGTTAGATGCCAAAGCCATCAAATGTATTTTTATGGATATTGCACTCATCAAAAAGCATATCAAATGTATGATCCAAGTACTCACAAGGTCTTTGCAAGTAGAGATGTTATATTTCATGAGCATGTAGATAAACATATAAAATAAGATGAACATAATATACGGCAATCTTCTTATGAAAACTTTAAGGAAGAAGAAGAAGTTGTGGAATCAACTCAAGTACAAGAACACATGGACATTCCAAAAGACACATCAAGGAATCAAAGTCCACAAAGAAGTGATGAAGGCACTCCACAGAGAAGAAAAGGAGAAGGTACTCCATAAAGTAATGAATCTCTAAGAAGTTTAACATGACAGATTCAAGCCCCCATCAAGTATAAAGATTATGCCTTAATGTCTCAAGTAATGATTGTTTTTGAGCCCTTAAATTATGAACAAGCCAAAAATCATAAAGAATGGATGGAAGCTATGAAAGAAGAATATGATTCTATAATGAAAAATGAAACTTGGGAATTAACAAAATTTCCTGAAAATAAAGTCCCTATAGGATCAAAATGGTTGTACAAGACAAAATTTAATGCAGATGGTAGCATAGACAAGTATAAGGAAAAATTGGTTGCAAAAGGTTATTCACAAAAAGAAGGTATAGATTATGAAGATACCTTTGATCCGGTTGAAAAAATGAATACAATCAGAATAATGATAGCATTGACAACTAAATATGATTGGAAGCTACATCAATTAGATGTAAAGTCAGATTTTCTAAATGGTGACTTAGAGGAAGAGATTTATCTTGTTCAACTAGAAGGATTTGTAAAGAAGGGTCAAGAACATCTTATATGCAAATTAAAAAAGACCTTATATGGACTAAAACAGGCCCCCAAATATTGATATGAGAAAATCGACAAATTCTTCTTTCAGCAAAGATTTAAAAAAGTAAAAATAATCCTAATTTGTATGTTAAGACAGATAGAAATGAGGATATACTATTACTCTCTATATATGTTGATGATCTAATAATAACAGGGAGTGTTGATAAATTGATTACAGATATAAAAATAAAGTTATCACAGGAATTTAAAATGAAGGATTTTGGTGAGATGCACTATTGTCTAGGTCTTGAAGTATGGAGAGATGATGGAAGAACGCTAATCACACAAAGAAAATATACAAATGAAGTACTAAAGAGATTTCATATGAATCGATGTAAAGCAGTGAGTACTCCATTAGAACAAAATATCAAATTAAGAAGTGATGATGGAACAAAAGAGGTGAATGGAACATTGTATTGACAATTAGTGGGAAGTCTGAATTATGTCACTACCACTAGACCAGACATTGCTTATGTAGTAAGCATACTTAGTCAATTCATGGCTAAGCCTCATGAAAGCCATTGGATAGCAGCAAAAAGGGTCCTTCGATATTTAAAGAGAACTATCAATTTTGGTATTGAATATAATAATGCTTGTAATGTTGAATTGACAGGTCATTCTGATTCTGACCTGGCTGGAAGTCCAGATGATAGAAAATCCACCACTGGATATGTCTTCAATATAGGATCGGGAGCTATATCATGGAGTAGTAAGAAACAAGCAATAGTCTCCTTGTCATCAACTAAAGCAGAATATAAAGCATTATGTAGTGGAACCTATGAAACTATATGGCTCAGAAGAATAATTGAAGATGTTGGTGAAAGTCAACAAGAACCTACCATGATTAGATGTGACAATCAAAGCACTATGAAACCGGGGAACAATTCTGTATGTCATGCAAGGTCAAAACATATAGACATCCAATATCATTTTGTAAGAGAAAAGGTCCAATCAAAAGAACATTTTGTAAGAGAAATTTATCTAATATACTGTAATACAAAGGAAAATGTAGCTGACATATTCGCTAAGCCTATTGGGAAGGCAAAATTTGAGTTTTGTAGAAGTAAGTTATGTGTTGTAGAAAATCAAGATTATATTGTAAGCCTAGCTGAGACTTAGACTAGCAGGCATGACAATTAAGAGTATGTTTACAATATCTTATGTATTTTCATATGGTTGGAATTAAGAGGGAGTGTTGGAAAACATTAATTCCAACCACCTACAATAAATGCAATAGCTAGCTTTTTCTGGAGAATTCAGCGGGTGTCTCGAGAGATAGATAGCTTCTTGGATAAGCCACCGACTCCATAAACTTCTTTGCTGTATATAAAAACCTCTTCAGCAATCAAATGAAGATAGTGTTCTGAGTTTTGTGTTCAGTATCTGTGTTGGGTTATCTTGTTCCTTCCCAGTGAAAAAGTTCCTTCTCGATGCCCAAATCTCTACACATACTGCATTATTTTATAGCAATTTGTGTTTGCATTTCCGGAAGTGAACCATTTACAAAATTTGAAGCCATATTCACGACTGCAAAATCTGAGGACAACTCCCAACTCCAGCAATAGAAAATTTTATGTACGATTCTCTATGAAGGAAGTATATTCTGACTCTGAGTGAATTTTACTTTTTCCATTATGTTCTTGTGACCTGGAATAATTCGAAGCAGATTCAGTTTTCTTTCTTTGAAAAGAGGTTCCATTATATCTAGTCAATCCGAAAACTTGTTGGTTGAGGAATTGACGAGACTTAGGAGTGGCCAGGAGACATATAATAATTTACATGTATTCATTTGATGTATATGCCTTTTTCAAACAGTTATAGATGGTCGAATCGATTTGTTCAACCGAGGAACCTTTAAGTCACTTAGGATATGACTTTAACCCCACTTGCATGTTAAGCCCACACTGAATTTGATTCTCAAAACTGAACTTTTCATAATGGTTTCTAAAACTATTCCAATTTGCGAAGATCCTATAGCTCACGCACGCAACATAGATTGTTCTGACATCCACTGCAAAGATGTTTCTAACTAGGCTTTAGAAATATCATATTTCAAGAGGTGTGTAACTGAACAAGATATTCAATGTCTTTCAGGAGAACAAGATATTCAACAATATTTTATAATAAGATAGCCCTAAGTGGTTAGCCAAGTCAGATAGATTAAGTTACAGATAGCTTCTCGCTTTTTTCGAATATCTTGCTTGGACAAATGGCCGCTGTTATAAAGCCCATACCAAGTGGGCATGTTATTTCTTCGTCAACTACTTGTTTGCCGCTGCCAGATAATTTGAAAACGCTAAAATTAGAATCTTTTGATTGTAAATATAAAGCTGACTCCGTTCAGCTATTATCTCCGTTAGTAGTTTGCAGCAGAGAACGCACTGATGAGGCAAGGAGAAGCTACTGATCATGACGACAATATGAAACTGTGAAAGACAAATTGGAAAACAAACCATTTAAAATAAATCATTTGATATTAGTAAGGTATTATCAGAGAAATAACATGAATACTATGTGAAAATTTTATCTTACACATTTTACATTATCCAATGCATAACATTACAAAGTGGACATGGTATTACCGGACATGTTTTCACAATGGCGACATATATTTAATATAAAAAAGTGTATAAATATATAAAATAAAAAAAACAGTAAGTTCACCTGGCTCGGGTTTATGTTTGAGTTTGAGAATATTGAAATTCGGGAAAAAATTATCAGGAAAAACTAGTATATAAAATTCGTTATCAAAACTAGTGTTAAATTATTTAAGTTTTATATTTTTTATAATAAATATTATATAAAATTTTATATCATAAACATATTGCTCTTGATTTCTAATTTTTTTTTTTTCAAACACAGTAAGTTGATTTTAATGATTAAATTTTATGGAATTTATTTGGTTTGTTTTCTTTGTTAGGAGTAGAATAGATGGTGATGAGTTGTATTGTTAAGTTTCTCACTTATGTAAAGATTATCTATTCAAAATTTGTGAGAAAAAATACAGTCATGTTAAGGATTGGTGTTGTCTTATTTTCTCAACCGATAAATAAAGCCTAATATAATCTCTAAAAAAAACTCAAAAAAACAAAAACAAAAAAATTAACTTGTCTTCATATTAACCCCTCCTAATTTTATGGATACAATGGTCCTAATTTTATGGATACAATTTGGATAATAATTTAAGGATTGGTATTGTCTTATTTTCTCAACCTATAAATAAAGCCTAATATAATCTCTAAAAAAACTCAAAAAACAAAAACAAAAGAATTGACTTGTCTTCATATTTGCCCCTCCCAATTTTATGGATAAAATTTGGATAATGAAGTGAATTAGGACCAGTAACCATTATATATATTTGACATATATAAATGAAAGTACTTTTAAATAGATAGGTTTAATTATATTGAAAAAGTTTCATATTTTAGTATTTTTTATTAGTTAAGTGGGCTGATTTCCAACTTAAGATTTAAATTTTCTTAAACTTATTGTCACAATTTTCTCTCTCATTTATATTTATGTTTTAGGATTATTCTCTTTCATCGGCCATTCGATCTATATTTTATATTTGATCATAAAATATAAAATTAATTTTAAAATATAATTATTTTTATTAAAAAATACACTTAAATATCAATTTTGATTTTAATATTTCAATATCCTTATATCGATGATTTTAAAATTTGAATACTTGTCCAATCTGCGTTTTTATTTGTACTTATATTTGATTTTTATTCATATTTATCATTATTTAATTTATATAATTTTATTAACTAAATCATATTATTTATATAAAATTAATTTAAAAAAATAAAAAATAATGTATACCAAAGATTAAAATAAATTAATTAATTTATGAAAAATAAAATAAATAAATATGAGTCAACATCCTTTCATCAAGTAATGTGACAAGTTTCTATTTTGTTTTATTTTTGTCAAAGTAACCTCTTAAGTTATTTTCAACTAAAGTTATTTTTAATTCTCATTTCTACATTCACATTTGAATTACATTCATTCTTACTATGTACCATTACATGACTCTATAATAAGAGAAACCACATCAACAGGCCTTTACTATTTATAAATACCTAGCCATAGCCATAACCTTGCATGAAGAAAAATGGTGGAACAGCAATAATCTAATGCACATTCAACCTTGAAATGTTTGACTATAGTCTACTTTTGCGTGCCAGTTGGATTCAACAATATTTCCCTTTATCGTTACCACGAAGTTTGAATATATTGCCCTTTTGCCCGTCTGTTAGAATTAGATTTCTCCACAACACGCTGCGATCAACAAAACGGAAATATGATTTTCGTTAAGTGACCCTTTGGCGTTCACATAAGGGAGTTTGCAAAACTCTTTTTTCAAAAGAAAAAAGATTTGGTTTTATTATTATAGGTAAAGTTCAGTGCAGGTTTTAGAAAATAAACATGTAAGGATGGTTATAGTTTGGTGATTCTGTAAGCTTTTGTCTATTATGATAAATTAATTTTCCGTACTCAGCATCTAATATTACAAAATGATTCTGTAAGCTTTTGTCCATTATGATAAATTAATTTCTCGTACTCAGCATCTAATATTACAAAATGTTGTCCATATCCAAAATAACATGTTAAAAAAACAAAAAAGGTAGTGTTAAATATATTGAATATTTTACTATCAGTTCATGAGAAGTTAAACAAGATAAATAGAAAAGAAGCAGATCAGATTTTGTTGCGGCAAGTAGATCACTCCTTCCTCTTTTGATGTGCCTGTCAACTGAAATTTTGTAGTTCATAACCCTGTATTGTCCATCCAAGCCTTCTTTTGACAGTTTATCTGCCTTCTTATTCGCATCCCTGTAAATATGATTTATGGTGTAGGATGTTAGGGAGCCTAGCATTTGTTTTATCCTGTTGATCCGTCTGGCTAATAGAGGAAGGTATTATTCAGTCAATCCATATATCCCTTCTATGAGAGATCTAGAGTCACCATAGATGTTGATGTTGTGCAATTGTTTCTCTTTTACAAACCATAGCAATCCCCATAGTGCAATGATTTCTTCTCTAGTGTTAGTGTCAGGGCCACCATGCCAAGAGAGGTTGTATTGTGAATTTCTGTCCAGCTTGAGTACCACTCCACACCCACACAATCCCACTTGTGTTGCGCCATCGAACCATCCAGGGCAAGTTTATATTCAGAGGTTCCCTTTTCTCCGCTGTGTTCCTATGAGAT
This sequence comes from Pinus tabuliformis, assembly GCA_031772625.1. NCBI lineage: Eukaryota > Viridiplantae > Streptophyta > Pinopsida > Pinales > Pinaceae > Pinus > Pinus tabuliformis. The sequence goes on from CM062816.1 coordinate 501,356,094, forward strand.
TTTGCATCCTGTGGTATGGCGTTCATCCAAGATATAGCTCTGAAACAAATTTTGTTTTTATCAATAGGATGTCCCTCAAATATATGGTAATTCCGAGCATTCCATATCTCCCAAATGATATATATAGGCATCTCTTGTTGGGTGTGGACCCTGATTATCTTCTATATTTAAAGGTTTCAGTCAGATGTATACCCCAGGAAGACTGTACACCCCTCCACGTGGGCGGGGTACGGGGCGGGACTTGTCCCCCCTGCGGGGGTCCAAGGGCGCTAATCCCCCCCGGCTGGGGTGTCTGGGGGCCAGCAGTTCCCCGGAGAGGGTTCGGGGGCAGCGCCCCTGAAGCCAAAAATAGATGTAAAATTACCTTGTAAAAGTCTAGTAATTTCTAGTCAATCTGGGCCGTTCATTAGGCAGATGATCTGACAGTAGAAGTTATGTTTAATTTAGGGTTTTTTGCCCTAGAAGGAAACCCCTCACTATATATGAGGGAATTGTATTGCATCTATGTATATCTGTATTCTGAGTGAGGAAGAGAGAGGAGATTGAGAGCGAAGAGGGTGTTACAACAGATCTGTTGTAGGTTGTATCTCTTCAGTTTGTTGGATAATATAATAAAAGAAGGACTGGCTGTTTCTCTGTGGACGTAGCCCAAACTAGGTGAACCACATATATCTGTGTCTCTCTTGTTTTATGCATTTTCTGTGTTTATATTTCTGCAATATTTTATGTGTTCCATTGCTCCGTAATATATAATTTTCTAACAACTGGTATCAGAGCCAAAGGTATATTTGGCTAATAAACTCGTAGGAGAGAAGGGTTCCTGGTTCGAGTGGGAGCAATGATGAAAGACAATAGGTTTAGGGTCGAAAAATTCAATGGCCAAAACTACCAGTTGTGGAAGATGCATATGGAAGATTATTTGTATCAGAGAGATCTGTACCTACCATTGAGCGAAAAGACAAAGAAGTCGACGAGTATGATAGACACAGAATGGGATATTCTAGACAGAAAGGCACTTGGAGCAATATGGTTGTGCCTAGTGGCATCGGTAGCGTTTAATATTTCAGAGGAAGCGACAACACAGGGTTTAATGTCAGCATTGGCCAAACTATATGAAAAACCCTCAGCCTCAAATAAGGTATTTCTTATGAAGCATTTATTTAATATGAACATGTTAGAAGGTGGATCTGTTGCAAATCATTTAAATGATTTTAATACAGTTACAAGTCAGTTAAGTTCTGTAGGGGTAAATTTTGGTGATGAAGTTAGGTCTCTGTTATTTCTGTACTCATTGTCAGAAAGTTGGTATTGTTTAGTTATGGCCATTAACAACTCTGTCTCTGGATCTAGTACTCTAAAGTTTGATGATTTTGTCGGTGCACTCCTTAGCAAGGAAATGCGACGGAAAAGGTCTCGTGAGACATCAGGTAATACTTTGACTACGGAGACTAGGGGAAGAAAAATGGAAAGAGGAAAGAGTCTAGGATATCGCAGTAAGTCAAGAAAAGGAAGATCTAAGTTTAGATTGGGGATAGTGTGCTAGAAATGTGGGAAGAAAGGACACCTGAAGAAAGACTGCAAGTCTCGAAAGGGAAAAGAAGGAGACACGCGACAAGAAAATAATCATGAAGTGAATGTAACAGGTGATGTGTTGCAATATGCTTTGATTCTTTCAGTAGAAAATATTATTGATGCATGGGTGGTAGATTCAGGAGCCTCATTCCATGCCACACCTGATAGAAATCATTTTCATGATTATGTTCTAGGAGATTTTGGACAGGTTCGATTGGGTGATGATAAACCCTATAAAATCGTTGGAATGGGTACAGTTTTCATAAAATAGCAAAATGGAAATCAATGGCTATTGAAGAAGGTAAGGCATGTTCCAAATTTGAAGAAAAATCTGATTTCAACAGGGCAATTGGGAGGTAAAGGTTGCATAACTACTTTCACAGATAAAACTTGGAAAGTCACTAAAAGATCCCTGGTAATAGCGAAAGGAGAAAAGGTTGGTACATTATATTTATGCAATGGTATTTCTAATTCTGTTAATGCTTTAACCTCTACAAGAGAAGATACGACATTGTGGCATCATAAGCTCGGGCACATGAGTGAAAGGGGATGCAGATTCTTCACTCAAGAAATTTGTTACCAGGTTTGAAGCATGTTGATTTAAAATTTTGTGAGAATTGTGTTTATGGAAAACAAAAGAGAGTCAGATTCCTTAGAGTTGGGAAAGAAAAGAAGAGCAAAAAATTAGAGCTTGTGCATACAGATGTATGGAGACCTGCTCAAGTATCATCTCTTGGTGGCTCTCATTATTATGTTACTTTTATTGATGATGCAACCAGAAAAACCTAGATTTATTGTATTCAAAATAAATCTAATGTATTTGATACTTTCAAGAAATGGAAAGCTTTGGTTGAAAATGAGACAGGAAAAAGGTTGAAGTGTCTCAAATCAGATAATGGAGGTGAATATTGCAGCAAAGAGTTTGATAGGTACTTCTCAAAAAATGGAATTCGCAAAGAGAAGACAGTTCCAGGAACACCACAAGAAAATTGTGTGTCAGAAAGGATGAATAGGACAATCATGGAGTGTGCAAAGTGCATAAGATTGCATGCAGGATTGCCTTTACAATTTTGCGCAGATGCTGTAGATACTGTTGTTTATCTAATAAATAGAAGGCCTTCAAGTTCCCTAGATGGTGGTATTCCAAAGGAGGCATGGACAGGTAAAAAGGTAGACTACTCATTTTTAAAGACTTGGTTGTGAAGCTTTTGTCCACATTAACAAAGAAAATAGAACAAAGCTTGAGGCAAAATCAAAGAAATGTACCTTTATTGGATATGTTGTTAATGATTTTGGTTATTGATTATATGATTATGAAAATCACAAAATCATTAGGAGTAGAGATGTAATATTCAATTAAAAGGTTTTGTATAAGAATTAGTTGCAGGAAAAGAAACAAGAAAAAGAAAACAGAGAATACACAGTGCTTGACGATATCACAGAAAAAGTGATGGTGCCTGAAAATTGTAATGATCAACAGCCAAAACAACAACCACAACAGCAACAAGCACTTCAAACACCTGAAAGTGGTGTTAGAAGATCTACTAGGATAAGTAGACCCCTTGAACAATACTCTCCTTCATTATATTATGTATTGTTGACTGATTCAGGTGAACCAGAATGTTATGAAGAAGCAGTGTAGGTAGAAACTAGCAAGAAGTGGGAGTAAGCCATGAAAGAAGAGATGGACTCCTTAGCACATAACCAGACTTGGGACTTAGTCAGGTTTCCTGCAGGTAAAACAGCATTGCAGAATAAATGGGTTTACAGGGTGAAGGAAGAAGATGGAGGAAAATAGAGGTACAAAGCTAGACTTGTGGTGAAGGGGTTTGCACAGAAGAAAGGCATTGATTTTGATGAAATATTTTCTCCTGTTGTTAAAATGACTTCAATCAGAACTATTTTAAGTCTAGTAGCAGCTGAAGATTTTCATCTTAAGCAGTTGGATGTAAAGACAGCCTTTCTCCATTGGGATTTGGAGGAAGAGATATATATGCAGCAACCACAAGGATATGAGGTAAAAGGGAAGGAAAAACTAGTGTGCAGGTTGAAGAAGAGCTTGTATGGCTTAAAACAGGCTCCAAGGTAGTGGTATCTAAAATTTGACAGGTTTATGTTTGAACAAGGTTATACTAGATGTCACTCTGATCATTGTGTTTATCTCAAAAGGAAAAATGATGGCAGTTATATTATATTGTTATTGTATGTAAATGACATGCTTGTTGCAGGTTCTAACATGTAGGAAATAAATGTGCTCAAAAGAAAATTGGCAAACTCATTTGCAATGAAGGATTTGGGTGCTACAAAACAAATCTTTGGTATGATAATAACTATAGACAGGAAGAATCACAAATTAACATTGTTTCAAAGTGAGTACATAGAAAAGGTGTTGAAAAGGTTTAATATGCAAAATGCAAAACTAGTTAGTATACCTTTGGCTATCCATTTCAAATTAAGTAAGGAGGTGTGTCCAAAGACTCAAGAAGAAATGGCTCATATGTCTAAAGTTCCATATGCATCAGCAGTTGGAAGCTTAATGTATGCAATGGTCTGCACAAGGCCTGATATTGCATATGCAGTGGGAGTTGTAAGCAGGTACATGAACAATCTAGGAAAATAACATTGGATGGCGATGAAGTGGATTTTCAGGTATTTGAGAGGTACCACAAATCAAGCATTATGCTTTGGTGGTTCAAACATTGCTCTACAGGGATATGTTGATGCAGATATGGTAGGTGATAGAGATAACAGGAGGAGCACAACAGGGTATGTGTTTACTGTAGGTGGAACAGATATCAGTTGAGTTTCAAAAATCCAAAGTGTTGTTGCACTTTCAACAACAGAAGCAGAGTATGTCACTGCTACAGAGGCTAGTAAAGAAATGATTTGGTTACAAAGATTTCTGGATGAACTGGGTAAGAAGTAGGAGTTGGGCAGGTTATACAGTGACAGCCAGAGTGCCATACATCTTGCAAAGAACTCTGCATTTCATTCCAAGACTAAACATATACAACTCAAGTACCATTTCATACGGTCAGCATTGGAAGATGGACAGTTGAATCTGGAAAAGATACACACTAGCCAGAATCTTGCAGATATGCTAACAAAAGTTGTAACCAAGGAGAAACTGATAATCTGCTCAGTTTCAATTAGTCTTCAAGTATGATGAAGAAGATGAGAAACAGCCAAGTCCAAAGTGGAGTCATTGTTTAGCAAATGAAGCAGCGGTGGAGTTGCTATAATCAGTCTCCAAGTCGGAGATTGTTGGGTGTGGAGCCTGATTATCTTTTGTATTCAAAGGTTTCAGCCGGACGTATACCCCAGCAGGACTATACACCCCTCCACGCGGGGGGGTGGGGGTGTGGGGGGGACTTGTTCCCCCTGTGAGGGTCCGGGGGGGGCTAATGCCCCCTGGCTGGGGGGTTCTAGGGTTAGCGGTCCCCCGTCGGGGGTTTAGGGGCAGCGCCCCTAAAGCCAAAAATAGATGTAAAATTGCCTTGTAAAAGTCTAGTAATTTCTAGTCAATCTGGGCCGTTCATTAGGCAGATGATTTGACGGCAAAAGTTATGTTTAATTTAGGGTTTTTTGCCCTAGAAGGCAACCCCTCACTATAGATGAGGGGATTGTATTGCGTCTATGTACATCTGTATTTTGATTGAGGAAGAGAGAGGAGATTGAGAGCGAAGAGGGTGTTACAGCGGATCTGTTGTAGGTTGTATCTCCTCAGTTTGTTGGATGATATAATAAAAGTAGGATTGATTGTTTCTCCATGGACGTAGCCCAAACTGGGTGAACCACATATATCTGTGTCTCTCTTTTTTTATGCATTTTCTGTGTTTTTATTTCTGCAATATTTTATCTATGAAATTGCTCCATAATATATAATTTTCTAACAACATCTTGTTGGAGTCACGATTATCGTTACACCAAAACCCGCAGGTGTTAGTAAACAGACACGTCACTAGATTTAAGCACATGCCACAAAACACACGGTCACATGCCACTAAACACACGGTGAGCGTTGACCTTCTACACCGCCATTGACGAGGAGACAACAATCTCCCCCTAACGCGAGCCCAGTGTGTTTTGAACTCGAGACCTCTGGCTTCGATACCACTTGTTGGAGTCATGATTGCTATTACACCAAAACCTGTAGGTGTTAGTAAATAGACACATCGCTAGATTTAAGCACATGCCACAAAACACACGGTCACATGCTATGAAACACACGGTGAGCGTTGACCTTCTACACCGCCATTAACAGGGAGCCAACATCTCTTTATTCTTTACTATACTATCGGACCAAAGGGACATATTATGTTCTAAGTTAGATGCCATGCTAAATGGAATGTTTAGGAATTGAGCGATACTTCTCCAAACCTGTGTAGTCGAAGGACAAGAGAAGAAAATATGGTCTACAGTTTCTATGGAGTCTCTACAGAAGATGCAAAAACCATGTCCTTGGAAACCTCTTTTTAGTAAGTGAACTTTATTCTTCCATACAAGCCAAGCAAATAAAATTAATTTTAATGGGATCTTCAACTTCCATACCATGTAGAACCAAGATGTCTGTTGTAGATTGTGTCTTTGTCTAATGTAAAATCTGTATGATTCAACAACAATGGGAGTCTGTTTGTACAATTTCCCACTCCATGTGATGTTGTCACTGAGAGCATTGTGTAATAGGCCTGTCTGGCTGAGGCTAGTGGTGAATTCTTTCCATTCAATGGCACATTTCCCTACCAGTCCCATGTCTGTAGCTTCTTTCCAAATAGGACAGTCGTTCTGATATCTTCTTATTGCTTGGCCTAGAAATATATATCCATTTTTGTTGATGATGTCCAATGTGTGTCCCTATATGTTCCTCTCTCTATTCATACCTTTGATGTAGTTTGTACCAATCAGAATTTTCCAACCATTTCCAAACTCCCACTCTATCTTCATGAGCCACCAAGGGAGAATTTTCATAGACTTTTCGGAATTAAAGACCCATTTGTTCTGATGTTGGTATTATTCTTGAACAAACTCTCCATGCCAGATTGTCTCAAGTATTTTGAGTGAATGATGTCCTCGCAAATCCCAAGATTGTTTATAGCTCTCCAAAAATATTTTATCAGCAGAGCTTGTCCAAAAAAATTATTTTCTAGGAATCCCCAACCGTCGAATTCCTTAGGAATTGCCAGGTCAGCCCATTTGCAAAGGTGAGGTTTTGTAGGGGTCCTTGCACCACTCAAGAGAAAATTGGTCACAATGGACAATATTTTATTTGCAATGGATTTTGGGATCATGAATAGATGTTTCCATAAGAAAATAATCTATCGTAGAACCACTTGTACAAGTAACATAGTTCCCGATCAAAGGAAAAAATTATCGAGTACCCATTTTTTTGAGGTAGCGAAAAATCACCCTATTTTGAAAAGTGGTGATGCATAATACACTTTTTTTTTACCATACTTTGGCACTTTAAATTTTCTAGAGCATATTTTTAAGACTTTAAATTTTTCTAGAGCATATGTTTACCACTTCAAATTTTTTTTATGTATCAAGTATCAAGATTTTTTTAAAAATTTTAGTGATTTTCATACTAATTTTGAAAAGTGTTGATGCAACATCAACCCCTTTTTATAGAGGGCTTATTTTTGACACTGTAAATTTTCTAATGTATTGAGTGTGGATAAAAATTTTAAATTTTTGTGATTTTCATGCAAATTTTGAAAATCAGCCTTTTTTGAAGGCATATTTTTTACACTTAAAATTTTATGAAGTCTTAAATATGCACAATTTTTTTATTTAAATGTTGATTCTTTAACAATTGTTGAAGTTATCTTATTTCTCTTCTTGTTTTTCGTTCTAAGATGTTTGTTTTTTAAAGGATTTCAAAATATGTGTTTTTTGTTTTTTTTGCAATGTTTTTTTATAATTAATTTTTTAATTAGTTTTGCAAAATTTAAAAAAGAAAAATGACATTAATATTTTGAAGTTAAGATTTTTTTTATAAATTTATATATATCTAATTAATATTTTAATACACAAATAATTAAGGGTTACTAAAATATAATAATGTTAAAAAACACAAAATATATATACATATAAACAAAAAACAAAAACGATAAATACTAAAAAAACAAAAAAAACAAAAACAGTTAAGTCAAAAATGATAAAAATTCTTTATATATATATATATATATATATATATTTTGAAAAAACAAAAAAAAAAAATTGATATAGATCATTAAAAAATTAACAAATAAAAAAAAGGTTAAACACAATGACAAACTAATTTTTAAATAAATTAATTAAAATTATATATATATATATATATATATATATATATATATATATATATATATAAAATATTTAGGAAAAAAACCATTCATAAAATAAAACAAAAAAAATTATTAAAAAAAATGAAACTAGAAAAGATGGTAAAAAATATAACATCTAAACTTTATAAAAAAAAATAAAATATTTTAAAATATAAATAAATAAAAATTAATAAAAAAATTTAAAATTTAAAATATTTATAAAAAATTAAAATATTTTTTCTAAATAACTAAATTAAATTAATTAATTAAAATTTTATTATTTAAATTTATTTAAAAAAAATTATTATATAAAATTAAATTTAAAAAAAATATATTTAAAAAAATTATAATTTATAAATTAAAAAATTATAGTTTAAAAAAATTATAATTTTAAGTTTTAAAAATTAGTTTTTTTATTAAAAAATGAAAAAATATTTGGCCCCCAGCCCTAGCCTGGCCGAGTGCCGATTCTCGTAATCAGCCCCAGCCCAGTCGACTGTCGATTCTCGCAATTGGCCCTAGCCTAGCCAAGTGCTGATTCTCCTTGGCAAAATGGGAGCTTGAGGGTCGGTTGAGCAGCCCTCTTGCCCAGCTCGATTGGCCCTTAGGCAGCCCTTAGGTTCCCACCTGGGCGAGGGCCGATTCTGAGAATCTATCGATGGCCATACTGGGGTTGGGAGTTAATTTTTTTTTCAATTTTTAATTAAAAATAATGTTTTTAAAACTTTTAAAACGTAAATTTAATTTATAAATTTTAAATATATATATATATATATATATATATATATATATATATATAGATATATTTAAAAGAATACCAAATATAAAATTTCAATTTATAAATTTATAAATTATAATTTTTTAAAACATAAAATTTAAATAATATTTTTTTTAATTTAATTTTATTGAATATTTATTTTACATAATTTTTAATAAAAAAAATAATTAAATTTTTTTTTAATTGTTTTTTAATTTAATTTTGTTTAAATATTTGAACTTTAAAAAAATATTAGTTTTATTTAATGTTTTTAAATTTTAATTTATTTGTATTTTTTAGTTTTTATTTTTTAAGTTTATATATATTTTTTATCATGTTTTAAATTTTTATTATTTTTAATATTTTTTTATTTCTTTTTAATTTTTTTAATTTTTAGTTAATGAAATTAAATTAAAATAAATAAATAAAAATCTACATAATCTTTTTAATAAAAAAATTTTATAATGTTTATATTTTATGTTTTTTTAAAATTATATATATATATACATATATATAATTAATGGGTTTTAAATTTTTTTATTTTTGAAATGTTTTTTAATATATTTTTAATTTTTTATTTATTTTCAAAAAAATAGTCTTTATTTTTATTTGTTTATTTTTTTAATTATCTAATTTGCTTTATGTATTTGTTTTTTTAATTAAATTTTTAAGCTTTTTCGTTCGATTATAATCTTTTTGTTTTTCGTTTTTCGTTTTTTCTATTTTTGGTTTTTATTATTTTTAAAAGTTTTATTTTTTTAAATTAATTTTTAATATTTTTAAATAATTTGTAATTGTAAAATTTTAATTAATTTTTTTTAAATTAATTTTAATGGTTTTATCTTATGTTTGTTTTAAATTTTAAATTTTTTTCAATGTCTATATATTTTTTTTAATAATTTTTATTTAAATTATAATTTTTTTAATATTATTTTTTAATTTTTATTTATTTATTTTTGACTTTATAATTGAATTTTTTTTTTTAATTGATTTTAGTTTGTATTAATTTTTTTTATATATTTTTATATTTTCTAATTCATTTTTATTTTTATTCTTTTAGTATTAAATTTTTAATTCTTTTCTTTAAATTATTATTTCTTTTTCTTTTTAATTTTTTTTATTTAATTTAGCTTTTTAGAAATTTTATACTTGTATTTTCTTATGTTATCTATATTATTATTTTTGTTCTATTACGAATCATAGTAAGTGGTTCAAAGCATGTGGACTCTAAAAACTATTTTTTGATTTTGTGTAAAATATTTTATATTTATTTTTTATGTTTGATTTTTTTTTGTCATTTTTTATCTTTTTAATTTTTATTTTCTTATGTTTTAATATACTGTTTATTTATTAGTTATTATTTTTTAAAACTTTTTGTTTTTCTTGTTTTACTTTTAATTTTTTACAATCTTTTAAATTTTTTTTTGCAATTTCATTTTTATTTATTTATCTACTTATTTGTTATTTTGTTTTGTTTTATTTTATTTGTAAGGTTCATGTCGATCATCATCTAGCAGCTCGACCTCATTATGTGTCAATTTGATAGTTAATTTTAAATTTGGACAACTCTGCCCCACCGCTTATCAATTTCATGATTGAATTTTAAGATTTCATTACAATAGGTTGAGTTTGCCTACACCACATGTCAATTTGATTGTTGATTTTTAAATTTTTTTTTGCAACGTGTCAAGTTCTCTTAGGCTAAGATTTTAAAATAAATATACTTTTAACATCTAAAAAAGAAATTACTTTTGGGATAATGACTATTTTATTCAGGTGTTCATTTTTAAAGATTTTTTAGTCATATAATTTTTCGATAATGCCATGGTTGAAATATATTGAAAACTTAAGGTTTTTGCAGTCGTGATATTTGGTTTTAATTCCATGGTTGAAGAATTGTCAAAATTTTAAGGTTTTTCTAAGTCACGATATTTTATCTTTAATGTTATGGTCGAAAACAATTATAAGTATTTTATCTTTAACATCATGACTGAAAATTGTTTGAATTTTAAGGCTTTTAAGAGACATGATATTTTATCTTTAATGCCATGCTTGAAAATTATTGCAATTTTAAGGTTTTTCGGAGTCTTGATATTTTATCTTTAACTTCATTTCTAAAAAAAATTAAAACTTTACCTTGAAAAAAAAAACATTATTCCAGCATCAACATTTTTTCGATTTCAAGATGTTCTTGCACCAAACAAAATGGCTTTTATTGTTTTTTATTGTTATTTTTAAAATATTGAAAATTTACTCGGCAAAAAAAAATAAATTAAAAATAAATTAAAAATAAATAAATAAAAATTAAAAAATTAAAAATAAAATTTAAAAAATTAAAAAATAAATAAATATATATATATATATATATATATATATATATTAAAAAATGGTGATGCAGAATCAACACCTTTTGTTTACAGGTTGTTTTTTCATGTTTTTTTAGGGTTTTTTTGCTAGAGTTCTCGTTTTCATGTAATAGTTCTCATTTGACTGGTAATTATGTTAAGTATGTATCTTCTTCCTAGGGTGAGGTGTCTGTGCGTCCAATTGCTAAGTTTCCTTTTATATTTGTCCACCAACCAAAGCTAGTCCATTGTCTTGCAGTTATTGGGCTTGATATTATATCCCAAGTAGGTGAGGCCATCCTGCAAGGGAGCAATCAAAACTCCGAAAATACCTGCAATGTAGTTTATTTCCAATTTGTCGCCAGAAGAGAAGAATATAGTTGATTTGATGTCGCTTGTTTGCAACCCAGAAACTACACCATATCTGAGGGAAATGTAATGCAGAGTAGACCATTGTGCTCTAGAGATAATGCCAAAAGTTAAGATATCATCTACAAAGAACAAGTGAGTAATATTGACCTATCTAGAAATTTGTAGGCCATGAAATAAACCATAGGATTGTGCTTCTTTAATTTTTATACTAAGTCCATCCATGACAGGTAAAAAGATAAGAGGGGAAAGAGAGTATCCTTGTCTGAGAACTTGACCCGCTCGGGAAAAGTATGATAGAATTCTATTGATCAGTACATTGAAGAAAACTGAAGTGATACAATCCATAATCCACTCCACATTTTTTTTACGGAGTCCAATCTTAAAGAGAATAAACCTGATATATGACCAATCCACATAGTCAAAAGCCCTGTGTAGGTCAATTTTCATCACCACAACCTTCTCCTTATATGAATGGATAGAGTGGGTGCATTCTTGTGCAGCTGCAATAGCATCATGTATCTGGAGGTTGCTTAAAAAACCAAATTGTTCCCTCGAGATTTGTGACGATAGTACCTTGTTCACACGCTTGGCGATAACTTTTGTATAAGCTTGTATAGGATTGTGTTTATGATGATGAATTTACCAAGAATTTAATTAATATTGATTTATAAAATTTTAATTAAAAAAATTAATTATTTTCTTTTATTATAATTTGTTAGCTTTATATAATTTATAAAATATAATTATTGAATTTATTTTAATTTAATTAATTAAAATATTATGAAATATAAACACTTTGAAATTAAATTTTAATCAAGTTTGATGGAAATTATAAGTAAGCTTATTATCTATACAGATTATATAGTAACAAAAACAATATCAAATTTATATATTTTTATATGTCAAAATATAAGAGGAAACCTTTCATTTACAGTAAATTATGAGAAGCCAAGATTGTTATTCACTCATATGCTAATAGGGAAAATATGGTATACAACCTAGCATACAAGTATATTAATTTGGCAAATAATTATTGGGTTTTGTAAGTTTACTAGAAATCTGTATACCACCATCCTTCAGTTAATCCAAATAATTTTTTAAAAATGGACAAAATAATAGATCCTTATAATGACATTTGTTAATGCATCCAAGTACAAAATTCTCAAAGAACTAACACTCACTAGGGACTAGAACAAGGCTCTTGAAAGGGAGTAACAAAGGTTCTATAGTTGAAACTAAAGAGGATCCTACAAAGATGCATTGAATGGTAATAACATCAAGTTTATAGAGGTTGAAAATTTTAATTAGGAAGTTTATTGATTTGTAAAAGGACACATAACCTCAAATAACATGGTTGAATTATGAAGCAAAATAGGATTAGATACAAATGCACAAAAATGGTAAATATTTGGAACTATCATATCAATGCTCCAAAAAAAAAGGATTTGTTAGGAACTAGGAAAAAGGCTTCAAACGGAAGAAAACAACATCAAACATTAAAAAAGAAATGAGACCTCCAAACACTAGAAGCTCCAAACGTGAAGAATGACCAAATATCTAAAGAGGGAAAGTAGCCCCATCAAAGATCCACATATGTCAGGTGCTAGATTTTTTCACTCCATTAACCGAGGTGCACGCCATAGGAAACATCTCCATCACACAATTGTGATGAAGATATTGTAAGAAATGCAATTAAAGAGGATGTTGGGTGAGGGAGCACCAAAAACACAAGGTGTCCAAAAATTGACACTTGGAGTTTCCATTAGGTACATGTGGGAAACTTAGTGGCATGATGGATGTGAATGACTAAGTAACTGACTTGTCCAAGTGATAGGTAAAAAGGCCCAAGACGAGTCCATGAGAGCTGGCATGAGTGCCCCAAGGCACGGGCCAAAATACCTTTAGAGAAGCGACTGAACATGGGAGGAGGTCAACCTGGGGCATGTTGGACTGAGAGAGGGTGCCATGGTGGAACGAGTGTTGGGATGAGTCCCCATGACAACCAGCCAATACAAGTCAAGCGATGGGCCTAACTTTGTAATGACCAACCAAATCTAAGTTGGTTGAATGGAATGGAATGACTTGGTGGACGAGAGAGCACATTGTGTGGCCGAGTTGTGAGTACTAGGGGAAAATGATGATTCATCCTAACGCATTAGCCAATATAGCAAAAGAAAAGAAACCAAAAATGGGAGAAGGTTGACCTGGGGAATGTTGGACTGAGAGAGGGTTTCGTGGTGGAACGAGTGTTGGAATGAGTTCCCAAGACAACCAATCAATATAGGTTAAGCGATGGGCCAAACATTAGAACGACTAACTAAATCCAAGTCAATTAAATGGAATGGAATGACGTGGTGGACGAGCAAGCGCATTGTGTGGGTGAGTTGTGAGTGCTTGGGAAAAATGATGATTCAACCCAAGCCAAAGAACATGAACTAAATGGATTATCCAACTCATCATGTGAGGTGGAGAACCACACAAAGTGAGGAAACAAATCATATAAGGAATTTCATGGTGGAATGGAGGAGGGAAGGAAGGGAAGCACCCAAGCAAGGAGAAGTATCCAACCATCAAACAAGAGTTCAATGAAGGACATAGCCAAAATTTGGGATAGTGAGAAGTACGAAGGGAGGGAACAAAGATGAGTGACTCAGGCCTCTGTTCATGTAAGACTCAAGGGAGCCTTGTATCAAAACAAAATCTTCTCGACATGGTTTGAAGCAACCCACAATAAGCTGATGGGTGACCCACGTGGGGTCTATGATGTTGGAAAAAGGGTTTTTTTTATTTACTTGATGTTTCATAGATTTTTGGATTTTGGAACTCATCCTTTGTCTTTTTGGAACTTTGTAATTGTGATTTTTATTAAAAGAAGAAGGTTAGTGATTCATTCCTTTATAAATTTGTGCATGTGTATGATGATGGTAAATGTGAAATGATATATTCTATATAATGTGCATGTCTTTATGAATGGAAATCTAATTTAAATAGGAGTTGCATTGAGATTACTTGCACTATATTAAAGAGTTATAATATTATTCTAACTAAATAATGGTATAGATATTATATAAGTGAACTTATTTTGAGGCATTGTTTGGGTGAAGTAACATGTTGTCGTTGCTATATCACCTTCAAATTTTGGCTTATATTCAAACTTTGGAGCCTTTTTTAAACATGATAGCTATTTTTTCTAGTAATAAAAGACATTCCATGCTTTTTCTCTCACTTTCCAAGTCCCTTCTTGAATAAAATTCAAGTTTTGTAGTTTGGTAAGGGAAGTGTCGCACTTTGTGAAAGGGAATGCATCTTTGACATGAAACTTTGGTGTTTTCTGTTGTACTAATGGGTCCTATCTGTCATAGTGATATGTATTAGACTCATTTTCCCAAAATTTTGTGCATTATTTTGTTGTCATCATCACTTGTGTTGCAAATTGTAACTTAAGCGTCGCACTTGGAGATAAGTGTCGTTTTTCTAACATTTCAATGGTTGCATATGTTTCATTGTTCTATGGATGATCATTTATGAGTGTGTGATCATGTTCAAGTCATGTTTTGGTTTCATCTTTCGCTTTAGTGATCCCACACTTAGTCAATTTTTGAAGTGTTCCTCTCTTTGCACCTTGCCTGACTAACCACTCTCTAGTGTGCCTCCCTGAATTGCTCATTGTGATGTATCAAGCCCCAGTGACACACCCTTGCCTCCTGGAACTACACAATACATAGTCTTTGTCTCCCATGACTGCGTATTGTGCAGTCATAGTGCTTAGTCTCTGCCTCTTGTCCCCGAAAATTGCATAATCCTCCCTCCCAGTTAGTCCTCCACTATGCACAATGTAGTCTCAGTCAACAATCAAGCCTTACTTCCTCCCTTAACTATGCAACTAGAAAATCACTTGGCTCAGTCTTCCCTGAATTGTTCATTATGCAATCATAGTGAGCAAGCTTGCCTCAATGCATCATTGTCTCCCTCAACTTCCCAATTCTATCTTCTAGTCCCTTAGTCATTGTGCATTCCATAGTCACAGTAACTAGACCTTCATCACTACCTCCTAGAACTGTTCACTGCACAATCCTTGAGTCCCCTCCTAGATCCTGCACCCCGTCCTAAATTTAGTCAATGAATTGGATGAAGAGTAAGGTATACTAGGATATTTTCGAAATAATGGTGTCTTGTCATGAGTGAATTTCATTTTTAGGAACTGTTATCTTGGCATGATAAGATGATGCTCAAGGAGGATGCCAAGGAGATCATTTAAGAAGACACTTGTGAAGTTGTCAATATAAAGAGGTCATCAAAACAAGAATATGAAGTGACACTAGATCAGGATAGAAGATTGATGATCAAGATCACAAGGAAGACTCCATATCCTCCATACTTTTGGAGGATGAAGATGGAGTACACACAAGACTTATCAAGAAGATATAAAGATGGAATCAAGCAAGGCATCTTGACATTGACACATCACTATGAAGTTTCATGTCATCAGTGCCAAGTCATGGCTTATCCAAGTGTCACCTCAAGAGTCATATGTGTCATTGTATTTTGCCACATCATTTTGGATGTGATTATGTATTTTCAAAAAATGAGAAATGTAAAGAGTGTGGAAGTCAAAAGGTCACTCATAGAATGTGAAAAATAATGTAGAAGTCCAAAGATCTCATAGGAGTTCGAAAAGTCACATGGAAGCTCAAGAGTCATGAGGGGAGCTCAAGAGTCACAAGGGAGGTGGAGAGTCACCTCATTTGTTATATATACACCCTCATAGCTCAAGAAAGAGACTTTTCACCTTGGCTTCTCAAGTTAGGCATAGGAGAGAAGATCATGCTTTTGAGAAGAAAGTAGTTGCTTAATGTTCCACTAGTGGAACAAGTGTTGTATCATTGTAGTGGTGAATCTTCGAAATTTCACTCAATAATTTGAAGCTCTTGGAACCGGCATGCATTTCATGCATATGTTGTGAATGATTATGAGACTATTCTTTTATTTTTTGCAGTGTATGTTTATGTAAACACATACTAATGAAAATGAACTATTTCGTTGGCTTTACTATGAATCTTTGAATCATGTCCCTTTCTTTCATGATCATGGTTTATTTCTGAACTATTTCACATGATTACTAACGATTCTTTCAGATATATGTGTGTGTGTGTCATTATTAGGATAATACTATTACTTTTCTCTTAAAGACTTACTTTCTCTTTTGTTCCATGGAAGAACCATTATAAACCTTACAATTCAATACATCACAAGGCTAACATACATATTTATCTCAAAAGTACATTCTTTTATCTTGTGTCATTTATTGCAGCCAAGGAAAATCTTTAAGATAATGGCAACTGGCCATACTTTCTGGTTGGGGCTCCTAATCCAAACAATGTGAGGTCTAATTAGGACTTCATATCGGGGATACCCCCTTACTATTGGTGGAATCCAACACCATCAATAGTTATGGTGCTAGAAGGAGGGCATCCCTTCTATGGCTGACAATTCATCACATTCTCATAAAGAACATTTCCTACTTGAAGGAAATAATTGTCTGAGTCCAACTCCAACTCATATATCTAAGAAACAAGAGTTACCTCTCCAAGGTCTAGAGTTTGCATACGATGTTACTTACGACCATCATAGGACACTTCGGTCTATTTCTCGTCGGTTTGCTAGAGCTCTTAGATTGCTTCTTGTTTTGTATTTTATTCCTCATAGGAAATCAGGGAAAGAGACAACCCATTGTGGTGTTTTGGTCTCTTCGATGGAGGAAATATTCACTGCTACTGGTGAGGATTTAGTTGTTTCACTTAAATATTCCATTCATCAAGGTGTGGCCACCGCTTTGCTTTTTTTTCTCCACATTTCTTCCCCTTCTTCCATAATATTCCTTTTGGTTGGTTCGAGTTAGAGCACTCTATTTTTGGTATATTTGAAATCATAACCACCCCCTTCAAGGGACTCCAATCTCTCTAGCTCTTCCTCCACAACTTTGAGAGCTTCTTCATCCTTCTGTTTTTTCTGGAGAGACCGTTGAATAGATTTTTTTTTCCCTCTTAAGATTATTAGAAAATTTTTAAACTATTAATGAACCCAAATCTTGGCTGAAATGGTTCCAACTCTCTGAGACCAAATTTTGGTAAGTCTCATCTTTAAGCTAGGATGGATTTTATTTGAAAGGACTCGTTGGATTTCGAGGACCCCCTTTCAATTCAAGAAGAATAGGAAAGTAGTCAAATTCATCTCCTGAACCAATTCATTAACAAAATAAAGGGACCTTCTCCACCATGGATTATTCCATAAGAAAGTGATCTAGATTCTTGGAAATCGTTCCTTATTTAGTGCATCTATTCCTCCAAGAGGGTTTGTACTTGACCAGATCCATGTCGACCAAATTATGTGAGGCTAGGACATGGGAGAAATAATCGGATTAAGCATCCATATGGGTGATGAGCCTAGCTATTGCAGCAAGAATGTTGCAAATCCTAGGGCTACCAGCTTTACTTATCAACCCAGGGTTCATACAAACTTGGAGGTGACAGTGCGATATGCACAAGTGGAAGTGAAGGTACTGCCTGTTGTCACTGCTCATCTGGAAAGAGACCAAAGGGGTTCCAAGCCAGACTTCTATAGGGTCAGAAGAAGCTTGATTTTTATGGAAGAAGACCAAATTTATTCTAAGGGGGAGCTACTCTACTGCAGTAATGAAGGAAACAACTTGTAATGCTAACTCACACCAGACCCTAGCTAACCAATTAAACAACTATGCTAAGAATAATTACTAGAACAACACTAAATAATGCTAATTATCTAAGTTACATAAGTAAAAGCATCAAAACTAGACTAAGCGGTAAGCAAAGGAAACCAATATAAGTATGTGTTTAAGCAGAAGAGAAGCTGGAGGACGAAATTGGCGAAAGAAGGACATGAGGGAGAAACAGCGCATGAGAATCGTTGGATCAGGCAGGTGAAAGGTAAATGAATGGCTGAGATCACATCACAGGAGGCCTAGGTGAATAGGTGAACGAACAAGGTAACGAAGCAAATGAATGGCTGAGATTATATCGTAGAGCCTAAGTCAAAAGATGGACGGACAGGACTAATCGGAAAATGGACGGCGGAGATTAGAGCGCGGCAAAAAAAACGTGCGGAAATGGTAGAGGGTTTGTGGAGGTGGTGAGTTGTATTTTGCGTGCCTTCAAAACCATAAGCTGTATTTTGAAATTTCATGCAATTAGCCTGCCTAGGTGACACGTAGCACAGAGAAACCACTTTTCTTGCATGCTCTCGGGCGGATAACAGTCAGACAGAAATCCACAAGATATGGTTCGACAGCTGTTGAATTAGGCAGGGTTGATCAACGGTGGAGATCGCCCGAGCTGGTTTGCGATCGAGTGAAGAGACAGTCGTCAGATCAGGAGACAGATCGACGGTGGAGATTGGAGCACCTAAAGGAATGTGCGGAAATGACGGAGCGGGTTTAGAGGGCTGTAAGTTGTTTATCATGCGCCCTCAAAGCTGTAAGCAGTTTTCCAAAATTTTACATGATTAGCCTCCCCAGACGACATGTAGCATAGGGAAGTCGCTCTTATCGCGTGCCTTTGGGCGGATAATAAGCGGACTGAAATCCATGCGATATGGCATGATAACCGTCGGATATGTCTAGGCAGATCAATGGTGGAGACTTGACCGAGATGGTTGGCAAACAGGTGCATGATAGTTGTTAGATCGACGGTTGGGATTTAAAGTGCAAAAAGTCAAACACTAAAAGCGAATTCAGGCGGTGATTGGTCAGTTTTGCTTGTGAAAGGTGATCTACCGGTAAAAACTATTTAAACATGAATTATCAGCTTCCACTAAGCATTTTGTTCTGAAGGAGAATGAAATGGGAATGTGAGGGAGATTGAATGACAGGAAGAGAGTGAAGGAATAGGTGACCATGAAATGAACCAAGTAACAATGTAATGAACCAGTGACTGTGTTAAACGACAAACTTCATGCAAAACTGAAACTCTGTGTTTTTGGGGTTGTTGTAGGGTTTCTTCCTCACATCATGGTCCTAGAGGGAGGAGGTGAGGCCGAGACACCTATGGACAACCTTATGGATTTTTTCTTTGCTAACCTGCTAACTGAATGAAATCATAAATGATCTACTCGCACTATTGTAATGATATTGCAACTATTTAATCAGATGAACAATTAAACAATAAACCTCTGGAATGGAAATGAACTACTTAAGCAGATGAATAGAAAATAGGAAACTATGCTACTTAACAATACAATAAAGAGGATCTTTGGCTACTAGGGTCGGGCCCTAACCCAAGAGCTTCAGCCCTCTGAGTTAACTTAGTGCTGGCTCAAAACAAAACTCATCTTCATTATAAAAGAACATTGTATTACATCAAAATTGTTACAAGTCTGCACTTGGACACAAAGTAGAGTAAAAATTCTGAATACTTCTAATGCTTTCTAACTGACTAAAAAAACTGAGGTCCTAAGCCCTTCTATTTATACATCTAAAGTCTCCAATGAATTCCTTCAAAATTAGGGAGGGACAACTCCCAACTCAATGATAAACTTGTGCTTTTCCTTTCACTAGCTCGACTGCCTTCTAGTAGGGAGGCTGCTTGCACTTTCACTTGCTTGGTTTCCTTCTAGTACCATGATTTGACTTGTTTTGCACTCTCACTTGCTTAGCTTCCTTCTCTTACTCCTGGTTTGGTTGTTTGCACCTTCACTTGCTTGATTGTTTGTACATTCAGCTGATGGAGGGATATTAGAATGGAGGGGCAGTAAATGAGGAGGATTCACCTCCTGTAATTCCTCTCCCCTGTCCCCTCCAAGTTTTTACCAAGGTATTTTACCATAGTTCCTTGATTTTATCTTTTATCCCTACATTTTCCCTGCTTTTATCCTTTATTCCTGCATTACATGCACATTATACCACATAGCAAAATATCCAACTCTAACTCATCTCATAAGCAAAATATAATCAAAAGTATGCAATAAGTTGTGAGCATAGTTGGTTTCACTATGATAGGAGGTGAATTAAGGCCAATTAAGGCCCATATAATTACTCAATGATGAGGCTCATCATCACCCCCCTACTGAAAGTGTTGCTCATCCTCTGAGAAACTTAGTGGCTCTGGTAGCCTCTCTGACATCCTATGCTTCTGTTGTGGTCTCTTCTTCTTGTTCATAGAAGCTTGCTTTCCTTTCTACTTCTTCCCACTGATATTCTCTGATATTCAAGCTATGTGGCAGTGTTTTCCATCTCCTTATGCAGGCATGTATATTATCATTTCTTAGCAGCCTAAACATGTCCTCAAAATGTGAAATTGCTTGCTCTTGGGCAGCAAGATATCTAAGTGCCAGCTGAGGATCATTTGCAATTAGACTATTTGTGCGGATTTGATTTTTCAACTGCTTCTCTGTCCCTAAAGCCACTTAGCTCTTTTGTTTCTTGTTGCTCATTCTTTTGTTTCTTTTTTTCTCAATTCATTCTTCCTCTTCTGTTTCAGCATCATGTTCCTTTTTATTAGTGTCTTCTTCATCATGTACCTCTGTATTAGTTTCTTCCTTATCCATCTCATCCCTATCTAGCTTTGTATCTTCTTGTTCTTGTTTTGCCTCCTCCTCACTAACAGAATGACTAACACCATAGATGAAGGTTTTGATGTCATCCTCTGCTGGTAAGTTATTGAAGATTGTCCATGTTATAGGGATCCTAGGGTTTAGGAGGGCATCCTCAATGAGGATTCTCATCAACCCATGGTGAGCCAACGGTTGGGAATTTCCTTTCTTTACTTTGCTCCTGGTTTCCATGAGTGGTTGCATCATAAAATAGGGTATGCTGAATCTTTGGTGAATTGGTGTTTCTACCCCAAATCTTAGTTCTTCAAGAATTCTAAAATGGTAGCCATAAACAATATTGTATCTACCCTCTCATGAGATATAATTGGTGAGCATCTTGCTTATGAGGCTTAAAGAGGGAATGAGAAAATTCTTTGAAGAAAACAAATTTTCCTGTGTATGTAATCCACTAGCTTTCTAGAGGAAACTGACCACATTTTTACTTACAAACCAACTACCTCTTAACCTTTACAACTTTTGATCAAATGATGCATATGAGTGAGTGAGTAGGATACTTACCTATGGCCTCAATGCCACACTACAGTTGTCAAACATTAGAGGTGCTACTGATGGTCATTCTGATTCCTCCTCTGATGTCCATTGATGGTTTCTTGACTACAGATCTGATGTTGTTGTTGTTGCTGTATGGTCATTTTTCTTCCTCTTCTATTTTCTGCTAATGGTTTTTGTGACTACAGATCTGATGTTGTTGAATGGACAGAGGGAGTAGGAGTGTGTGTGGGTGTAGGGATGATGGTAATGGATGAGGTGAGGGGTTAGATCATGTCAAGAATGAATTTTGGGGATCTAACCAATCTACCATTTAGGGGATCCTGTAGAAAACATAATTTTCACCTGAATTGGAGAAATGAAGTGAAAAATAATGGAATTTATGGAGGGATGCATGGTAAGGAGTGGACGAGATGAACATATGTGAGACAGGGCTCCGTTTGGATCTTCTCTTTGCTCCCTGATTGTCTTTCTCATCATCCTGCAAATAAAAATTATGTTTTTTTCCTCATTATTATTATTATTATTATTATGATTATTATTATTATTATATATATATATATATATATATATATATATATATATATATATATATATATATATATATATATATATATATATATATATATATATATATATATATATATATATATATATATATATATATATTTAAAACACCTAGTTTGCCTCAGAGAGGTTTTCATCCTAAATATTTTCCCTGAGCGCCTCATTAGATATTTAGTTGCAGCATGATCAGTATGCACAAATGTATGATAGCTTGTAATGTAATACCTAAATTTGTTCAATGATTGCACAACACCGAGTTCTTTTTCGGTCACAGTATAATTTAACTCAGCCTTTGACATGTTTTTACTGGTAAAATAGATGGCATAAGGAAATTTCCCATCTACCTGACCTAAGGATGCTCCTATGGCTTTATGTGAGGCATCAGCATGGAAATGAAAAGGGAGGGCCCAGTTTGGGCCTCTAAGGATTGGTGCAATGGTTAATTTACCCTTTAGAATGTCTAGGGCCTCTTGACAGCTCTTTGACCATATAAATTCAGAAGCTTTGGTCAACAATCCAAACAAAGGAAAGGCTAACTTTTTGAAGTCCTTTCTGAACCTTATATAGTATCCAGCTAACCCCAATAAAATCCTGACATCTCTTTGCTTTTGTGGAGGTGGTACCCTTTGGATGATGGCTATTTGTTTGGGTCCACCTACAGTCCTTGTTGAGATATGGAATGACCTAGCACAGTCCCTTTAGTCATTAAGAATTCACATTTTTTTGGACTAAGAAACAGGTTCATTACAATGCATTTGCATAATACATTTCCTAGATTAGTCAAGGCTTCTTGGAAATCACAACCATAAGGTGTAAAATCATCCATATAGATTTCCACAGTGTCATGCACTAGTTCAGCAAAAATACTCAAGACTGCTCTCTGGAAAGTGGTAGGAGCATTGCATAAGCCAAAAGGAAGGACCCTATAGGCAAAAGTACCCCAAGGATAAGTGAATGTGGTTTTATCCTGGTCTTCTGGGCAGATTTGGATTTGGTTGTACCCACTAAATCCATCTAGGAAAGAAAAGAACTTCTTCCCTGCTAGACCATCTAGCACTTGGTCAATGAAGGGTAGGGGAAAATGATCCTTCTTTGTGGCTTTGTTCAACTCCTTGTAATCAACACAAATTCTCCACTTACCATTCTTCTTGGGAACTAACACTAAAGGAGAGACCCACTCATTGTTAAAGATAGGGTAAATGAACCCTGCATCTAACAGTTTTTGCAGTTCTTCTTTAACGATGTCTTTAAGGGATGGATTCATTCTCCTTTGTGGTTGCCTAATTGGATTGCAACCTTCCTTGATGTATATTTGGTGAGCACACACTGAGGGGTGTACTCCCTTCATTTCATTATAGCTCCAAGCAAAGGCTTCTAGATTCTCTTTCAACAATTTGCATAGATTTTCCTCTTCTAAAGTAGAAAGAGATGGATTAATCTTCAAGGTTTTCTTTGGGCCAAATTCTATGGTTTTGACTCGAAGTGGGTTGGAATCGGCTAAGAATAAGTCAATTTCATGATTGTTCAGTGTTTCCTTTACTTCTTCTTCTAAGGGTAATGAACTAGGAGTTGGACTTTCGGGCAGGTGTTCTATTAAGTCATCCTCCTCTTGTTGTCCTCCTCCTATGATTGCTTCCATAACATAAAGTTGGGCAGAATAAAGCTCATCTTCTTCCACCTCCTCCAACCATAAAGGTAAATCATGTTATAGGGAGGGTTGAGTAGGAGGGTATAAGACCAATTGTTTGCACATATACCCATTATTAATGGTCACATTCCCAACTCTGCAGCTAATGTAAGCATCATTTGTGGCCAACCATGGCCTCCCAAGGATGAGAGGGTAACTAGTAAGCTTAGCCTTAGGCTGGAGAACTAGGAAATCCACAGGGTACTCCCAGGAATCAATGGAGACCATCACATCCTCCACAATTCCCTCAGGGGTGATTATGGAACGGTCTGCAAGCTGTAGTATTGTTGTGGTCTTCCTCATGACCCTCGGAGGTTAAGCTTGAGCATGGTGTCCTTGGTCATCACATTAATGGCAGCCCCAAGATCAATCAGAGTGTGTGGGACAATGGTGCCATTGATGTGCACATCAACTACATGGCTTCCAGGGTCTAAGAATTTTGGACATATTACCTGTCCCAACATTAAGTCAGATAACTGCCCAATGACAATAATGGTAGGGACATCCCTTTTTCTTCTTCCTGAATGCTTAAAGCACTTTTCCTTAATCAATTTATTTTAAATAGGAACATCTTGATTTCTTGGAGAAGGGGGATGTTTACACATAGGTTTTTCAATTCTCCTAGAAGTTTAGTTTCTTCTAGGGTAGGTTGGAGTGGTTGGGCTAATCTTTTAGGAAAGGGTGGATTTGCTTTAATATTTCTTTCCTCTCTTCTTCCTCAACCTCCCTATGTGGAGAGGGAGGTTGGTTATCTAGGAGAATTCTCCCAGATCTTAAGTTTATCTCTTGGATTTCTACAGCATAAGTTGGCTGTGATGTCTCTCCACCATATCCTTGTTGAGCCTGCCTATTGTTTGGGTTTGGATTTGGATGGGCAGGCACATGGGGTTGCCTAGGTGGAGAAGAGTGTAGGATTTTTGGTTGGGTAGGTGGTGGAGGAAATAGGGTTGGAACATTGCTAACTTGGGGCCTCCACCGCTGGGGCAAGGAATGGGTTCTTCCTCTTATTCTTCCCCTATAGGTTCTTCAAATATGTCAGGTTTCTCACCTAAAGGTTCTTCCAATTCACAGTCACCGAAGAAGAGAGAAGGTTGACTGTTGGATGTATTCGGGGTATTTGGCAAGAATTTTCCTGAATTTTCCATATTCCTATGAGGCATGAAAGGAAATTTTTTTGGGTTGGTTTTTGTAAGATTTTCTTTAAAGCTGGAAAGTACTCTACAGAAAGGAACTTTTTTATTAAATGAAAAGCTACTAACAGAAAGGAAACTACCTGTTGAATTGAAATTGTTGAATGAAAGACTATTGATAGAAAGAAACTACTTACAAAATGAAATTGCTCAATTGAATGAAAAAGCTACTAACAAAAAGGAAACTACTTTCTGAATTGAAATTGTTGATTGCAGAATGGAAAGGAAAGAAGATAAATGACAAATGAAAGAAAGAAACTACATTACTTTTGCAGAAATACACTAATGGAAGAAAATTGAAGACTAGAAGTAGAAGAAAAGAAAGCTAGAGACTATAAATAGAAGAAGGAGTAGTAATCACTCCTACTCTAACACCTCCCTGGCAACGATGCCAAAAAGTGATGAGCCTAGGTATTGCAGCAAGAATGCTGCAACTCCCAGGGCTACCAACTTTACTTATCAACCCAGGGTTCGTACAAACTTGGAGGTGACAATGCTATATGCACAAATAGAAGTGAAGGTACTACCTGTTGTCACTGCTCATTTGGCAAGAGACCCCAGGGGTTCCAAGCCAAACTTCTATAGGGTCAGAAGAAGCTTGATTTTTATGGAAGAAGAGCAAATTTATTCTAAGGGGGAGCTACTCTACTGCAGTAATGAAGGAAAAAACTTGTAATGCTAACTCACACCAGACCCTAGCTAACCAATTAAAAAACTATGCTAAGCAGAATTACTATAACAACACTAATTTAATGCTAATTATCTAAGTTACAGAAGTAAAAGAATAAAAACTAGACTAATGGGTAAGTAAGGTAAACTAAGCTAAGTTTTTGTTTAAGTGGAAGAGTAGTCGAGGGATGAAGTTGGCGAAAGAAGGATGTGAGGGAGCAATAATGCATGAGAACCGTTGGATCAGGTGGGTGAAAGGTAAATGAATGGCTGAGATCGGATCACAGGAGGCTTAGGTGAATAGGTGAACGAACAGGGTAACAAAGCAGATGAACAGCTGAGATTATATCGTGGAGGCTAAGTCAAAAGATGGATGGACAAGACTAATCGGTAGATGGATGGCAGAGATTAGAGCACGGGCAAAAGAAACGTGCGGAAATGGTAGCGGGTTTGCGGAGGTGGTAAGTTGTATTTCGTGTGCCTTCAAAACCATAAGCTGTATTTTGAAATTTCACGCGATTAGCCTCCCTGGGTGACATGTAGCATGGAGAAACCACTTTTCTCGTGTGCTCTCATGTGGATAATGGTCGAATAGAAATCCACACGATATGGTGCGACAACCATCAGATCAATCTAGGTTAATCAACGGTGGAGATCGGCAGAGCTGGTTTGTGATCAGGTGAAGCGACAGCCATCAAATCAGGAGAGAGATCGACGGTGGAGATTGGAGTGCCTAAAGGAATGTGCAGAAATGACGGAGCAGGTTTAGAGGGCAGTAAGTTGTTTATCGCGCGCCCTTAAAGCTGTAAGTAGTTTTCTAAAATTTTACGTGATTAGCCTCCTCGGGCAACACATAGCACAGGGAAACCGCTCTTATCACGTGCCTCTGGGTGGATAATAACCAAAAATAAATCCACGTGATATGGTGCGATAGTCATCGAATCTGTCTAGGTAGATCAACGATGGAGACTTGACCGAGCTGGTTGGAAAGTGGGTGCGCGATAGCCGTCAGATCCGACAAGGAAGATCGACGGTTGGGATTTAAAGTGCACAAAGTCAAATGCTAAAAGCGAATTCGAGCGGTGATTGGTCAGTTTTTCTTGTGAAAGGTGATCTACTAGTAAAAACTGTTTAAACATGAATTATCAGCTTCCACTAAGAATTTTGTGTTAAAGGAGAATGAAATGGGAATGTGAGGGAGATCAAATGATAGGAAGAGAGTGAAGGAACAAGTGACCATGAAATGACTGAATCACCATGAAATGAAACAAGTAACAATGTAATGAACCAGTGACTGCGTTAAACGAAAAACTTTATGCAAAACTGAAACTTTGGGTTTTTGGGTTTGCTACAGGGTTTCTTCCTCACGTCATGGTCCCAGAGGGAGGAGGTGAGGCTGAGACACCTATGGAAAACCTTATGGATCTTTTCTTTGCTAACCTGCTAACTAAATGAAATCATAAATGATCTACTCTGCACTACTGTAATGAGACTGCAACTATTTAAGTAGATGAACAGTTAAACAATAAACCTCTAGAATGGAAATGAACTACTTAAGCAGATGAACAAAAAACAGGAAACTATGCTACTTAACAATACAATAAAGAGGAGATTTGGCTGCTAGGGTCAGGCCCTAACCCAAGAGCTTCAGCCCTCTGAGTTAACTCAGTGTTGGCTCAAAATAAAACTCATCTTCATTATAAAAGAACATTGTATTACATCAAAACTGTTACAAGTCTGCACTTGGACACAAAGTAGAGTAAAAAGTCTGAATACTTCTAATGCTTGCTAACTGACTAAAAAAACTGAGGTCCTAAGCCCTTCTACTTATACATCTAAATTCTCCAATGACTTCCTTCAAAATTAGGGAGGCACAACTCCCAACTCAATGACAAACTCATGCTTTTCCTTTCACTAGCTCGATTTCCTTCTAGTAGGGAGGTTGCTTGTACTTTCACTTGCTTGGATGCCTTCTAGTACTCATGATTTGGCTTGTTTTGCGCTCTCACTTGCTTGGTTGCCTTCTAGTACTCCTAATTTGGTTGTTTGCACCTTCACTTGCTTGGTTGTTTGTACTTTCAGCTGATGGAGGGATATTCGAATGGAGGGGCAGTAAATGAGGAGGATTTACCTCCTGTAATTCCTCTCCCTTGTCCCCTCCGAGTTTTTACCAAGGTCTTTTACCATAGTTCCTTGCTTTTATCTTTTATCCCTGCATTTTCCTTGCTTTTATCCTTTATTCCTACATTACATGCACATTAGACCACAAAGAAAAATATCCAACTCTAACTCATCTCATAAGAAAAATATAATCAAAAGTATGCAATAAGTTGTGAGAATAGTTGGTTTGACTAAGCTAGGAGGTGAATTAAGGCCAATTAAGGCCCATATAATTACTCAATGATGAGGCTAATCAATGGGTATGGGTGCCCCACACTTCAGTATCCCCTACTGAGAATTTGAGATCCCCCCCAACCACTAGATTCTCAAAATGCATAAAATAGTTGTCCACCAAGTGATCCTACAAGGCCCATAAATATTAATGACTGAGGACTTAATTCCTAGTTCACACAAAAAATATCCAGACCTAAGATATATTTTGCACCGCAGGAGTTTAAAATTCTAATGGATTTATTACTTATCACCATAGCCCAACCACCATAGAGACCCCTCATGTCATAACTAAAGAAGAGCCAACCCGAGAGAATGGTGGCAAGGACCTGAGATATTTTATCCCCATCACCCAAGGTTTCATGCAGAAGAAGAATGTTAGGGATCTCCACTTGAATCAATGTACGCAGGAATGGTTTTTAGATGTGATAGCCAAACTCCGACAGTTAAAGGAAATTATTATCATGAGGGAACCTTCACAGGGGCCTGCATTGATCTAATAAACCCTTCAATGGACCTTTTCCTATCATCAGAAATATCCTAGTAGGATTTCATTTTTTCCTTAGATATATGAGATTTGCTCCCCTCAAGTTTCCCCCAGACTTATCAAGTGAAACCACACCGAGACCCCCTATGCCCATATATGGAAAACCTTTCTAAGAATGGGGCCTCAAATTATAATGGAAAAGGGATGCAAATGAGTTTAACAAATCTAGAACTGATATTGGTGGAGGGGAAAGTCAAGATAACAAGAGGAGGTAGGCATGGGATAGAAGTGAGAGAAGAGGGAATGATGGGAGAGGGACAGGGACAGGAACATGATAAATGAAAAGTGTAGGAGGGTCCATAGCCCATATTAACATTGCGTAAATAATAAATTACATGATTAACTGAAGGAAATGGAGAAGTGATACCCATAAAGGAAGTTGTTGAAGTGGAGACAACACCCACTCTCAGGATGACTTGGTTTTTTTAGAGTCAGTAGGTTTGCATTTGTCAAATGTTTCCAAATTACTCAGTTGTTAGTTTGAATAAAGTTGAACTTAATTTCATGGTTATTTTCATAAATTATAATGTCACTTTCCAAAACATCTCCATGGGTGTGGTCATCAAGAGGTCTGGTCAAAAGAATGAAGTTATCGTGAGTTATTGGGAAAAATTGTCAAAATGTGGAATAACCTTATCATATCCATATACACACTCCCTCCTAATTCCACTTCTTATCATTACTACCTATATTCATAAACTCACCTCTCATCGTTATCATTATTGATATGACACCCTCACAACTCATGACTACCATTTTCCTTACATGACTATAATTACCCTCTTCGGTTCATACTCATGATCAAAACAAAGCAAAAAGGTGCAGTTCCAAAATATTTCATACCACCTTCATTCTTCTATCCAATTTGAAATTAGCACTCTTCACTAAGGGAGACTGATAATCACACAACTCATGGCCAAAGGTAGCTTGGCAAAGGTTCGAAGGCAGGTTTCTCAAATGGGAGAAGGTTATTGTGCACTTGTTGCACAAAATTCCAAGTGAGACAGTCATTGCGCAACTGTTGCGCAGACTAGGATCAGCCAGTTTGGAATTCTGCAAGGGTGGAAAGGAGAAATTAAAGGATTATACACCAACAAACCATCATATCAATCACACCAATTTGATCATTTTTGTTCAAAACCATCAGCAACCATGCCAAGCATGGAGGTCTTCTACACTCTGCTACACAATTTCCTCTAAAATTGATTATTGTTGTCATACTTTTAAAAATAGTTTTATGACCAAATGGAGACAAATTTAGAAACTTTGAAAGATGATTTTATCAAACACGGGTCAAATAAAAATAACCTCTTCCATTTTCTACACTGGTATCATAGATTAGGAGTTTCAAATGCATATTTAAGGCCTATTTTTAGAACTCTGTATTCCCCTGGTTTAGTCATGGTTTTGCAGAGAATTTTATGAGGCTATGGGGATGAATTTGAAGAAACTAAGAGAAATTTTCTTTTAAAATAGTCTCATATACAAAAACCTATCTCATATATTACACAGGTGATATATTTTTGGAGTTACACGTGTAAATTGGTGGCCCAGTTTCGCAGTTTCTGCTAACAGAATTATCCAATTTTTTGAAAGAATGGTAAGGAAGATTCAAACTGAATCAAAACCTCCCCAACTAGTGTCTACTGAAGAAAAATACCCTCCTCCTAAATTCACATAAGGAAAATCATCCACCAATAGAGAATCCAACAAGAGGAAAAGGAGGTAATAGTCCTTTGTTTGAGGTTTTGCAGTTTTGTCCATGACTGAAAGTGCTTATTCTGTGTAGCATGAATACATTTTTGTTTCCAAGTTGAAGCTGGTGTTTTTATCAATATTTTGAGATGGATTTAGACTTGTGAATGGGCCTATGATACTGTAGTTTTAATTTGATAAAGCCTGATGGTGTAAAGGAGGTAGTATTGAAAGTTTAGCTACGCAACCATTTGCACAACCCCTGCCTACATATTTTTACAAGTGTTAGGAAGATGCCAGATGTCATAGGTTGAAGGGATGAATGTGTAGTAGAGATGGGATCCAGCTTAGATCACCAATCACCAACCATGTGCCACCTTTGGGATAAAAATGGCATGCTACCGAGCTACTACGAAATGATGATTTGAATACTTTATGCTTTTTCCTCTTTTTATATCTAAAAGCATGGTTCAATGTTTCAGAGGACTAGAATTTTGATAAATATTATGAAAAGATAATATGATAGAATTTTTTCAACCTTTTCTTGTTTTTTGTTTTCCTATTAAAGAAAAAAAATTAAAAAGTATGTTAAATTTCCTCTTTTTTTTTCAATCTGATACACTTCATGGATAAGAGATGCTTTGCATCTGGACTTAGTATTTGAAATATTGTATGGCTATTTAATGCCAAAGTTTGGAAGTAAAAAAGGGTTGGATTATGTGGTGAACTGGTTTTGATATACTTGTGTGCACTGTGATTTATCTTTTCAATAATAAAATGCTTCATCCAAAGTTTTGCCAGTGATTTCTCAGAGATTCTTGCGGCATATATTTTCGAATTTGTTCATTTCTAGTGTATTTTTCACCCTATATATTTCTCCTCAGTTCTTCTTAAAGGTATAATTGTAACAACCTTGCTAGAATTCATTATATATGCTCTAGTTTAGTTGTAACTAAATTTTTCAAACGCAAATGAAATATGTTATGTCTTTATCTTCTGCATTTCTTCTTAATACTCAATCATTTGAGATGAAGTAACGGAAATTCAATATGTTCTGTCACATGAGGATGAGTGATGTTCTATGTTTATTTCCCACTATACTACAATTATTTCCTATTCAAAAAGTGTGTTAGACATGCCTCTATGTATGTTATTTGTTACTTATGATGAGCTATTAACTTTTATGATCACATTCATCCATATTCCAAAACCCTTCTCCAAGTTCCAATAAACGTTTTAAACCCCTTCAGATCTGGTCTCTGTGTGCTTCATAGTCTTAAAAAAAAAAAAAAATCTTGAGTGAGGGAGCCCCCTCTAGCTAGAAAAGACCAGTTTCTAGTCAAAAGTAGTTTGTGGTTACCTCTAGGATTTCTCTCCTCAGCGTGGAGAAATTTATGGAGTGCTAACATATTGGTGTTATTGTCGGGGAGCAAACAATTTCATATTCTCTGGGAAATATTGTCAAACTTCAAGATCTGGTTGTTGATGGTGAACAAAAAATAGACACAGATATGCTTAATCATTCACCTGACGACTCTGATTTCAAAGGATCCAGCAGATTGAAATTCCATGGTGATTCCATCGGTAAAATGTCGGTAATTTCAATAATTATTATTGACTGATTTCAATATGGGTGCAAGAACAAATCCCAGGGATTCTCCTATGGATAGATCTCATATTCTTGGTTTTCTGAATCCCATGCCTCCTGTTGATTGGTCAACCTATCTCCCAATATTCAGAGATGGAAAGGGAGAAGATGTTGCTCTACATTTAATTAAGTTCCACATCCATGTATGTAGACTAGAAGTTGTATTTCATGAGGATTCATTGATGATAATGTTAGAGGGAAACGCGAGATCATTGTACGAAGGGTTTCCAAATGCTAGTTTATGTTCTCTGATGGATTTATATTCAGCATTTTGTACAAATTTTAAACAAATGCATCCTTCTATAGTGTTGATAGAAAGATTTTGTGGAAGATTTAATTATTTGTTTCAGCTCATGGGTATTGACATCTATGATCGGGATGTAATGACTGATGAAATTGAAGAAGCCTTGTCTGAGTTGTCTTTTCCTCAAGATGAAAGAGGAGAAGTACATCAAGCATCATCTGAAAATGAAACTGACCAACAGACAACAATTCCAGCAGTTGAAGATGAAATTGGTCAGCTAGAGGTTGATGAAGAAACGCAACAGATTTATCCTCTTGAGTCTGATCAAGAAGACGAAAGCAGTGAAGAACATGAGGTGATTCAAGGGCCTATCGTAAAATAAGATTTAATTCATGGATATCTTCCTCCAGATTCAGAAAATGAAGGGTCTACTCTAGAAGAGCAAGTTGTTTCATATCCTGTGGATGTGTGCATTATTATTGTGGTTGCCTCAATTGAAGAGGGAAAAATCGAAGAACAAATTCCTCTTGTTGATCATCAAATTAAGGTAACAAATCATTTGTGTGAAGATCCTTTTATTGCCCTCTTGCAATCATTGAAGGAAAAGGTTTGTCTTCCCATGGCCAGTTTACTGTAGGAATTATGGAAGGCTATGTTTCTTTTAGATTTTGGTTCTCAACATCAATGGAATTTTGAGTTGTTAACCTATTTATCCTTCTTCCTACTCAAGGGAACAGTGAACAACATTTAGCCAAGTAGTCATTTGCTTGATTGGTTACATTGGAAAGAAGAGGTTACCTAGTGTATATTTTTTCAGCAGGTGGGCAATTATCATCAGGATTTGAAGCTCGAAGTGAAGGCCCTAAGATCCTGATGGTGTTCTGCCATAAGTAAGTTCATTCAATAATTAATTTTCAATATGTTAGTTAAGTTTCAGTTTTTAATTTTTTACTACATTTCCCAATGGTTAGGCACATGGTCTGCGTTTTTTTCTTGACACCTCGTTAGGAGGCTACCATCCCCAATGGAGCCAATGTTAGGGTCAATAGGTTTTCATTTGTCAAATGTTTCCAAGTTACTCAGTGGTTATTTGGAATAAAATCAAACTTAATGTCATGTTTATTGTCATAAGTTCAAATTTCATGGTTTGGTAATGTCGTTCCTTGTGATTTATGTATTATCAAACCCCATGCCATTTGAAGGGGAATTTTCCTATGAGACCCTCACATTATTGGGGAAAGTGCAACATAAGATGGGTTGAAGGTGTCCCATGGTAGGCCTTTGTATTGGAAGAAGTCAACAACAACAAAGGATGGTAATTGAGGGGGTTTTGATCTAGCTGCATAGAAAATGAAAATTACTTTTCCAATTGCTCTATTTACAAGACCTACTTCAACCCACAAGTTACATGTGAGGAAAACCTGTTATTCATTGCAAATAAGAAATTTTTCATCCGACTATTCATCTTCTTCATGTGCACTGGTAGGATGGTGGTTCCTCTTCTCTGCGTAGCACCATGTAATTGGCATTTTCAATGTTTTGAGCATTTGTTTGTTATGTAATTCGACAGCTAGGTTGGTTGGATATACGTGGAATGCATTGTCAAATTCCTATTGCTCATCCTTTGGCAAAAAGGAATTTTTCCTTGACATGGGAATGTTCCAGTCTTTGACTGTTGGTGTTTCATTTCTAAGATTCGTGAGAAATTTTCGGAATGAAATTTGAAGAGGGTTTGTTCCTTGTTGACGAAAGATTGTAGATAGTGTGACAACCATGTCAAAGGTGCGCTAAAGGGAATTTCCGCGTGATGTGCCGACATACATGGGGATGTCCTTCATAGGAGCTATTTTCCCCAGATCACCAATGAGTATGATAGACTGATTGTCGAAAGGCACATTCTGATACGAAAGAAATACGTCCCTTAAGCGATCATCTATGTGTGAAAGAAGTTTAGGGCCAATAAATCTTATTTCATTGATTAAAATGTATTTGATGTGATAAAGTTTTTCTTGGAGATGCATAAGTGGTTTTCCCTCAAGAGGATGCATGACACTAAAGGAATGTGAAGGGCAGAATGGATTTGTATGTGCCTTTATGTTAAACATTGCAACACCTGTTGGAGCGACTAGGAGAAATGGACTTGAATTGGGAAGAGATTCAGCAAGAAATGTATTTTAGGCAATCAATTAAATGAAACTTCCCCATTCTAGCAGTACCTTGGATGAGAATTCTAAGTGGAGGAATGGAGGAAGTGGTCCTAAAGTGGGTGAAGACAATGGTGGAAGAAACTTATTGGGTGGGCACAGTGAGGTGAGCGAGCGGGGAATTAGAGACAAGATAGAGTGGAATTGGGTGGATGAGTGACTAAAGTCTATGAAATTTATGGTTGTCTCTTGCAAAGGGAGATGGATGGTAGTATGGGCCCAATTGTGGTTAGATTCAAAATCATGATGTCCAAGCAAGTCAATCTCATCAATTTCCATGTTGTTTCCAGGGTATAGATGAGAAAGGAATTGTCAGTCATCGATGTCTACAGATTCAGGGGGATTTGACATATCATTAGTGGAGGTGTCATCAGAGCAATGGGAAAGGGGGTTTTCAGGGACTCGATGAACATGCCAGACATACACATATCTTTTTTTCCCCATGCGAAATGATTGCTTCATTAATGGAGCCTATGTTTGATGGGATTGTGCATAAAGGGAAGTATAGAAGTAGTTCACTCCAACAGAAAAACATGTAGGATGCATGAGCAGGAGAAGGGATCAAGGAATAGGAAGGGAGGAGATGAACAATCTTGCAAGAATTTATTTGTTTCCATTGGTTATTTTTTTGGTGAGCAGAGAAGGACCATGAATGTGCAGCTTCAAGCAGAGTTATTGTTTCAAGCGAAGTAGGTCTATTCATGTATGCTACAATGAAGGGTGGTGTTGGGAAGGGGGAACCTAGACCATGAGAAACACATCAAAAAAAAATCGAGTAACATTGGGGGAAACAAATGAGTGGCTACAAAGTGAAAGGGGAAGTTTTTGTAGCTTCTGGCATGTTTCCTATGCACCGATATCCCTATCACCAATTGTTTTTGTTAAAAATTTTTGGAAAACATTACAAAAGGTGTTTCAGGGTGGACATCCTAGGAGACATGTGACAAAATTTTTTGATAACTTTCTGATTTTTTTTCTATTTTTGATGCATATTTTACGATGTTGCATAGAACAACATGTCAAGACAAATCAGTTGGCAATCGATGTTTTCCCTCCATATGTATACAATATCATAGTTATGTACATTTAACCTATCATCATTACGAGCAGGGACATATGTCTTTTGTCCACTATCGTATATGATCAAAGAGGAGGTGGGATTCAAATCCCATAGAACTCCATAGAGGAAAAGAAGAGTAGGACCTTTTTTGTGAATACATGAAGAGGGGTGGCATTTTTTATGTCATTGAACACAATTAAGAAGATTCTCATAGTCCTGAAGGCGAGAGGATGAAAATATCAATGGAGATGGGAGGATGCATAGTTCATTCTCTATATAAATGTGTACATAAGGTCCATGTTGTTCATGAGAGAGAGGATTCCAAGCATAAATGTGTTCATTGAAAAAGGACCTGGCTCTATCCATCGCGACTTGATCATCCCAATCGAGATTGTCCATATCAGGTGTGTTTTCTAGCCAAAGGAAACCATGTATGTGTGCGGAGCCCCTATGTTTCCACTCATACCTACAAAGATGAAAAAGGAAATTTTGTGAGGTGACTATACATCCAGGCAAAGAAACAAAAAGGAGAAGGATGGTTAGGGAAAAACCTACACCATAAGTCCTTTACATGTAAACCTTTTTGCAAGACCTCTTCCAGGAAGATTGTGAATCGACAATGAATTTACTGCGCTACAAGATGTGGATTGTTGATTATATTCTTGAATTTCCATCGAGATAGCTTGGATGAATCCGGGGGGGGCTTCCGGGCATGACCATGTGCATGTCATGCCATTTAGTGTTAGTTGCACTTAGGGTGAAGAAGAAAGTAGGGCTACCTATTTGTATGATCATATTAGTGAGTTCACCTCTACATTTGTTCCAGAATGAGCGTGTCCCTCTAAGGCCTGATCTGAAGCACATACTCTGGTCAAGAAGCATGGAACCAGGCATGTCATGGATGTGTTCATGAAGGTATGCAATGGTCATTGGAAAGCCCTCTTCAAGGTTTCTCTTCACGAAAACAAAAAGCAGTTTCTTGACTATGATGCCGCAACATAAGATTGTACAAGTAATACTAGAATCTTGGATGTTGGACAAAATGGTTATCATAGTAGCATATGAGGTGAACAACATAGTCTTGCATTTCAACTTTTCTAATACGTGGTTTACCAATCATGGCAGCCCTTGTGGGCAAGAGTGTGGGGAATTCCATAGCAAAGAGGCCTTATGTGGTATATTCATTGATAGAAGAGGGGGAAACAAAAGGCCAAGAAAGTGAAGGAGTGGAATTAGGATGGGGAGACTGTAGTTAGTTGTGTATTTCTTCAAGCTTAGTATGGGAATTAGGGAGTTCTAATATAAAAGAGGATGGTTAGAGGCTTGTTGGAGTGGAGTGTGCAAGAATGTTATTGTCGAAAGTAGGGAAGTCAAGTCGTGGTTCAGGAGAGGAGGGGGAGATGCGACAGACGAGAGAAGACATATTGGTAGGGTGATTTGACAAGGCAGATATTGCAACTTGGTCTAGTTGGACATCCTTGTAGTAGGGATCATGGGCTAGTTTGTACTCTAAAGCTGCAAGAACACGTGTCCCATTAACAATGAAATCATATGTTTTGTGGTCAAATCCATGCCTAGTAACAATGACGATGTCCAATTCGGAAACCAAGCGTGGTAAAATGTTGGCGATGGCAATGATGTTTTGTGGGAAACAAATAATATGAACAATGTATTTGTAATGTCCACCTCATGCATGGGTGACTTGCAAGATTTGGTTGACACGTGATATGAGCATTTCTTCTATTTGTGTTAGAGTAGTAAGGAAAAACGGTTGGATGCCAGGGTCCATTTTGTTTGGAAGGGAGAAGCAGTGGGTGGATTTTGTAGTTGCACATTGAGAGCAATAGAGGTTACCATGTAAGAATTTTTTTTCATATTTGGGTATGATTCTTTGCATATGGAGCAGATATTCAAGGGAGAGAAGTCATCTATCCTTTCATGAAATCGATGGTGTGCATGGTTAAGGGCAGGGTTGACCAAAATATGGAGATGGGAGGGTGAATGAGGATGAGTCAATGATGGGGTGTTCGATGTATATGGGAAAGAAGTGGCAGTAAATGGAGGAAGTTGAAGGGTAGGTACAGTTAGAGAGAGGAATGTTGAAGGAGATGGGTTTGCAAGTGAAGCTTCGAGATGTTGGTGAAGAGAAACATTAGACGGGGGTATAGATGGAAAGGTTTGGGTGTTTAAATCATATGTATATTTGAGTCTTCCTTTTTTGTTGGAGACATCTTTATTATGTGCATAAAGGAGTCTCCTTCGAGCATTTCTTGAGGGGTTTGGAGAATTCGTTGGCATGTCCATCCTGATACAAACATGGGAACGCAAGTTCAAGTGAATATAGGAGATGAGAAAGAGTTGTCTTAAGTGCAAAGGTGGAGTACATAACCCCCCAAAAGAAAGAGCTTCATTAGTGGGTATATTTTCGAGATAGCTAGCACCTTCTAGCTTATAAAGAAGATATGTTTTTTGACAAAGTAGTTGAATTTTAGTGGTTGAAGAAACCTTTTTATAATAGATTTTATGTTTCTTTTTTATTATGTACTAATGTCGTGAGATTCAAATTTTGGTTGTTGGAACTTTTTCAAAGCTATATTTGGAGCATAGAATGAGATTTGAATCAATCCTATTTCAGTGAAGTATTTTTGTGGTGATCGATAACTATCTATCATTCATTTACCAAGTAGATTTAAGGAAACCAAACAACAACCCTTCGTAATAAGTGAATGTTTTTATTTAGGTGCACAAAGAACAATATAAAAGGATGTAAATGTTCTATCTTGTTTAAAAGGAAGAAGAAAAAAAACATATATACTATATGTAAAAGTAAAAGATGGAGAATTACGCAAAGGTGGAAGTTGCAACATGTATCATAGGTGTATATACATAAAGAAGAGAAGTACAATGATGAAGCGAACAAAAAGAAAGGGGGAGGAAAGGGACGAAACGACAACGAATGGAAAAGCATATAGAAGTTATTGTTTATAGTTCAGGGTAGCATGGGGAAAATAAATCAACTTTCAAAGACACCGAACAACTGAAGCAGTAAAAAAAAAAATCGATTTCCTGGAGGAGAATGGAATATGCAGAGATATAGGTGATTTCCTCTTAATTGATTAGTACAAACTTCAAACAATCCACACCATTGAAGTTATATGTCTTCATAGATAGTGTGAAGAGGAAAGTACGACTTGAAACCCTTGCACAAAGCTTGTGGATAACACCGGGATCACTGGAGAGTATTAACAAGTATTTTTCTTGGACACCCATGAGTTCAGTTGCAACATTATCAAATGCGATGACATTTTCCAGTATACTTGTGTGGTCATGCATTTCAAATTTCCGCACATACTGATAGTCCCATTTCAGGAAGGCCACACCACATTTTGTGCAATGCCACATTCTACTTGAGTGGTTGACAACTTTTTTCATGCATTGGATACCATCAGATGAGAGAGGGCATGCAAGGAAGTAGAAATATTTCATGCCAATAGAGGTGATGGTTCCACGAACAGAGAACCATGTTGGTTTTCTGGCAGGATGTTAGTCTATGAGGTCGACAATTGTACATTACGGGTGGCCCCACTTGGAAGGCCCCTAGAAATTTCTACTTAAGGATGGTGAAGAGGCCAAACAGTCTCTAGAATGGCGGGATATAGCAAGAGGTTGGTGATCGAGATAGTTCCAACAGTTCTTCCATTAAATTCGTCTATGTGACCCCCTTTGATTGCAAGCAAGGATAATTTTAGGGGCAAATGTTCGCCCTTTGGCGAAATTAAGGGGTTTTAAATTTTTAGTGGGCGAATATTTTGTATCATAGTACATTTTTACAAATCACCTCAAATAGCCCACCTTATTTTAAGGGAGAGGGTAAAAAAGGTAAATTTAGCCCTTGAAATTAGGACTTACAACCTTCCATTCGCCCATTTTCAAGAATAGGTTTTATTTAAGTGAATCCATTCACCCATTTTCAAGAATAGGTTTTATTTAAGTGAATCCTATGGGCCAAATACCATATTTATAAAAGAGGTATGGTAAATTAATAAAAATATAAATAAATGAGAGGTATGGTAAATAAATAAAACATTTTTTATA
The DNA here is from genome assembly GCA_031772625.1 of Pinus tabuliformis. Taxonomy (NCBI): domain Eukaryota; kingdom Viridiplantae; phylum Streptophyta; class Pinopsida; order Pinales; family Pinaceae; genus Pinus; species Pinus tabuliformis. The sequence goes on from CM062816.1 coordinate 501,395,573, forward strand.
TTTACTCCATAAGTCACCTTATATACATGTAAGGGTGTAAACAAATAAAAATATAAGTAAAGTGGAGGTATGGTAAATAAATAAAACGTCTTTTTATACTTACTCAAAAGGTATGGTAAATAAATAAAAATATAAATAAACTAGACGTATCGTAAATAAATAAAACCTCTTTTTATATTTAGTGTATAACCCTCGTTCTATTTATGAAGGCTCAAGAAAGAGGTTTTATTTAAGTGAATCCTATGGGCCAAATACCGTATTTGTAAAAGAGGTATGGTAAATTAATAAAAATATAAATAAACGAGAGGTATGGTAAATTAATAAAAATATAAATAAACGAGAGGTATGGTAAACAAATAAAACATTTTTTTATATTTACTCCATAAGTCACCTTATATTTACGAACACTCAAAAAATGGGTTATATTTAGGTGAAACCTATGGCCAAAATACTATGGGACAAATACCATGGACTAGATTATTATTAATACCGTGCAAAAAACCATTATTAACCCTAATATTAGAATTAATAAAAATAAAAATGGCACATGGTATTGACCCATGGTATTCACCTGGAATGTAGCCTATTTAAATGGGGGAATTAAACCAGCATGTAGCCTATGCTAAGATTCACTAGGACTTTACAAAGTTTTATTATTTAGTGAAAGACTCGCCAAGATCTTACAAGATTTTATAATTGAGTAAAATATTCGCCATGCCTGGTGAGAGATTCTCCAAAAAATTATATATACATATTATATTATTGATAAAATCGCCTTTCATTTTTCCTATATACCATGGAGATTCGCCCATTTATTATATTTATAAATTTAGGGGGGGTTCTTAAAATTTTCCCTGATTGCAAGCATGACCGAAGCACCAGAAGAGGTGAGTTCAACGAGTTGCTTGCCCAAGGTGTGGCAATTCTATCCCCATCGGGTGACTTCGATACTATAGACAAACATGTTTTCCAAGATGAGAGTTTTCCAAGGTGTTTCAAAGCCATCTCTTCGACGAATGGTCGAATTTGGAGAAGTGGACCTGACAATTCCAATGATGTCGACAATTGAGCCGAGGTTTTCAGATTTGATTTCATATATATATTTAAAATAGAAATGGTGGAAAGGAATTGTCAGAACATAATCTAAGGAAGGTTCAATAGTGGAAGTCGTAGAGAGGGAGACTTCCCATTTGCTATCCTGATTTTTGTAATTTGTGTTTGTTGGTTTCACAGTGCCATTCGAAGCCATGTAAAGCTTCCCAATTTGGAAAAGGTCATGCAAGGAATCTGCCAAATCACTGAAGGCAGAGAGATGGATTGTATCATTGGCAGAATCAATGATGTCGATGTTTGTACAATTTTAAGAAGGTCTAGGTCCCCAATCAAAGTTGCATGACATTCAAGAACTTCTAGTTCAATGATTTGCAGAGTCCTAAAAAGAAGGAAAGAAAGAGAAAAGCAATGCAACATTAGTCGAAGTGACAGTGGCGGAGAGAGGGAAGGAATAGAGAAACATCAAGAATATGGTGGAGTGAACATACACATAGTTTTGCAAAAAAGTGCCACTGACTTCTTTGAGGATGATAATCAAGCCCCACTGGAGGGCACTAGAGACAACATGGCCATTGTAAGCAGACAGAAGCAAATTTCTGTTCTGAGAAGTACCATCAGAGAGGGGAACGCAGTAGCATTGGGATGATGTCTTTATGGAAGCAAGAAGGTCGATTTCAATGATTTGGAGTGTCGGTTGAATCGTTGTAGAGCCAGCGAGCAACAAAGTGATGGCATTCATTGTCAAGGAAACTTCCATGATGACAAGGAAAGGAGGTGTCATAAAAGGTGAAACCCGTAAAATACTGTCAACATTGGAAGAGAAGCGGAAATAAAATAGCAAGTGCAACCATTCATAGGGTTGGCATACTTGGAACCAAATGAAAGAAGAAATATTTACAATTTAGATTGTTGCCAATAGTCAAAGGTAAGGGGAAAGGAAAATTGAAATGTTTAAGCATAGAAAGTTGGTTTTCTATATATGGCATTTCAGAAAATCTACAGGAGGGTGTGTTGTATGTCGTGATAATGCACATAGTATTCTAAGTTATATATGCAGTATGAAAACATTGATACTTTCCATTTGAGTGCAGAAGACAATATGGTTAGCAGGTTTTCGATTCTCACTTGTTTTTCATTAAAATTTCGAGGCAGTTATCCGGTTGAAGGAAGCAGCATGATGTGCAGTAGCAACAACAAGAGCAAAAACAAGGGATCAATAATAGCACAACAACAACAACATAAAATGCAACTCGAAAAATCAGCAGAATAGTGACATGAAGAGGCTAAATAGAGCACATGCCCATCTACCAGCTAAGAAGAGGTAGCAATAAATCAGATTCAGGAAACGTGGCAGAGGTTGTGAGGTTACCAATGACAGAGACAATGACATATATTCTCATCTGAGTGAGAGTAAAGTGAGAATAAATGCACATAGGCAGGCCATTAATTAGATTATTGAATAGAACAGTCCTCGACGTCAGGATGTGTGGATAAGTTTCAAACCTTAATCAAAGGAAAACGTGACATATTGATTAGATATACAAGGGAGTTTTGAGATTTTGAAACTTTGACATGAGAAGAATCCTTTTCGAAATATTGCAAGTCAAAAGTCTGATCTAGCATATCAATGTGGCTTGTTTGAATAAACACATATAATAAAGTGCCCAAGGCATAAAACATATCGATTTCATGTGAGCGAGAATTAAGCGAAAATAAATGCACATGGTCATTCCATTAATAAAATTAATAAATAGAGTAGTAGTCGAGACCAAGATGGGTGTAGAGGTTTTAAGTTGCAATCGTCAAAAAAATGTGGCATATTGATTAAATATATATCAAAGTTTTCACGCATTGAAACCTAGACACCTGAAGAAATATTTTCGAAATCTATGGAAAAAAAAAATACCGATTGATCATATTAATTTGTCTTTGTACAAGGGTGTAAAACATACAATCTTCATACGAGCGAGAATAAAATGATGGTAAATGCACATTGTCAACTAACCAACATTAATTAATGAATAAAATAAACAACGAGAGCAAGATACGTGCATAGACAGTGGATCTTATCAGAGGTCGTATTCCAAAAGCTACGATAAGGGGCAAATGTGATTTCACATTTAATTTTGGTATGATAAAACAATCGGGGTTGCATATTAGTGGTTGGAGGTCCATAGCATAGTTCAGAGATTCAGAATTTAGATATTTGTTTATTATTATACAGGACCAATGCTACATGTATCAGAAATTTCGAAAAGAATTTCCGTGATGTTATTAGTCTGATATAACTCTATTATAAAGAGGTTCGTCCGACCAATAGACCAACAAGAATGTCCCACAGGTCCGAGGTGTCACTGCCTTATCTGTTTTAGATATCTAGCGATCCTTGTCGGCCTCCAAATGCCCTGTCTTTTCAAGTTCTGACTTCCGACTTCGGAGATTGTTATTCATTCCGATATCTGAACCATCCAGAGGTATGAAAAAGAATTCAATAAAACATTGTATCCGCTCTCAAGCAGAACTTTCCGAGAATGGGCCACATCTTAAAAGTGTTGATATTGCAAGTTGTGATATGCGATGAAACTATCAGTAATGGGCCACTAGTGTTAAAGTGTCAGGATGGATGATAAGAAATTAACAAAGGATTTGTCTGCAAACCAAAGAAGCTAAAGCGTTTTCTCTCTCCTCCCAAAGGGACGCGTGACAGCAAAAACACTTGATCTGATAAGAGACATGTGAGAAATAATGTCTGGATGCATTAAGGGACGCGTTACAGTGAGAAATTGGTTGCAGCAAGTGACATGGGGAGGTTGACATCATCACGACATGCCAACAGGATTGACATGTGGCAGGTAGATTCGACAGTTTCAAGGCTCACAATAGGCCAAAAAAGCGTGGCATGTTGCATTACTCAAAAGGCGACACACGACAGATACGTGGCAGTGATGGCGTCATGTATGGGAGATCAGTGATCAGAGGTTGAGATATATTGTGCATTGAAGGGCTTCGATACACGGGCTAGATTGCAGTCACGTCAAGAGCCACATGACCAAGGCCCAAACGTAGAAGGTGATCAACAATCGGTGAATTGACATGTCATGCACCAAGGTTACACCTCTAATTGGAAATTGCCGATAGAGAGGGCTCCAATTTGGGGGCTAGTATTACAGTCACAAGGAGTTCAAAGGAATCAAGGGCGACACATGGCATTATTCAAAAGGTGACACATGGCAAATACGTGGCAGTGATGATATCACATATGGGAGATCACCGATTCTAGGTTGAGGCGTATTGTGCATCAAGTGAAACCTCCAATTGAAGGGCTCTGATACGTGGGCTAAATTGCGGTCACGTGAACAACTACAAGACCAAGACCCAAATGAAGAAGGTGATCGGCGATCTGCACACGAATTGACATGGTGTGCACCAAGGTTACACCTATAAATAGAAATCGCCGATAGAGAGGGCTCTGCTTTGGGGGCAAGCACCACGGTCCAAAGAGTTCAAAAGAATCAAGGGTGGCACACGGCATTATTCAAAATGTGACACATGGCAGATACGTGGCATTGATAGCATCATGTATGGGAGATCAATGATCGTAGGTTGAGTCACATTGTGCATCGAAGTGAAACCTCTAATCGATAACCTCTGAGTAAAGGGATATGATACCGGGGCTATATTGCGGTCACGTGAAGAGCCACAAAAGGTGACCGGTGATTAGCATTTGGCAAATTGACATGCCATGCACCAAAGTTACACCTCTGATTGGAAATCGTCGATAAAAAGGGCTTAGATTTGGGGCTAGCACCACGGTCACAAAGAGTTCAAAGGAATCAAGGGCTATCAGTGCATCAGAAGGGTGGCGCCAGTGTAAATATTTGTTCTGTATATCTAAATCATGAAGTTGGGCGGACATAGGTTAATAAGGGTTTTTATGTAAAGTTGGGTAGAAAGGGTTAACACAGGTTTTATATGATAAAATTTTGCAAGGAGGGGCTTCACTCATTTCCTCTCCACATAGATTAGGCCACATCACTCATCGGAGATCGCAAGTTTTGGGACTGCAACCAAATGCTACATTGTGAAATCGCCGATTGTGATTCTGTGATATTATAAAGGCCCAGGCGCATGTGATGTGGTCCCATGCGTTACACATTGGAACAATTTGTAGCTCAGTATTCTAAAGAATCGGCCCCTTGTCCCAAGCTAAAGGGCTTAGCCCCGGAAGGCACTGCTCACTAGCTTTATGACGTAACGTCATTTCCACAGTGATGATGTCACACTCTACCATATCGCTGGCGTACAATTATTAAGAGTCAAAGAACCTTGAGTGGAGCAAATCGCATATCAGAGGCCCACAGTGAATCACACCGTCGAAATAGTATATTCTTTAAAGTCCGACGAATCTAATGTCGTGAAGAGGAACCTCACCATTAAAAACCTATCAGCTTAATTAATGTAGGAAAATGTAACCGACGTCAAAGGTGATATGAACATCTTTGCTAGCGAAAAGGTTATTTTTCATGCCCAAATCTTCACAAATACAGCATTCTTTGATGACAATCTGTCTTTGCATTTCGGCAAGTGAATTCTTACGAAATTCGAAGATATATACACCAATGCGAAATCCAGGGAGACTCTCAAATGTGTCAATGGTAATTGTGACGCTTCTATGTGGGAAACTTAGTAACTTATCGTGTTAGTGAAGATTTTAGCAGACATATTGAATGAATTTAATCCTGATTTTGGAGGGATTTTTTCTTTTTCCGTGATGTTTATATGGGCTGGAATCATTCGAAGTCGAATCAATTTTGTTTGATTGAAGAGAGGTTGCATTGTATGCTAAGCTAACCGGAGACTATTCCTGAAAGTTACTGACGAGACTTGGGAGAGAACAGGAGACCGATAGTGACCTAAATGCATACATCCTTTTCGAACAGTTATCGATGGAGAAATCGATTTAAAATAGCCATGTTCAACAAAAGAACTTTAAACCATTTAAGAAGTGAATTTTAAGGCATTCGTAGGTTGAACCGACCCTGAATTTGATTCTGAAGACTTGACTTTTCATGATTGTTCCCCAGACGATTCCGATATGTGGTGGTCCCATCACAGATTCTTCCGATGTCCAGTGGAAAGATATTTCAAACAGAGCTTTAGAAATATTGTCGGTCAAAAAGAAATGCCCGACAACATAAGATATTCAACAATATTCTAGAAAATATAACCCCGAGTAGCTAGTGAAAGCACAAAGAACAGAATATCTAAAGGCTTTAACCACGTTACCAAAGCGAGTAACAGTATGGTTTTACAACATCGTCTTCTAGCGTTTCTTCTTTATTGGATGAGACGTATCCATCAAATATTTTTTTGGGGGTTGCTGTATATTTTGAAACCTAAAATTCCAACGCTTTTGGTTGTAAACCTAAACCATACTACATTCAACCAGTGTTTTCCTCCGTCGCTCGCAGCAGAAGAATGCTATGATGAGGCATGGGATAGCTGCTTCTATGAAAAACAAATTGGCAATCTGACTATTCAAAACAATTCGTTGCAGATTCGCTTATTTTGGATTAAAGTATGCTACGATGAGGTATGGGATAGCTGCTTCCGTGAAAAACAAATTGGAAAGCAGACTATTCAAAAAAATTCGTTTCAGTTTCGCTATTTTTGTTTTAAAGAAATTATTTATCAAGAGAAATAGCTGAAAGATCCCGAATAGTATGCCAAAATGGAATCAACCCTTATCTTCCTCGGTCGCTTGCAGCAGGAGAATGCTACGTAGCTGCATCCGTGAAAAGCAAACTGGGAGGCAGACAATTCAAAACAATTCGTTTCAGATTACTTATTTGTGGATCAAAGTATGCTATGATAAGGTATAGGGTAGCTCCTTCCGTGAAAAACAAATTGTGAAGCAGACTATTCAAAGCAATTCGTTTCAGATTCGTTAGTTGTGGATTCAATTGTGATATGATGAGTTATAGGTAGCCGCTTCCCTCAAAAGCAAATCGGGAAGCACACTATTCAAAACAATGGAGTTGGAGTTGTTTTTAATTGTGATTTTTGGAGTTTTTGACGGATCTTTGGTCAGAATTTAATTGTTTTTAAGTGTAATTTTTGGAGGTTTCGGCAGATTTCTAGCCAGAATCCAGTGAAAAGATTTGTGATGAAATCTTGATTGGTGTTGTTCCTGTAGCAATTTTATTGTGCAGAGTTCCCTGGTCAAACTTGTGATTTCAATGAATCTCTGCAGGATTCTAGACAAATTAAATTGGATGAATGGGAAATTTTTTCAAAAAATCTGCCCTTAGAGAAAACTCATTTCATATCAGCTTTTTGTGGATTAAGTTATTAAAGATCCTGAAAAGTCCACCAAAATTTGATAGTAGTTTAAAGAGGCCACAACTTCGCCTAGAAAATAGTGGGAAATTTGGATTCTATAACTTCAAGTTTTGGATGCCCATAAAACTTTTAATAATGCTGAATCCATTTTCACCATAAAAAAATTATTTAACACTACTATGATCTTCTGCGAAATAAAATCAACAAATTCCAGAAAAAAATAACTTTCGAAACAAATTTGCAACCTCTACCTACAAACCCAAATAGAATTTATAAGAAATCACATTTTACATCGTTCTATGCGGAATACATAGAATTTATAAGAAATCACATTTTACTTCGTTCTATGCGGAATATTATGAGTCAGTCATTCATGCTGCCCAAGTTTCTCACTTATTAGCCATGCTTTCGACCCACGAGGAATCAATGGGATTTACAAAACAACTGTATCGACAATCACCAGGCCTTATCTATTTTTGATACAAAAGTCATAGGCCGGCAGCTAACAGGAGAGAAATAGTGAGATGCCGGCAATCGACTTCACATTTATCTGAAGAACATGACCTATTTTCCATATCATGATGCGATTACAGTGTACTTTTGCCATTCTACGACATGATTGTTTCTTCTGATGATCTGTGTAAGATGTACAATATTATTGTTGCTTCTAATGATCTGCATGAAGAGGTGGAGAGCGCACTGGTAGTGCAAGATGTCCAGATCACGTTGCTTCCAAAATGAGGAAATCGAGTTCCACTGCGGGTGTTTCTTCAGGTTTTTGGCATGCTGTTCTGTCTAAGTGACTCAATAGTTTCCAATACAGTTTTTGATCCATCCCCTGGATGCGTAATATGTCCGCTTCCCCTTATGAAGCGCTCTGTTAAGTTGATGATGGTCTTCAAGCGTTTTAGTTTCACTCAGTTCGGCGATAGACTTTTATCATGATTGGATGCAGGGGTTTATTTGCTGCCGCAACAGCCAGTCATGCTGGTTATGTTGTAGCTGTTTATCTCTGATTTTGATATGTAAACCGGTCATTATATTTCTTGAATATAATATATTTTGATTTTTGTTCTGAAAAAAAAGTAGCGGTTAAATTTGAAGCGCTAAATAAAGTTGAAATTAAAATTGGAATTGAAATTCATGGTGTTTTTTGTTTTTATCCGAATCTTCGTCAAAGGGTAGTGTTATTTTTTTTTAATCCCGAATCTTCATCGAAAGGGAAAAAGTTTGATTACCTTGATAGGTGTGCTATTTAGTAGCGTATTAAGAGTTGAAATTTATTTTGATTTATTTTAAAATAGTTAAAAGATTATATGGACCTGTTTCATATGAAAATGAGTTACTTTATTTTTTTTTTTAAACATTTTTAGTTGTCGGAATTTATTTTGATATATTTTAAAATAGTTAAAAGACTATATGAACATGTTTGATATATTTTCTTTTTAACATTTTTAATCGGTGGAATTTATTTTGATTTATTTAAAAATAGTTAAAAGATTATATGAACATGTTTGATATAAAAACGAGTTAGTTTATTTTTTGATATATGATATTGAAAAGTTTATTTTAGTATAATGAAGATTATTTATGAATCAAAAAAATAAACTAGTTAGTAATAATGTAAAGCGAATTTTTATAATTGAAATATATAGTTGTGGAATTGAGGCTTTTGTAATCCCTATCAAATTTTGATTCATTTTGATTTATATATAATAGTTATTAAACTAATTCTTAAATCAACTAACTTGGTATTTATTTATATAACCTCTATATAAGTCTAAATAATTCCTATATATACATTACTTTATTTAAATATGGTAATAGGCATATAACCAACTCACTTATTATTTAACCAATTTTGTTTTCCTATCCCTATCTCTTGATCCAGTCCAATTAGCTGTTTTCCAGTCAAATATAGTCGTTAGCCAATCTGGTTGCCTAGGTCAATATCGTCGTTGCCTGGTCAAATTTAGCTGTTGGATGTTCTGCTCTATCTATTTATCATGCAACATTCTTCAACTTGTCGTGATGATGAACCACACTAGTTGGTTCGAAACGCGTGGACAAAAGCATTGTAATGAAATATATAGTTTTAAATGTATATATATATATATATAGGAGTTGTCTATAATGCGACTTTTTGGAGATTCCGGTGACAGAATCCGGCGGAAGAAATTGAGGTTAAATCTTGATTTGTTGCAGTTAAAATGGTTTTTTAACTGCATATTTGGATTCAGCGCCCTGAAAAACCCCTAGGACGCTTTCATTGTGCAGAAACTAGCTATCAAACTTGCGATTCCAATAAATTCCTGCGGGATTTAGACCGGAAAAACCCGCCGGAAAGGCTTTCAAAAAGTCGAGTTATAGACAACTGCTATATATATATATATATATATATATATATATATATATATATATAGATATATATATATATATATATATATGGGTTTAAATTATATATAATTGTTTTATAACTAATAGTAATAAGGTTATAATTTAGTTTATTTTTATGAGTTTTTTAATATATTATGAAATAAATGTTTGGATGTTGATTTTGTTTTACTATATTTTTTATTTTATATTTGTAATAGATAATTAAAATTAATAATAATTTAGACTAAGGTAATCATATAAATTAAATGTTTGAAAATGCAAATAAGCATAAATTTACAATAAATATCAAAACACTTACTTCATCATACATATTAATTGGGGAAAATTTTAAAAATCATAAATTTAATAAATTACAATTTTTTAAAATAATTAATATTATTAATTAATGATAAAAAGAATATATATATATATATATATATATATATATATATATATATATATATATAATGAGCCATTTACTCCCATTTTATTATAAAGATTATTATTATGTAAAATAAGCTTTGTTGCAATGCCACCATTTATTAATACCACATACCAAAAAAACCATAACTCATTTCTTACTACACTTATTTATATGACATTTTTTTTAATTATAAATTTGATTGAAATATAAAATACATAATTACTTTGAAAATAAAACTTAATCTTTTATTTTGAAGTTAAATACCTACTATTATCTAATAATAATGAATAATTCAATTATAATTATAAAAAAAACTTATTTTAAAATAAGCCTACCTATCCCTATATTTAATTAGATTTCTTTTTCTTCCCTAAAACCATATCAACTCTTTTGAGTACTTAAATTTTCCAATATTCCTTATTTACTTTATTGGGATGGTATAATTAATTAGATATATTTTTCTTCTCTTAAACCATATCAACACTCTTGAGTACTTAAATTTTCCAATATTCCTTATTTACTTTATGGGGGTGGATTGTCACTTATTGTTAAGGTTTCTTCTTTTTTTTAAGTATGAAAAAAGCTGTATATTAGATATTTAAAAAATTGATGGATCATATACATCAATTGTTTTCTAGAATGTACACAATATCATTCCAGATTACCAAATAGCCTGAAACAGTCAATCTCCTCAAAACTGCCATATACCCAGATATAATCATGCTTACTTAAGAAAAGAAGCTTAAGCAATATGATCTATAGAATTGTATGTTCCTTCTAAATCATCATCAACACTATAATAAAACAAAAAATAAAAAATAAATAAATAAAACTGAAAAATATAGCATCCATATATACAGTTCCAATTATCTACACATACAAGTATGATATTAACAGTTTTATCAAAAAGCAAAATAGATCGAAAATTGGTGATGTAAGAACTTATCCGGGGAATGTAAAATCCACAGAGTGTGATTGTTGCGCCTCCATATAAATGACCATCTGAACTTTACCCATTTCACCCAGAAGACCCTTCTTTGAGAGAAAATCCGCAGTCTGATTATATTCTCTTCCTATGTAATTAATAGGAGGACATCCCATCTGTGTCCAGAGGCAGTCAATTCTCCTTAACCATCCCAAGAGGGAGGGTTGATTTATGGTGGAATTTCCCTTAATATGATCCTCAATAATCTTGGAATCGCCATATATATGGATCTCTGGGATATTTAAAAAGCTTATAAGCCAAATGATACCCCAAAGCACCATTGCCTCAGCCTTGTTGTTGGTGCCTGTCCCTGCATTTGAGTATGCCTTGTACTAAAAATCAAGTGACATAACCATCCATATGCTGCAACCACAAATTTGGTTTTGTGATGCCCCATCGAAGAAGGAGATTAGATATACCATAGGAGGAGCAACACCCTTTTTCAGCTTCATATGTTTTTGGAGAGTCTCCTTCGCTGGATAAAGTGCCATTAATAAGATGATCTTATCATATATAACTCCAAAATCTTCAAAACAGTCCTCAAAGATACGTTTGTTCCTCCACTTCCATATAGACCAGAATACAAAGAGAGGAATGATCCTCCAAGCCAATTTTTGCTTGAGCCACCATCTCAAACAATCTGCAACATTTTGAAATTAAAGGTGAGGAAAGTCAAAATAAGCAGCAAGTTTAAACCATACCTTAGAAACATGATGACATGTCAGAAATAGATGTGCATTGTTTTCCTCCTCCTGCTTGCAAATAACACATATGCTAGGACCATGCCATTGACGTTTTTGCAGATTCTCCCATGTTAGATTCTTGTTATGGAAAACAAGCCATGTAAAGCAAATGATTTTACATGGGACATGACATTTCCATAAATCATATAGCATCAGATTCGCCACATATCCACCTTCTACCTCACATAGTGTATCATATATGTCTGCAACCACAATGTTTGCAAGTTTCATTTTCCCAGACCAAATAAGCCTGTCATGATCGTTCACAAAAATATGTTATCCTCACTTAGGCTTAAAATCTATTTGGAAATCAAATATCCTAAACAAAAAGTTGATAGGACCCTTCACATATCACATATTAGCAATTGCATGGGTTAGAACATAGTAGGCCTTTAAGTAAAAGCGCAATGTGATCTGCCTAAGGCTCAATGAACTAATGACAGGTCCTATATAACTTTAATAAAGAGAAAACCCTCCATGCGCGTAAAACTCAGAATCGGCCCCACCAGCAAGCCACACCATTTATCGCAAAAGTTATATTGGCATTTCCCATTTGTTACCACAACTTCGACCTTCCAATAATGTTTTTTGCAATATTGCGAGAAGTACTCATTGCAATCTTCGTTGTGTAATACTTATATCACATCGCACCACTCAAGACGACCCCTGCCAAGGGAACTCCAAATGCAATAATTCCAGCAACCAACCCATTTGCTGCATCTCTTGAAGGTTAACCCATCTCATATCGTCCAAAGGAATATTTCTCAAACTTAAAAATATGTGTGCCAAGAAAACTTGCGATGCGAAATGAGCCAACAGGGCACTGACCTGTACACGAAGCATGTGAACCCATGATTTTTCATTTATGTTTAGTTATAATGTTATTGATGGTTCTCAATAATGTAAATGATTTGATTGATTCCATTTAGTGTTTCAAAATTTTGTGTTAAATGCTTATTTTCATGTCATGATCACCATTTTTGCCTTAAGATTCTAATTCTAAGTTTTCCTCCTTATTCTTTGTGTTCTCTGTGTTACAGGCTAGCCCCGATAAACATAAATCGGGAAAAATGTCAAGAGCTACTAAAAAGAACAAGAAACCAACCATGCCACCATAGGTGGCTCCACCTACTATAGGGGTTACTGAGATGCCTCTATTGTTCTCTGATACGACATGCACTATCGACTCTGAGTGTTCATCTTGCGAAGTAATATATAAACTATTTGAAGAAGAAGAACCCAGAGTAGTTATAAGACAAGTCATGGTGCCATATGACACTACATCGACTTTACAAACCACTTGGCTAGACGTCGCCAATTCCCATCTCCATCAAATCGCAGCTCGGCCAAACATTATGCCATACAAAGATTTGGTCAAATGGATTATTGACAATGTAAACATCATAGATAGAACCTTCATAAAACTGAGGACAAGGTCGCTAATTGGGTCATTTAAAGTTGAAGATTTTAGAAGAATGTGTCATCTACGAGAGCCACAGAAAATCTATAATGCACATTTGTTTAGAAGTTTGTCACAGAAAATGAAGTTCAGTCGGATCCGATAAGGAAATGGAGGCGCAAGCCAAGCAAGAATAAACATGAAGACAAGGGTATGTATTCTCTTGCCTCTCTTGTTGCTCCTCATTGTCACATTATTGCTATGATGTGTAGATTGTTTGGGCAACCTAATACACAGAAATTCACAATAGAATGGGTTCCCCTAATGGAGGTTTCCTCTGAATCCTATATTATTGATGCAGGAGCATCTGGACTTAGCCAAAAATGTGAAGGTTTGTTCACATGTTGTGGCTAAATCAATTGAATTTCACTGACCTGAGTGGTCAAAAGTCAGTTTTAACCGAGAGGGTTGGATCACTCAAGAAAATGATCTATATTTCATTATTGTAATAGTTAGGAAATTTTTTTATTTTAGATTAAGGGATAACCTGTTAGCATAGGTGTGTAATGGAGGATGAAAATAGAGATTGAGTTGTTAGAATGATTAAAATAGAAGATTGAGTTGTTAACAGAGGTAGAATAGGGATCCGACTCATATAATGAAAGAAATTGTAATGGAAAGAGAGAGTGAAGATGATAGAGGATCGAGTGAAGCGAGAGTGGAGTGATGGAGAGGATTCCCAGATTGAAACAAGGGTCTTTTGAATTGTTGTAATCAAGCCAAAGCGTCGAGACTCTGTAACATTAATCGTATTGAGTAATTGATGTCGCTTGCAATTAAGCGTCGATTCCATTGAGAACTCTCGTTTTGCCTCTGTTTATTTGTATTTGAAACAAAATCAAATATTTCTCTGTTTTATGTTTTATGTTATAAAACTCAGCGTTCAAAGGTAAATTGGGTCCTTAGTATTAATAACAGTGGCGGAATCCTGCATTAAACCCCAACCATCAATCTAAAGTCCAAACCAACGATGCGATATCACACCGACCGATGGATTATTCTGCATCTCATAGCAATATTTGTTTGAAAATGGATGGACCTTAGGCCTTAATACCATGCGATGTGCAGTCGTTGATCCATCGCATCGCAAATATTTCAATTATATGTGAATGGGCCCCGAGCATTGGGAAACTGCGATATGCGATGTGTGATGTGATCGCTGATTAAATCGTATCGCAACATTTCACGTGTATGTACCGAGTCCTAAGCACTTGCCCATTGCGATTTGTGATTGTGATATTATTTATGGACCATCTGATCAATTATGTTGTGATCTACGGTATACCACCGAGCAATTCTATTAAAAGGTGAAATATCAGTTTTGGAATCGAAAAGAGGGGATCAGAGCAGTGCAGCGAAAGGCCTGAATATAAAGGGAAAAGGTAACCACGGGACCAATTGTGATAACTTCTAAAACAATTGACCTTATGCATCATTTGTTATTTCAGAGCCCAGAGATTAAGTTTGATTATAGTAAACATGTCGCTGAGGAGAGGAGTTGGCATTGGTCAAGAAAGGCCTGAAGCAAATGCAGTTCTACTGGAGGAGATCTGGAGTCTACGTATGAGGATGGAAACAATTGAGACTGCTCAGAGAAGAACACTTGATGAAGGAGTTGACAGTGCTAAAGAAGAATCTTCTGAGGAAAAAGAAGAGGAGGAAAATGAAACTACCAGAGTTATTAAGATGTTGGCGAAAGTAGGAGGAAAACCAAAGGTGGAAATTCCTACATATGAAGGGAGTCTCAATGTAGAAGAACTAATGGATTGGATCAATTCATTAGAAAAATATTTTGACTATGAAGAGGAAGCTGACGACAAAAAGAAGGTGAAATTCGCAATTACCAGATTGTAGGGTCATGCAACTATTTGGTGGGATAAACTACAAACATTCAGAACAAGAAAAGGAAAGTCCAAGATCAAGCAATGGGACAAAATGGTGAGTAAGATGAAAGCTAAATTTATGCCAAAATATTATCAGTTAAATTTTTTTAAACAACTACAGAATTTAAGGAAAAAAGGAATGTTTGTTAAAGAATACTCAGAAGAGTTTTATAGATTGAGTATTAGAGTAGGACATGCAGAGGATGACATGGAGAAGGTATCCATATATATCAATGGCTTAAGATATGACATACAGGACAAGATCAGCTTGCTGAGTTTGAAGACTATTGAGGATGCCTATCAAGCAGGTTTGAAGGTAGAAGGGAAGATGTTGAGAAAACAAAATCAAAGGAAAAGAGGAAGAATCTTAGTAAGAGGTAGAGGAACTACCATACCAAGGGGAAAGCAACATCAGCATGAAGTAGGCAATTCAAGTAGTAGACCACCACAAAGGGGAGATTTTAATAGAGGAATATTTGCACCCAGAGGAAGAGGCTGAGGAAAAGATATCCGGTGTTACACATGTGGAGAATGGGGACATGTGTCGTGGGACTATCCTCATAATAAACCAGCAAGTCAGAGGAATACGAATGTGGCTGAGGCAAAGCCAGAAACACCTTGACTTATGGAAAAGGAAGAATCCCCTGAAGTAGGAGAATCCCTATTGTTGAGAAGGGCATTGCTTAAAGCAGAGAAAGAGATTGGAGAGCCAGCGAAGAGGAAGAGTTTATTCACAACTACATGTAAATCCAAAGGTAAATATTGTAAAGTGATAATTGACAGTGGAAGCGCTGATAACCTTGTTTCTACAGAGATGGTGGACAAGCTAGGATTAGCGAAGACAGTACACCCTACTCCTTACAAAGTGTCATGGTTGTAGAAAGGACATCAAATTATTATGACAGAACAATGCAACGTAGAGATACAGATTGATATGTATAAGGATGTAATATTATGTGATGTAATGCCAATGGATGTATGCCATGTATTGTTGGGAAGACTGTGGTAGCTTGATTAGAAAGCTATTCATGATGGGAGGAAATATAGTTATACTCTGGAGAAGGATGGAAATAAGCATACACTACTGCCATTAAAGGATGACGTTGACAAATGAGCACCTAGAAACAGTGTTATGCTGATGAGTGGAAAGGAGCTACTGCAAGAAGTTGGAAAAGTTGAAGAAATACATTTTGTTGTCATAGGGAGACCTATGGTAATTTTAACTTCCACAAACTTAGATGATTTACTTGAAGAAATCAAAACTCTGTTAAATGATTTTGCTAATATTATTGTGGATGAGTTGCCAAATGCATTGCCACCAATCAGAAGTATTAGTCATCATATTGATCTAATACCAGGAGCAAGTTTTCCAAACAAAGCAGCGTACAGATTAACTCCTTAAGAGAATGAAAAACTTGGAAGACAAGTGCAAGAACTGATGGATAAGGGACTAATCAGAGAAAGTCTTAGTCCATGTGTTGTAACAACAATACTCAATCCAAAGAAAGGAGTGAATGGCGCATGTGTACAGATTCCAAAGCCATAAACAAGATCACTATCAGGTATAGATTTGCTTTGCCATGCATGGATGATTTGATGGATTGTTTGAGTGGGTCAAAGTATTTTACTAAAATATATCTGAAG
Source organism: Pinus tabuliformis (assembly GCA_031772625.1). NCBI lineage: Eukaryota > Viridiplantae > Streptophyta > Pinopsida > Pinales > Pinaceae > Pinus > Pinus tabuliformis. The sequence continues at coordinate 501,412,482 of CM062816.1, forward strand.
AGTGGATATCATCAAATAAGAATTAGAGAAGGAGATGAATGGAAGACTGCATTTAAAACAAATAGTGGGTTTTATGAGTGGTTAGTGATGCCTTTTGGACTCACTAATGCACCTAGCACGTTCATGAGATTGATGAATGAAGTCTTGAAGGAATATGCAGCAAGTTTGTTATTGTTTATCTTAATGATATTCTAGTTTTTAGTAAAATTAAAGAAGAACATCTAGAGCATCTTCAATTGGTTTTAATAACCCTGCAAAAAGAGAAACTACTGATAAATCTGAAGAAATGTAGTTTCATGAAAGAAGAATTAATTTACTCGGGATTTTTAGTTTCTAAAGAAGGGTTGAAAATGGATCTAGAGAAAGTCCAAGCAATTTAGGACTGGCCTATTCCCAGGAATATATTTGAGGTAAGAAGTTTTCATGGTCTTGCAAGTTTTTACAGGAAATTTATCAGAAGTTTTAGTTAGATTTATGCACCAATCCTTGAAACAATCAAGGAGACTAATCAACCGTTCAAGTGGACAGAAGCAGTAGATATAAATTTTAAGTTGCTGAAGAGGAAAATCACAGAGAAACTAATTTTAGCTTTACCTGATTTTGAAAAAGTATTTCAAGTTGAAACAAATGCTAGTGGAGTTGTGATGGGAGCATTTTTGAGTCAGGAACAAAGACCAATAGCGTACTTCAGTGAGAAATTAAATGAAGTGAAGAAGAAGTATTCTTCTTACAATAATTAATTTTATGCTATTGTATAAGCCTCAAAAAAATGGGGACATTATTTGTTGCCAAAGGACTTTATATTGTATTCTAACAATCATGCATTGCAGTTCATAAACAACCAACCAAAGTTGAACCAAAAACATGCCCAATGGGTAGAGTTTTTGCAGAGCTTTACTTTTGTGATAAAGCACACGAGTGGTAAGTTGAACAAAGTCATTGATGCATTAAGCATGGTAAATTTCATTATGCAAGAATTAAAAGTTTGTGTTGTAGGATTTGAAGAAATGATTGAAATGTACAAAGATGATGCAGATTTCAAAGATATTTATACAACAGTACAAAATCCAATAGTTCATAACAGAAGTTAGTGGTTAGATTATCTTATCCAAGGAGGTTTATTGTTTAAAGGCAACAAGTTGTGTATTCCCAAATGTTCTATGAGGGAAAACATAGTGGAGGATTATCTGGTCACTTTGGACAAGATAAAACCTTTGCTCAGGTGAATGCTTTTTATTATTGGCCAAAAATGCAAACTAATGTTAAGAGATTTGTTGAGAAGTGCAGGATATGTCAGCATGCTAAAGGGAGAAACCAGAATACAGGATTGTACCATCAATTACCAATACCAAACCCACCATGGGATGCAGTTAGCATGGATTTTGTTTTGGGATTACCTAAAACCCAAAGAGGGAATGATTCCATTTATGTTGTGGTAGATATATTTTCCAACATGGTACATTTCACCGCTTGTAAGAAGACTAGTGATGCAACACATATAGCTAATCTATTTTTTCAGAAATTGTAAGATTACATGGATTTCCTGTAATTATTGTGTCTAATAGAGATACAAAGTTTGTAGGGAATTTCTGGAGAAGTCTTTGAAAGAAACTAGGAGCTAACCTCAGTTTCAGTTCAGCATACCATCCTCAAACAAATGGACAGACTGAAGTAGTAAACAAGAGCTTGGGAAACATATTGAGAAGTTTAGTGTATCAAAATCCTAAGCAGTGGGATTTAGCACCAGCTCAGGCTGAGTTTCCTTATAATGACACTCCAAACTGAAGTATTGGAATGAGTCCATTTCAGATTGTTTTTGGGATGAATCCAATAGTTATGTATGAGCTCAGAAATTTGGGTAAATAGGAGACAAGAAGTGCAAAAGCTGAAGAGTTTGCGGAGCAGATGCAAAAACTACAAGAAGATGTTAAAGGAAGATTGCAGGAAAGTAGTGGCAAATACAAATAGAGAGTAGATATGAAAATAAGAGAGAAAGAATTCCAAGTGGGAGATTTAGTGATGGTGTATTTGAGAAAAGAAAGATTTCCAGCTAAGACTTACAATAAACTAATTTAAGATGAAAAAGATAGGACCATGTAGAATTGTAAGAAAGTTTTCAACTAATGCTTATGAAATTGAATTTCCATAAGGGATTGGAATATCACCTATCTTCAATGTTGCAGATTTGTATCCATACAAAGGGATAGAGACAAAGCTACAGGAGGAAATTATAGAAGATGAAGTTCAAACTTTGAACTGGGAAGAACAAATGCCAAAGACAGTTAAGAAAGAGGTGGACACTGTTTTGGAGAAAAAAGTATCCAAAAGAACCAGAGGACAGGTTTATTTTCAATATCTAGTCAAATGGAAAGGACAGCTAGTGGAGGATGCTAACTAGTTGACAACAACAAAGTTGCAAAAGTATGGAGTAAGTCATAAAAGTCTAAGGGATGATTCTTTTCTTCCATGGGAGTCTGATGCAGGAGCATCTGGACTTAGCCAGCAATGTGAAGGTTTTTTCACATGTTGTGGCTAAATGAATTGAATTTCACTGACCTAAGTGGTCAAAAGTCAGTTTTAACTGAGAGGGTTGGATCTCTCAAGAAAATGATCTGTATTTCATTATTGTAATAGTTAGGAAATTTTCTTGTTTTAGATTAAGGGATAAGCTGTTATCATAGGTGTGTAATGGAGCTTGAAAATAGATATTGAGTTGTTAGAATGATTAAAATTGAAGATTGAGTTGTTAACAGAGGTAGAATAGGGATCCGACTCGTATAATGAAAGAAATTGTGATGGAAAGAGAGAGTAGAGATGATAGAGGATGGAACGAAACGAGAGTGGAGTGATAGAGAGGATTCCCAGATTGAAACATGGGTCTTTTGAATTGTTGTAATCAAGACAAAGGGTCGAGACTCTGTAACATTAATCATATTGAATAATTGATGTCGCGTGCAGTTAAGTGTCAATTCCATTGAGAACTCTTGTTTTGCCTCTATTTATTTGTATTCGGAATGAAATCAAATATTTATCTGTTTTATGCTTTATGTTATAAAACTCAGTGTTCAAAGTTAATTGGGTTCTTAGTATTAATAACAGTGGTGGAATATTTCATTAAACCCCAATCGTTGATCTAAATTCCAAACCAACGATGCGATATCACACTGACCGTTGGATTATCCCGCATCACATCACAATATTTGTTTGAAAGGGGATGGACCTCAGGCCTTAAGACCATGCGATATGCTATTTCCGATCCATCACATCGCAAATATTTCAATTATATGTGTATGGGCCTCGAGCATTGGGAAACTGCGATATGCGATGTGCGATGTGATCGCTGACTAAATCACATCGCAACATTTCATGTGTATGTACCGAGTCCCAAGTGCTTGCCCATTACAATTTGTGATTGCGATATTAGTTGTGGACCATCAGATCAATTGTGTTGTGATCTACGGTATACCACCAAGTGGTTCTATTAAAAGGTGAAATATAAGTTTTGGAAACGGAAAAGAGGGGATCAGAGCAGCGCAGTGAAAGGCTTGAATATAAAAGGAAAAGGTAAACGCGGGACCAATTGTGATAAATTCTAAAACAATTGACCTCCTACATCAATTATGGATTGGGCCACTATCCTATCCAACAATCTAGTCTCCCAGATCCTAGTCTATCGAAGTAAACACAATATTACTACTAGGACCATGCCCTCTTTCTACATGAGTGCTTATATTATGGATGCAGTATGTTTCACCTCTGAATTTCCATCTATGGGATGGAAATGGACCCTTCAAGACCCTACTCTAATCCATATTTACCGTAAAATCCTCTGGGAGTCTAATTACCAGCCCCATTTTTATAAAATCTATCATGGAATGATGTTACCCTTGTACCAAGTTTTTTTTTATGAAAGACCTCCTAGGTCTTCAAGAGAAGCTTTGGACTACCTTACAGCTATTGGAAAATGGTTTGGAGAAGAATAATTCACTTATGTTAGGATTTATGGAAGCCTTGTTGCCCCTCATATCCTCCCTATCTATGTATCTGATAAGCTCCTAGCCCAAGAGGTTTCTTATCAAACTGTGGGAAATGGCTTAACCAAATCCCTAAAGGAAGCCAAAAAATCTATATGGTCTTCTTTTCCTATTCATTGTGGAGTTTTTAGTTTGGAGAATTTTAGGTATGCAACACTTGAAATTGATAATATACTTGTATGAAATTTCCCAATGTTCGGCCCAGGCAGCATGATCCAGACAAGGTAGCCTAGAATTCCATAGCCCAAGTCAAAGTTCGACAATTTCAACATGAACCTAACAATTTCGATGACCTGTTTGAAGGAGCCCGAGACTATCATGGGGTAGAAATGTTGGCCAAAGCTCACCTGAAACTTGAAGAGTTGATCAAGTTTAGAGAATATAGAAATTCAAGGTTAGAGAATCTCCCCCTAGATATATTGTGGATTTCGCAACAGGAACAGGTGATAGCCAAGATTTCAAAAGACCCTGAGATCAATCAGGAAACTAAATAAAGCACAGCGACAATGCAGCAGACTAAGGAATCACTGTTTACTAGCGAGCTAGAAAAAGTATGGGAACAATTTGATAAAATTGTTAATATGGCATCATAGGAAGAATAGACCTCATCACCGAAAGAAACTCTTAAGAATCGTGATATTACAAAGAAGGTCTCACTCACTATCGAGTCTTCAGATAAAGAGGTCAATACGGATGACCTAGAAATCATTCTGGCTCACCCAACATCTGAAGTTGTCCTCAAGATAGAAGAAATCCCTCCCCTATATGTATTTTACAGTCCAAAGCATAGGGATATCATGAGCAGACAGAGGAAGAGAAAAATAACTGAACATTCTCAAGCCTTAGTTCCAAGAAATATACAATTGGATATTGTTTGGAAGGACCCACAAACTGACCCTGCCAATGATCAAACAAGGCTATCACAGTTCGCAGGAGCATATGATACATCCACCATGGATAAAGCCTCATAAGTACAACAGTTAGTCAAGGATAAGGATGGAAATATCCTTCAATTAGAACAAGCATTACTCAATGAAAAATAATGTATTAATGAGGGATGGCAAGCACGGGTAAATTAGCTGCAAAAAAGCTTTGATGTGATCAAGATTCAACATGAAGCTGAGATCAAAAGCAAAAATGATCAATTGCAACAACTTTAGCTCAGGATTGATCAACTCAAAGATAATCCTAATCTTGAATATTTCAAGAAGGAAGTAGGGGAGCTTAATAATCTTTTGGCTCAGTAGCAGGTTGTCTTCTACCATAAGTTAACAACAGTCAATGATCTATGTAAGACAAGTGATTCACTGATGAATCAGTTGTCTGATCTGAGGACATACTTCGATGACATTGAAGAAAATATCTCTGACTATATTTCCTAGAAGGACAGCACAAAAGGCATAGCAGTCGATCCTCCAAGGATTTAGGACACACAGAAGGAAATCCTTTTTTGGGATTGGGATATGAGGATAAAACAGGTAGGGGCAGCCATCTTTAGTGTAGTGTACATCACAAATAACATCATCGAACCCATTCTTGAGAACCTTTTCAATGCTAATTTGATTCAAGAATGCCCCATAGATGCATTGCCTAATGTCAAGATACTAATGAAACATTGGCAGGATTGGTCCAAGACGAAGGCGGATAACATCAAAAAGTTATCCTAGTTAACTTTTGAACATTACTGGCAACACTTGGTTAAACCGCATAGTCAATGGCTTATGTTACGATGCTTAACAAATACAACTGCCCATATTCTCCCAGCACTCTTTGATGCAATTTATGTGGGCCAGATGTGATTAAACCCAGCTCATCCTCCAAAATTAAAGCCCATGGTAGATATTTATGAACTCAAACAACAAATGAAAGGACATCAGGCTTCTCATTCTGGATGATTTGTTCAAACAAACTCTATTTTTGTCTTCTAATTTTATTTTAAGGATGGTTTGTTTGAACCTTCTCAATGTTTCAATTATTTTCTATTTTTATAGTTAATCCTTTTATTATAAATACCCTTTCATGTCTTTTAGAAAGGGGTTCTAAATTTTTGTAAGAAGACTTAAGAGAGTTGCACTATTGTACCTTTTGAATTTTCTTAATAGGAAAGTTGAACCAAGACTGTTTTTCTTATGAGCAGAGCACTGATATATCAGGTACTATTATCTTTGTGTTATTATTTTGTTTGTATCTTATTAATAGTTATACCTTTACTTTACTATTTTTCTATGTGTGCTCTTAGATGTAGTGGAATACTTATTCACTATTGCAGAGTATGAAGTTGTTATCTTTGAATCCATTGTGAGAACAACGAAATCTTATATGTGATATATATTAACAATTAATTTGATTAACTATTTAATCAAATTAATTATCTTTCCTATACTTATGTCTTTAATTGCTAGATGATATATATTTTTTAGCATATTAGAGAATCTTCATAGATATATATATATATATATATATATATATATATATATATATATATATATATATATATATATATATATATATATATATTTGTATTTCTATTCATCGCAACCATTTCACCTACATTATATCTCAAATTCCATTATATACTCTTAAAGGGAAACTGGTCCCATAATCCCGAGTCAGAGCACTATTCCAAACAGAAGAGGAATGGTTTTCAAGTTCTCGACCAGTTGGTTATCCCCAATGTTGAGGCAGTGACATTTCAAGGATTCAACATTTTTGGCACTAGAAGGAAGGCCCCGACTGTTAATGGAAAAAAGGTTTAATCCTACATCAAAATTCCATCTAAAATGTCACTCCCCCTCAAGATCTCCCCCAACTTTTAGAGCTCATTCCAAATCACCTACTCTTAGACAGGAAGTTGTGAAAACAGCCACAAAGTCTCCTAGCGCACTACCTAAGTCATTTGATCAACCTCCTTCTCAGAAGATACCCAAAGTTTAAACTTTTATTTAGAAATTAGAAGGAATTTCTATTTCTGAAGAAAATCCACAGCAATCTGAGTTGTCTGAAAGTAGTGTTTCCTCATCTTTTCAATCTACTCGCATTTTGACTCATTCCCAAAGTGAGAAACTTGGGGTTACTCCATTTGAGTTTCCTTTTCCTTCCCACCAAAGAAAGATGAAAAAATACGAAGCTCAATCATCCACTAGCAATATTTTATCATCTACTCCACCTCAAACACCTTCATTTCAAACTTCATCACCATTTTTCTCTCCTCCACTTAATCCTCCCTTTCATTCTCTCCCTTCACAATCAACTAGTGTTGATTCAACCAGCACTAGCTCAGGGGCTACTTCTTCTTCCACACAGTCAGCTTCTTCTACTATTATAATTCCTTCTACTCAAGTTCCCATAATGGCAGGTAGGCAACAAAACCCACCAACAGCTAAACCATGGGCTAGTCCTAGAGCTATTCAAATGGCAGCACCTATCCATCCTCTACCTAAGCATCTTGAAAGATGGTTACCAAAGTTTAATCCTGACGATGGACTCCCTACTAAAGAACATCTCCATAATTTTATGTTGGCCATTAATCTCAATGGAGTAGTAGAAGAAGATTGTGTAGTGAGATTATTTCCATATACCCTTGAAGGATTTGCATGTTCATGGTACTTCTCATTACCACCAGCATTTATCACTAGTTGGGATATATTTGAAGAAAAAAATTTGACTAATTTTGGTGATGATTGCACAACTACTACTTTAAGAAATGATCTCTCCAATCTTAAAGCCAACTCCAATGAGAAAATCATAGATTTCAATTCTAGGTTTAATAAATTGTTAAACAAATTCCATATACCTCTAAACCTGGTGTTGATGTCCAAATTGAGTGGTATATTTATGCTCTTCCTTTCAATATCACATTTTTTGTAGACAGGGCTAATAGATCCACTTTAGTTGATAACATGAAAGAGTCAATATCTGTAGAAAAAAGGATTCTTGCCTTAAAAAAAAATTGCTCGAGAAGAAAGAAAAACTAAGAAATTTACCTTCAGAGAGGAACCAAAGAAGAAAACTCCCAAATATCCTTTTGATATAGAAGGATTACAAAAGGTTCTCAAATCAATGTCGAATGAAATGGTAGAAATAAAAAAGAAGGTAGCTGAGTATTCTAAAAAAACCTTTCAGATATTTTAGGAGAATTCAGACATCAAATCCTCAGCCCCCTAATATCATATCAAATGTTGAATCTGATTTATAGGAGAATGAAGAAGAAACAACATTATCTGTCGATGAATCCTAAGATGAAGAAACAATCAAACTTCAGGGATTATGGGACTTTATTCTTTCTACTTCAGATAATGAAGAACATGAAGCTTTACCAATTAGTACACGGGGTAAGGGGCTTGTAGATTCATCACAGTCGACCCAATAGTATAAATCTCCTACTCCTACTACTAAGGATAGTCGCACTTAAGAAATCTACTTCTACATCTTCCAATTCAATCCCATATTCTTCCAATTATCCATCTACATATAAAATTCTGGTTGTTTCTAACAACATCAAATATAATATAACTGAGGATATGAAGAAGTTCAAGGCTAAAATTTCCCCATAGATCCCTAAGATAATATTGATCCCACCGATGCCATCCTAATTGGAGATAGGTCAAAATATCATACTCCTCCTTTCCTTCTGACCTTTGAAATCTTCAATGAGAATGTGCATAATTGCTTAGTAGATAATGGGGCATCTTCAAATGTATTACCTTATTCAGTTTGTCTTAAACTGAATATTGAACCCCACAAGTCTGATGCAAATATTTTTTAACTCGATAGAACCAAAGTCAAAGTGTTAGGAGAAATTAATTATGTTCTAATTAGACTTTATTCTAATACTAAAGTTTATCAAATCATTGATGTGCTAGTTGTTGATATTCCTGAATTTTACGGTTTAATTCTAAGTAGAGATTGGCCAGAGAAGTTACATGGTTATTTCGATACTAACTAGTCTCATATGTGGCTTCATTACAATGGTAAGCCTAATCAAATTTGCATCGACCAAGAAAAGAACATGAAATATTTAGTAACTAACTTGGACGAGGAAAATGAAGTTGTGGTCTTCACCAATAACATTCTTGGGAAATACTATTTAGAGTCATTCTTGGGTAGTTTCAATTCACAAGAATCTCCTTTCGATATAGATTTTTTCACCTCTCAAGTTGAAAAAATTTCATAGACAGACTCACCCAAATGTGTAAATATTGCAGATAAAGAAGTAGTTAAATATTTGTTTTGGACTTTATATTTTCATGGTTCTCAATCTAATGATGGCGCTGGAGCAGGATGTATTTTAATAAATCCTCAAGGAGAGAAAAAATTGATAGCATGTAGATTAGAGTTTGAATGCACCAATAACATTGTTGAATATGAAGATCTAGTTTAGGGTTTGTACAAAGCAATAAGCCTTAATGTTAAATACCTTCAAGTGTTTGGAGATTCTGAAATTGTTATTAAACATGTGAGAAACACCATACATTGTGTCTCAAGCCACTTGAAACATTATCAATCTCTCATTCAAACTCTCACTTCTCATTTTCTTGCATTTAATATCTCTCTTATCCCAAGACTTCAAAATGCTAGTGCTGATCTACTAGCTAATGTTGCATCCAGACTAATCCCATCAAAGGATTATAGTCCAGATAGATTTTCCATTGAATTGATTTTTTGCCCCTCAATTCCTGACAATCTCACTAATTGGTGTGTGTTCAATGATGACGAAGATATTGTAAGTTTCTTAACATCAGAAGGGTCATATACTAATCAGATAATAGATGAAGATGAACATGACAAATAGATGAAGCAATCAATTGAGGAAAATTCCTTACCAAAGTCTATAGTCAATATTGAATATTTGTATGACTTAAAGGACATATTTAAAAAGGTTACTAATTGCAAACTACAAATTTCAACTTTGAGGTTTGAATTGATAAACCTTGGATCTGACCTAAAACCTCAAAATATTAATTTAGGCCTAGGACTTTCATTTGATGAGAAATTGGCCTTTATTCATTTGTTAAAGAAATACAAAAATGTTTTCACTTAGAATTATGATGATTTGAAAACTTACAATTCCTTTATCATTCAACATACTATCCCAATGGTACCTGATGTAAAGCATGTTCAGCAAAAGCTAAGGAAAATTCATCCCAACCTTGAAAATCAAATCAAGAACGAACTGAACAAACTCCTCAAGGCCAAAATCATCTTTCCAGTTAGGCACTCTAAGTGGGTTTCAAATTTGGTACCTATTAGGAAAAATAATGGTGATATTCGCATTTGCATTGACTTTAGAAATTTAAATAAATCATGTGAGAAAGACAACTTTCCACTTCCACCCATGGAACAAATCTTGCAGTCAGTAGAAGGTTCTGAATTGATGTCTTTTCTAGATGGATTCTTAGGGTATAACCAAATCCTTATTCATCCAGATGATAGATTAAAGACTACTTTTAGGACTAAATGGGGAACTTATGCATATCAAAAAATGCCTTTTGGATTAATAAATGCAGGAGAAACCTTCCAACAAGCTATGGAAATTTCCTTTAGAGGTCTGATCAATAAAATTGTTGTTGTTTACTTGGATGATATTACTATATATTCCAAGAAAAGGAACAATCATTATCATGATTTAAAATAGATTCTTGAAATGTGTATTAAATATGGGATTGTATTAAACCGCAAGAAGTCATACTTTACACTTAGTGAAGGGAAACTTCTAGGATTTATTGTATCCAAGGAATGGATTTGAATAGATATTGATAGAATTAAGGCAATTTTTGATATTCCTTTACCTCATAATAAGAAATCAATGCAATCTTTCCTAGGACAAATTATTTTTGTGAAAATATTTGTTTAAGATTTTTCTCAAATTGTCTTGCCTCTACAAGTTATGATCAAGAAAAACTCAGTTTTTAAATGGGGACACAATGAAAGAGAATCATTTGAGTTAATCAAGAAAGTTATTATTGATTCTCCCTCTTTAATAACTCCCAAATTTTTTGATCAATTCATTTTGTATACATTTGCTTTTGAGTTATCCTATGATACAGTTCTAACACATATCAATGATAAAAAAATAGAGGCCCCTATCTCCTTCTTCAGATCCAACTTACAAGGAGTAGAGATCAACTATTCAGAAGTGGAGACGTAGGCCTTTGTAGTTTTTAAGTCTGTTAAACACTTTAGGCCTTTTATTTTGAAAACTCATACAAAAGTAATTGCATCATTCCCAACAGTAAGACAATTGCTTGTTAAAAAGGAATTGCGAGAAAAGAGAGCAAATTCGGTCACTGCTGTAGGTTTTAACCCCATATAGAGATTACCTGCATACGAATTCTAAAAACAGAGAATAAAACATAAAACAGATATCGTAGAGATTTCCCCTGGATCCCAAAACCGGGACTATCATATTGACTTTTCATTATATTCCTTTCAATGTTACAATACATATATATGCATGTTGAAGCATCCATAAACCCAAATCCGTTAACCCTAGATTAGAACATAATCGTAGTTCTCTTAACTAGATCTACAAAATACCATGGGAAGAAAACCATCATGCCCAAAACCATGTGCGAAAACTATGCACAAAACCATAGGTAGGTCCACCCACCTAATATAGGGTCCAAAAACAATTTCCCCGGGGCGCTTCCCACACCCCGTAGAGGGGGTCTACCACCCCCCTCAAACCCCCATACAGGGGGCCTTTCTACCCCCCTGTGACCCCCCTGTTGCACCCAACGCAACGTATATGGGTGTCTATTGCCCCCCATGTGACCCCCCGCGTATGGGGCAGTCGTGGAAATAATATAACACACACCTAACATTCTCCCACTTGTTGTTTTATTTCCATAGGGGGCCACAAGAGAGCTTAGTCATTGGTCCAACCCTGCAATGCCCATTGTTTCTCTACACCAAAATAAATTCTCAATTCTCACAGACTTTGTCAATGCATCTACAGTATTCTTCAAAGTGTCCACCTTTACCAAAACACTCTTTTATCCTCAACCATTCCCTCAAAAAGTGATATTGAACATCAATGTGCTTTGTCTTTGAATGACAAGAAAGTTTCTTTGCCAAGAAAATTACACTTTGGCTGTAACAGTCTATCCTTATAGCTCATTGTACTAACCCCATACTTGAACACAATTTATGAAACCAAACTGCTTCCTTGCTTGCATGAGTCATTGCCATGTATTCTGCCTCTGTAGTTGAAAGTTCCACTACAAACTATCTCTTACTCATCCAACTGACTACACCTCCAAATAGGTTAAACACATACCCACTTCTAGATCTTCTCTGATCCAGATCTCTAGCCCAGTCTAGATCAACAAAGCCACGGATTTCCAAAACTTTGTCCAATCCTAGTCCTCCTTGGTAGCACAAACCATAATCACTAGTGCCACACAAATACCTGAAAAAACGCTTCACTACTGTCCAATGCTCCTTTCTTGGTTTTGACATAAACCTGTTCAATACTCCCACTGCATGTGCATTGTTTGGTCTAGTACAAATCATTGCATACATCAAGCTACCGACTCCACTTGCATATGGAACACGGGACATGTCCTCTTCCTCTTCTTATGTCTTGGGACACTGTTCAATAGATAACTTTACACCTACAGGAATAGGAACCTTCACCCATTTATTATCCTGCAGATTAAACCTCTAAAGTATTGCCTTGACATAATTCCTCTGGTTTAACCAGAGCTTCCTCTTTGCCCAATCTCATTTAATTTCCATGCCCAAAATATAGTTTATAACACCAAGATCTTTCATGTCGAATTTGGAGGAAATTTGGGTCTTCAAATCCTGGATAATTTCTTTGTCATTTCCAACCAGCAACATATCATCCACATAAAAGACAATATAAATAAAATGGTCACCAATTAATTTGAAATATACACAGTGATCTGCTTTGCTTCTAGTGAAGCCAAGTCCCCGCATAAATGTATCAAATTTCTAATACCACATCCTTGATGACTATTTTAACCCATATATAGACTTTTTTAGCTTGCATACCAGTTTGTTCTTACCATTCACCGCAAAGCCTTCAGGTTGCTTCATGTAGATCTCTTCTTCCAGATCCCTGTGAGGAAACATTGTCTTCACGTCCATCTGTTCTACCTCAAAATCAAAAGCAGCAGTAATAGATAAAAGTAATCTAATAGAAGCTAGCTTGGCAACAGGAGGAAAAACATCACCAAAATCAATTCCCGACACCTGGGAATAACCTTTTTCTACCAACTGAGATTCGTGTTTATCCACCTTGCCTTCTGCAGCCATATTCTTCTTAAACACCCATTTTCTGCAAATGGGTTTCCTTCCAACCGAAAACTCCACCAGATCCCAAGTCTCATTTTTGTGCAAATATGCCATTTCAACAACCATCACCTCTTTCCATAGTTTTCCATCCTCTGAATCTACTTCCTCCCTCATAGTTTTGGGATCATCATCAATAATAGATAAAGAAAAATTTTAAGATAAAGCATTTGGACTATATCTTTCTGGTTGCCTTCTTTCTCGAACTGATCCTCTCACAGCCAGAGTTTGTGGCTCTTCATATTTTGATTCCTCTTCTGTTGTAGAGTCTGATTCTTCCTCCTTTAGCTCAAACTCTATCTTCTTAGGTTCCTTTGGTAGGAATTCATGTTTAATAACATCTTTAACCTCTCTAAACACCACATCTTGGTTGTACACAACCTTCCTTGTTTCTAGGTTCCAAAGCTTATAACCTTTTAAACCATCCTTATACTCAATAAAGATGCACCTTTCAAATTTACTATCTAAATTTGTTCTTTTCTCCTTTGGAACATGTACATATGCATCACATCCAAATACCATCAAATATGAAAGAGAAGGTTACTTACCATTCCATACCTCTTGTGTAGTATTATCCTCCAATGCTGATGAAGGTGATCTGTTGACTAGGTAACATGAAATCTCCACCGCCTCTACCTAGAATTCCTATCCTAACTCGACACCACTGAGCATGCTTCTTTCCTTTTCCATCAATGTCCTATTCATTCTTTCTGCAACTCCATTTTGATGAGGTGTGTATGGAGTAGCCTTATGTTGTTCTATACCACACTTCTTATAGAACTCTTCAAATTCCTTCTTGCAAAACTCTGCACCATTATCTGTCCTCAGCACCTTTATCTTCTTCTTTGTCTAGTTTTCCACTAGAGCCTTGAATTCTTTAAACCTGTCAAAGACTTCAGATTCATTCCTGAGGAAATATATCCATGTATTTCTTGAGAATTCATATATAAATGATGCATAGTACATATACTTACGCAATGATGGAACCGACACAGGTCCAAACACATCACTGTGCACAAGCTCTAATATATGTTTCACCCTCTTAGCACCAGAGGGGAAACTCACTCGATTCTGCTTCCCATATACACAATTTTCATAGAAATCAAAATCCAGAGAGAAATTAGGCATACCTTCTACCATATGATTACCATGAAGTATTCGAAGGCCCTTCACTCCAATATGTCCAAGCCTTTGATGCCATAGCATGGTCTTTTCTCCAGAGACCACTAGATTTTTTGTCCCACTTTTAGGAACCATAAAAATGTTGCACCCATCAATAATAGTGCTACCCTAAAGCTTGTACAAAGTTCCAATTCAAAATCCCTGCATCAATACTAGTGCTCCCCAAACCATCTTGTAGGTATCTTTCTTGAACACTCTTTTTACACCTACATCATCCAGCTTTCTTATAGAAATCATATTTCTTGCCAATGTAGGAATATGCAGAACACCCATAATTGTTCTAATCTTTCCACCTTGCAACTTCAACTTGACTTTTCTGCGACCAAAGATTCTAGCCTTCCTGTCATCCCCCAAGAAGAGATCATCGCCATCATATTTCTCATACTCATAGAACCACTCTCTATGGTGAGTGAAGTGAAAGGATGCTCCTGATTCAATCAACCATACCTCATTATCTACATGTGTACTTGAAGAAGAAGCCAAGTACACATCCCCACCTTCATCTAAGGTGGTTTTCGCCTTTGTAGAAGGAGCATCATTAGATCCCTTTCCTTTCTCAAGAGATTTAGATTTACAATCCCTTTTGAAGTGATCTCCCTTTCTGCATTTCCAACACACCTTTACAGGTTTTCCTAAATATTTAGATCTCCCTCTAGATTTAGATCTCCCACTCAAGGAACCTTTTTTTTTCTTTTGTTCTAGGACCATCCTAGTACAGACAAGGCATCACCATTCTGGCCCTCCATATTTTTCCATCTCATCTCCTCCGATAGCAAGGATGAGACTATTTCGTCAAAATGCAAGGCAGTTGCATTGCTACCTATTGCAACAACTAGACTATCCCACGAATCTAGTAGAGAACACAACAAACTGATGCACTTATCTTCATCTAAAATTTTAATATCAACAGATAATAATTGGCTTACCATAGTATTAAAGGCGTTTAGATGCTCTATCACCGAGTCTCCATCTTTCATCCTCAGGTTATATATATTTTTTTGTAGGAACACTTTATTCACTAGAGACTTAGATTGGTACAATGTCCCTAACTTGTCCCAAAAAGACTTCATTGAAGCTTCCCCTGATACATTTAGCAATACTAAATTTGATACACACAATCGTATTGTGCTCTTTGCCTTCTGATCCAACTTCGTCCAATCTTCGGCTAACATTGTTGTTGGTTTAGCACTTGAATCTACTATGATCCACTGATCTTTATCCACCAATAGATCCTCCATCTTGAGTTTCCACAACTCAAAAATTTGACCAATAAATTTCTCGATCTCTATCTTTCTATTGCTCACCACCTTCTTTCACCACAGGAATCGATCCCGCAGATCTCCCACTAAAGAGGGTCTACCATAGGCCTGAGAAAAAAGCCTTAGCAGCAAAGTCATCCCCTTGAAGCCGAAACAACTCTGATACCAAATGTAGTTTTTAACCTCATATAGAAATTACCCGCATGCGAATTCTAAAAATAGAAAAATAAACAATGGTGAGAGCATAAAACATAAAACAAATATACATAAATATTTTCCCCTGGATCCCAAAACCGGGACTACCAAATTGATTTTTCATTATATTTCTTTCAGTGTTACAATACATATATATACATGCCAAAGCATCTATAAACCCCAATCCATTAACCCTAGATTAGAACATAATCGTATTTCCCTTGACCAAGTCTACAAAATACCATAGACAGAAAACCATCATGCCCAAAACCATGTGTGAAATCCATACACAAAACCGTAGGTAGGTCCGCCCACCTAATATAGGGTCCCAAAAAAAAAAACTTGAGGCACTGCGCCCAACGCAACGTACACTCCACACATGGAGTAGTCATGGAAAGAATATAACACACACCCAACAACTGCTCTACAAGAATATGACATTGAAGTCAAACCTGCCAATATTATAAGAGGTCAAGGTTTTTTCAGATTACTAGAGCTTCTAATATATCAACTGATGAGGAATCAGGTAACGGTGTCCATATATCTGAGGTATGCCTTACTCACAATGAATATCAATATGTTGATCTCATATTTTATTTAAAGAATGGTTATGCTCCATCTGAACTCAATTACAAAATTAAAAGGGATTTAAGGCTGAAAGCCAATCAATATGAACTCATGGATGATGTGTTATTTACAAAAAAATATGATTTGATTTTGTTAAGGTGCTTAGAAAAATCTGAAGCACAAAGGGTTTTGCAGGAATTACATGATGGACCAGCTAGTGGACACTTTGGAGGAGATACCACTGCTCACAAAATCCTGCATGCTAGATACTATTGGCCAACTCTTTTCAAGGATACACATGCCTATGTCAAAAAGTGTAAAATTTGCCAAACTGTTGCAAGAAGATAGAGAAAACCCGCCTTACATCTTCAATGAGTCAACATTGAACAACCTTTTGAACAATCGGGATTGGATATTATTGGTGAGATTGTTCCTCACTCTTCCAAGAAACATAGGTTTATCCTTACTGCTACAAATTATTTCACAAAATGGGTTGAAGCGATACCACTTAAAGTAGCCAATTTTGACAATATCACTGAATTCATTGATCAATACATTATTACTAGGTTTGGACTACCCAATGCACTCATTTTTTATAATGCATATTACTTTTTAGGAAATAGTATATCTGAGTTTTCTTTAAAAAGAGGATTTAAACTTAAATACTCTACTAATTATTATCCACAAGGAAATGGTTTAGCAGAATCAACTAATAAAAACTTCATTAGGATTATTAAGCGAATTGTTGATCAAAGCGAAAATAATTGGCATAAATCTCTGATTTTTTCCCTATGGGCTGATAGAATAACTAAGAAGGCCTCCATCGAGAGTTATCCTTTTAATCTAGTATATGGGAAGGAGGCCATTTTCCTTCCTAATCTGCTTCTTCCCTCATCAGCTATGGTACAATTTATCTACGAAGAACCTTCTTCCTCTCTGCAATTAAGAATATTGCAAATATTCAAATTAGAAGAAGAAAGGGAAAAAGACAAACAAACTCATGCTCACCATCAACAGCTAGTAAAATCTTCCTTTGATACAAGCTTAGTTGATAAGAAAAAATTTCAAATTGGAGACTTAGTCCTAAAATGGGACAAGGCACATGAAGACAAAGGAAAACACACCAAATTTCAAAAATTGGGGCTTGGACCATTTAAAATTATTGAGCAATTAGGCCCATCAACTTTTATTATGCAAGATTTACAAGGAAAGAGGGATGCTCTTCCCGTTAATGGGTTAATTCTTAAAAATTCTTTTCTTGAAAGAACATCATTTCTAATGTAAATATGTAAATATTCATATATACTTACTGGTTTCTATAAGTATAAATAATGTTAAGTAACATACAAATGGGCTTTTATGATTATCTCAAATCATTTTATGATTTTTTGACTTCTCAAAGTATAAAATCTTTAGGAAAAAATTATGAACTTGAAGAATTGGGTAAGTATTATAAAACTCTAAAATCTTTTTCCATTGAAATTGAAGCCTCTTTTTACCTAAAGACACTTATAAAATCTTCGATCCAGTTATCAGGTAGGAAAAGTTTTCATTAAAAAGTAAAGATTGTTTGGAGTTTTAGCACCTTAACCTTCAATTGTCATCCAATACTCTTAAGGAGTTAATGAACCTCCCGATCCAATAGTCATAAATTTTTAGAATAATAAATTTAAAAGATAAGAGGTCATCAAGAGCCTACTTACCATGATCATGGGAAAATAATAAGTTGGCATTATCACTATTGGCCACCAAACCAAGATAATGACTTATGGTTACATAACCATAAGAGAAGGAGTCTCATCATGAGCTAGCTTGATTGAATTTATTACAACCTGTGAATGGCATTGTCATCATCTAGCCACCAAACTAGGACAATGGCTTTTAAAAATATCTTCGAAAAAAAAACATGTATATATTACCTCTAAAGATTACAACTAAAGTGGACAGGATCTTGGTTCATTATCGGTTAAAAGGTAACCCTTTCAAGGATATGGACTACTTGTGACAAATCAAGTTCATCTTAAAATCTAAGCTTCAATAGCCCCCTGCTTATCTTTACAACTGATTAATGAGTGATATAGATAGTGAATATTTTCATCTATAAAAGGTTGAAAGATAGTTACAATGAAATGAGTTTTTTTATTTAGAGTAATCTTATATACCCAATATTTCAAAATTGTTTTTCTTTTCTAATCATTTTTGCTTCTGATTAAGTTTAAATTTCATTATATATATATATATATATATATATATATATATATATATATATATATATATATATATATATATATATATATATATATATATTCTAAGAGATAACTGGTTCTTCCAGTGAATTGGCAATTGTTGTAATTTGATAAGTTAACTTAGCAATAATGGGGACCCTTTCAAAATTTTAGGATAAAACCTTTTAACAATTAAATAAAACTAGATTCCTAAAAACCAAACAAATATGTTATCCGCACTTAGGCTTAAAATCTATTTGGAAATCAAATATCTTAAGCAAAAAGTTTATAAGACCCTTCACATATCGCATATTGGTAATCGCATGGGTTAGAACATAGTAGGCCTTTAAGTAAAAGCATGATTCAATCTGCCTAAGGCTCAACGAACTAATAATAGGTCCTTTATAACTTTGATAAAGAGAAAACCCTCCACACGTGCAAAAGTCAGAATCAGCTCCACCAGCAAGACACATCGTTTATCGCAAAATTTATATTAGCATTTCCCATTCATTACCACAACTACGACCTTTTGATAACACATTTTCCGATATCGCGAGAAGTATTCATCACACTCTTCATTGTGCAATACTTATATCACATCGCAACACTCAAGATGACTCATGTCAAGGGAACTCCCGATGTGATAATTCCAGCAACCAAACTATTTTCCGCATCTCTTGAATTTTAACCCATTGCATATCATCCAAAGGAAGATTTCACAAACTTGAAAATATGTGTGCCAAGAAAACTTGCAATGCGAAATGAGCCAACAGGGCGCTAACCTATACACAAAGCGTGTGAACCCACAATTTTTCATTTATGATTAGTTATAACGGTATTTATGGTTCTCGGTAATGTAAATGATTTGATTGATTCCATTTAGTGTTTCAATATTTTGCGTTAAATCCCTGTTTTCATGTCATGATCGCCATTTTCACCTTAAGTTTCTAATTCTAAGTTTTCCTTGTTATTCTCTAAGTTCTCTCTATTACAGGCTAGCCCCAATAAACATAAATCAGGTGAAATTTCAAGAGCGGCTAAGAAGAAAAAGAAACCAAGCATGCCATCACAGTCGACTCCACCTACTGCAGGGGTTACTAAGATGCTTCCATTCTTCTCTAACAAGACATGCACTACCGACTCCAGGTGTTCGTCTTGGGAAGCAATATATAAACTATTTGAAGAAGAAGAACCCAAAGTAGTTACAAGACAAGTCATGGCACCAAATGAGACTACATTGACTTCAGAAACCACTTGGGCAGATGTCGCCAATTCCCATCTCCATCGAATCGCGACTCAGACAAACATTATGCCATACACTGATTTGGTCAAATGGATTATTGACAATGAAAACATCGCAGATAGAACCTTCATAAAATTGAGGACAATGATGCTAATTGGGTCATTTAAAGTTGAATATTTGAGAAGAATGTATCATCTTCTAGAGCCACAGAAAATCTATAATGCATAGTTTCTTCAGAAGTTTGCCGCAGAAAATGAAGTTTTGTTGGATTTGATAATGCAGTGAAGGCTCGAGCCAAGCAAGAACAAACATGAAGACAAGGGTATGTATTCTCTTGCCTCTCTTGCTGGTCCTTATTGTCACATTGCTGTTATGATGTGTAGACTGTTCGGGAAACCTAATACACAGAAATTCATAATAGAATGGGTTTCCCTAATGGAGGCTACCTCTGAAACCTATATTATGGATTGGGCCACTATCCTATCCAACAATCTAGTCTCCCAAATCCTAGCCTACTGAAGTAAACACAATATTACTACCACGACCGTGCCCCCTTTCTACTTGAGTGATTATTTTATGGACGCAGTATGTTTCACCTCTGAATTTCCATCTATGGGATGGAAATGGACCCTTCAAGACGCTACCCCCATCCATATTTACCATTAAATCCTCTAGGAGTCTAAGTACCATCCCCATTTTTATAAAATCTGCCATGGAATGATGTTACCCTTGTACCAAGTCATTTTTTATGAAAGACCTCATAGGTTTTCAAGAGAAGCTTTGGATGGCTTTACAACTATTGGAAAATGGTTTGGAGAAGAATCATTCACTTATGTTAGGATTTATGGAAACCTTTTTGCCCCTCATGTCCTCCCTCTCTATGTACTCGATAAGCTCCTAGCCCGAGAGGTTGACTATCAAACCATGGGAAATTGGTTAACTAAATCCTTAAAGGAAGCCAAACAATCTATCTGGTCACCTTTTCCTATTCGATGTGGAGTTTTTAGTTTGGAGAATTTTAGGCATGCAAAGCTTGAAATTGATAATATACTACTATGTATGAAATTTCCCACTGTTCGGCCAAGGCAGTATGATCCAGACAAGGTAGCCCAGAATTTCACAACACGGGTCAAAGTTTGGCAATTTCAACATGAACCTGGCGATTTCAATGACCTTTTTGAAGTAGCTCGAGACTATCATCAGGTAGAAATGTTAACCAAAGCTCGTTTGAAACCCGAAGAGTTTGTCAGCTTCAGAGAATATAGAAATTCAAGGTTGGAGAATCTCCCCCTAGATATATTAGGGATTTCACCACAAGAACAAGTGATTGCCTAGATTTAAAAATACCTTGAGATCAATCAGGGAACTAAAGAAAGCACATCATCGATGCAACAGACTTAGGAATCACCATCTACCAGCAAGCTGGACAAAGTATGGGAACAATTCGATAAAATTGTTAATACACAAACAATGGAAGCATAGACTTCATCACCGAAGGAAACTCTTAAGACTCTTGAGATTAAAAATAAGGTCCCACTCATTATTGAGTCTTCAGATAAATTGTTCAATATTGATGACCTAGAAATCATTTCGCCTCACCCTACATCTAAATTTGTGCTCAAGATAGAAGAAACCAATCCCCTAGATGTATTTTACAGCCCAAAGCACAAGGTTGTCATGAGCAGGTAGAGGAAGAGAAAAAGGACTGAACATTCACAGGCTCTAGTTCTGAGAAATATACCATTGGATTTTTTTGGAAGGATCCACAAACTGACCTTGCCAATGATCTAACAAGGCTATCGTAGTTCACAAGATCATATGATACAGACATCGTGGATAAAGCCTCATAAATAGAACAAGTAGTCAAGAAGAAGGATGACAATATCATTCAATTAGAACAACCATTACTTAATGCAAAAAAAAGTATTGATGATTGATGAGGGATGGCAAGCACAGGTAAATCATATGCAGAAATTTTTTGATGCGATGAAGCTTCAACATGAAGTTGAGATCAAACGTAAAAATGATCAATTGCAACAACTTCAGCTTAGGATTGATCAAATCAAATATAATCCTAAGCTTGAATATTTCAAGAAGGAAGCAGGGGAGCTTAATACTCTTCTGGCTCAAAAATACATTGTCTTCTGCCATAAGTTAAAAGCAGTTAATGATCTATGTAAGACAAGTGATTCACTAGTGAATCAGTTGTCCAATATGACGACATACTTCGATGACACTGAAGAAAATATCTCTGACTATATTTCCTGGCAGGACAATGTAGAAGGCATAGCAGGCGATCCTCCAAGGATTCAGGACACACAAAAGCTAATCATTTTTCAGGATTAGGATATGAGAATAAAACAAGTAAAGGCAACCATCTTTAGTGCAAGGGACATCACAAATAACATCATCGAAACCATTCACGAGAACCTTTTCAATGTTAATTTGATTCAAGAATGCCCCATAGATGCATTTCTTGATGTCAAGATATTAATGAAACATTGGTAGGATTGGTCCAAGATGAAGGTGGATAATATCAATAAGTTATCCCAGTTAACTTTTGAACATTACTGGCAACACTTGGTTAAACCACATAGCCAATGGCTTATGTTATGATGCTTAACCAATACACCTGCCCTTATGCTTCCAACACTCTCTGATGCAGTTTATGCAAGCCAGATGCAATTAAACCCTGTTCATCCTCCATAAGTATAGCTATTGATAGATATTTATGAATTCAGGCAGCAAATGAAAGGACAACAAGCTTCTCATTCTAGATTATTTGTTCAAACAAACTCTATTTTTGTCTTTTAGTTTTATTTTAAGGATGGTTTGTTTGAACCTCCTCAAAATTTCAAGTATTTGCTATTTTTAGAGTTAATCCTTTTATAATAAATACCCTTCCATGTCTTTTAGAAAGGGGTTTTGAATTTTCGTAAGAATACTTGAGAGAGTTGCTCTATTGTATCTTTTGAATTTTTTTAATAGGAAAGTTGAACCAAAACTTTCTTTCTTATGAGAAGAGCACTAATATATCAGGTACAATTATCTTTGTGTTATTGTTGTGTTTATATCTTATTAATATTTATACCTTTACTTTACTATTTTACTATGTATGATCTTATATACAGTTGAATACTTATTCACTATTGAAGAGTATGAAGTTATGTTTTAATGCATGGCGAAAATAACAAAATCTTATATGTGATATGTATTAACAATTAATATGCTTAACTATTTAATCAAATTAATTATCTTTCCTGTACTTACTTCTTGAATCGCTAGATCATCTGTATGTTTATCATATTAGAGAATCTTTCAAGCGCACATATAAAGATAAGTTAAATCTCGGGAAATAGATATCTAGTAATTATATGTGTGTGTGTGTGTGTGTTTGTAGTTTTTTATTTCTATTCATCGCAACCATTTCACCTACATTATATCTCAAATTCCATTATATACTCTTACAGGGAAACTAGTCCCATCATCCCCATTCAGAGCCGCTATTCCAAGTAGAAAAGGAATGGTTTCCAAGTTCCCGACCGGGTGGTTATCTCCAATGTTGAGGCAGTGACATTTCAAGTCTTCAACAAGTTAATAACATATATATTATAGGGTATACTGTAGAAAAGGTGGCAACAAAATATCTATATCAAATATCTTTGTCATGTTTTCTAAGATGGTGAAATAATTGAAGCTAATAAATTGATGTAGCCACAATAATATTTAAAATAATAGAAAACTTATGGATTTTAATGCCCATACCTAAAATCCATAGAAGAAAACACATGGGTGTGGCATAGGGGCTTCTTATTGATCATTATCTTATCACATCAATCCATAAAGGGAGTTTTAAAATTATGATAAATAGAGTAAATATATTGTAGGTATTGGGGGGAGGGTGTTGGATAGGGGTAGTTTATATGGATTATGGATTTCAAAAGGGGTATTTGATAATAAAAAAGTGATATCTATTAAAAATAAGAGTTATTTATATTAGAAAGATGTACTATGAGGGCGATTAAACAAAATTATTTTAGGATTTTTTATCAATATCTAGAGAGACTAGAGGTATTATTTAATATCCCTTGAATGTAGATGTTATGAAACATGTTTACTGAGTGGATACCTTGTAGGGTAAGGACACTTCTTGTTTCATCTCCTGAAGTGTTAAAGGACATATTTATTATAGGGCAAATCATAGAAAAAGTAGCAACAAAACACTTATATCATTTATCTTTGTCATATTTCCTAAGATGGTGAAAGAGTGTACAATTTGTTTCTCGATCCATCACATAAGTATTGGTAATTTCATTGACATTTCGAACCATCATATGTATTTCATCATTAGGATTTAAAGAAAGATGTTGAATCTAATAAATTGGTGTCACCAAAATGATATTTAAAAAAATAAAAGTAGAAAAATAAATGGATTTCAATGCCCATACTTGACATCTATTTAAGAAAGCACATGGGTGGGGCATAGGGGCTCCACCTTTTTGATCAATATCTTATCATGTTCATTCATAAAGTGGGTTTTAAAATTATGAAAAATGGAGTAAATATATTGTAGGTATTGGGGGGATGCTGAGTAGGGGTGGTTTATAGGGATTATGGATTTAAAAGGGTTATTCAATAAAATTAGGAGATATATATTAAAAATAATGGTTATTTTTATTAGAAATATGTATTGGGGGTGTTAAACATAAGGATTTTGGGATTTTTTATCAATATCTAGTGATACTTGAGGCATTCTTTAATGTCCCTTGAATGTAGATGGTATAACACATGTTTTCTGAGTGAAGACCTCATGGGGCAAGGATGCTAATTTTTTTTTATCTCCTGAAGTCTTAAAGGACATATCTATTATGGGGTAAACTATAAAAAGTATCAACAAAACACCTATACCAGTTATCTTTGTCATCTTTCCTAAGATAGTGAAAGCATTGAAGCTAATAAATTGATGTAGCCACAATAATATTTAAAAAATAAAAGTAGAAAAATAACTAGATTTTAATGCCCATACTTTACATCCATAGAAGAAAACACATGGGTGGGGCATAGGTACTTCACCTTGCTTATCAATATCTCATGACGGTCTTTCTTAAAGGAGGTTTTAAAAAATAGAATATATTGTAGGTATTGTGGGGAGGATATTAGGTAGGGGTGTTTTATAGGGATTATGGATTTAAAAAGGGTTATTCAATTAAAATAGATGATATCTATTAAAAATAATTGTTATTTTTACTAGAAATATGTATTAGGACGGTGGTTAAATAAAAGTATTTTGGAATTTTTTATCAATATTTAGTGAGACTAGAGGTATTCTTTAATTTCCCGTGAATGTAGATGCTATGACACATGTTTACTAAGTGGAGACCACATGGGATAAGGAAAATATTTTTTCCTCTCCTCAAGTGTCAAAGGACATATCTATTCTAGGGTAAACCATAGAAAAAGTAGCAACAAAATACTTATATCAATTATATTTTTCATCTTTCTTAATATGGTGAAATCATTGAAGGTAATAAATTAATGTAGCCACAATAATAGTTAAAATAATAATAATAATAATAATAATAAATGAATTTTAATTTCCATACTTGACATCCATAGAAGCAAATACATTGGTGGGGCATAACAACTTCACCTTGTTTATCAATCTCTTACCATTTTCATACATAAAGGGGGTTTTTAAATGATCAAAAATAGAGTAAATGTATTGTAGGTATTGAGGGGAGAATGTTGGATAGGCCGGTTTATATATATTATGGATTTAAAAAGGGGTTTTTGATAATAAAAAAATATGTGATATATATTGAAATTAAGGGTTATTTATATTAGAAATATGTATTAGGATGGTGGTTAAACAAAATTATTTTGAAATATTTTATCAATAGCTAGTGAGAATAGAGGTGTTTTGTAATATCCCTTGAATGTAGAAGTTATGACACATTTTTACTAAGTGGAGACCGTGTGGCATAAGGTCACTACATTTTTTATATGTAGAAGTGTTAAAGGACTTTGCAGAGGTCATGGTGATACTTGAGTTAGGGTGTAAACCATTTTACAAGAGTACGTGAATATGGGGTCAATGTGTTATGTTAGGTGAGTGAGGTTTTCCATATCCACTATGAAATCTCTCTACTTTCCTCACACAAAAATGTATCATTTTCCCACTCTTATATGATTGGGAGGCTCCTACCCAATTTTGGCACATTCTTATGTTGGAAATAATACTGAGAGGGGGGGTGAATCAGTATTATCTAATCAATAAAACTTTTTCATTTTCATACTCAGATTCATATACGCTACTTCAGTTAATTATACCCGCATATATACGCGACTATGTCTATTGCAACTAGCGTATAACCATTAAACTCATGATTCAGTTATGTGATCTTCAATGGGTGCATCATAACATTATTAGACATATTAACAGTCAACAGTAGCAGTAAAATAGATAGATCAACACACATAAGGAACACACATGAACACAATGATATAAGGTGGAAACCCAATGTGGGTGAAAACCACCTGCTGCAATTTGTTTCTATCTTCCTTTATTAAGAAACTTCTTTTACAATGTACTGGTGCAGTCCTTTACCAGCATGCAGGCTACAACCTGCAGAAGGCTACAACCTTCTCTCATTCTCCGTACTCTCCTAGAAGGGAGCTCCAACACCCTTTGCTCTTGTACTAGCTAAGACACTAGTACGTAGGCGCCGGCCTACAATCTTCTCTCCTCCGGGTACCACGTTTCATACATTCTCAGACTGGATACTCCTGAAGCACAACACTATAATTTGAAGGCCACGTTTCATCAAATTTTCATACTGGACCTATAAATATCATTGAAGCACAAAACAATCAATACTAACATCATCAATCTCTGAATCACTGAAACCCTGCCAACAACACAGTCACCAGAACACAGAGCGAACTCTGTAATAACAATCAGAACCAGCTGTATCATCAAAATCATGCATCAGAGTGCATACGCTACTTGGAAGTGCCGAACCTACATGTATATGCAACTTCATCAAGATGAACCAGCGTATATGTCATTAATCACTTATTCATAACTTTGCTGCACTTCCTGACTTCAGACATAACCAGATCATGACATATACAAGGATAATATATGCGTTAGTACCCAGATCTAGTCCATTAGATCTCATAAATATGAGTCATTATGATCCTGATCCAATATTAGTTCTCATCCATCAATACTGAAGATAAACACAATCAGTCAAACAAGATATGTAGAATAGTGACCCTTTAAACTCTCATCAGAACCTCTTAACAACCAGAACCACCTGTAACTTCAAATATCATAGCTCAAAAGGTATACACTACTACAATGAACTCAACCTGCGTACATACGCGCTTACACCAAAGCCAACCCGCGTACAGATCTATAAATATTCAATCATGACTTGCAGCGATTACAAACTTAAGTTATACCCAGTTCAGATCATTGCATGCGTCAGTATACAGATCTAGAATAAACATAATCAATCATATAGAGATAGTTCATTTCAAACCATTTGATCCCGATCTATCCTTAGATCTTTTTCTCCATCCACCGGTGAGATCCCTCCTTAGCTCAGATCAAGCAATGCATCATCAACCCATAACCTGCATACTGGATCTCATACTTCCTCAGATATTCAAGACTTTTCGGATACACTTGCATAATGATCTTGTTCTCCTTTTATAGTCTTAGTCCTTGCTCAATACCACGGTCCAAAACCATAATAAATCAATACCAAGGGACCAATACTTGGGATCAACACACTTGTCGAGATACCACGGTCCAAAACCATAGGTTCAAATACCGAGGACTAACTACCACGGACCAAAAGTAAGCTTTCCGACATGTACATGCCTTTCCGTGCATGAAACTAAGTGTATACCCTACTTGGTATATAGCGAACCTGCGTATACGCGACTTGGTATATAGTGAACCTACGTGTATACCCTACTTGGTATATAGTGAACCTGCGTATATGTATTTTCTCTTCATACTTGTAGTCTGATCATCAATTCCTTGCTACTGACCTTCTGCACTATGATTTGTCATCTGTGTGATTTGCCATCAAGGACAACACTTGTCTCATAATGCCAATAATCTCCCCCTTTGGACTTGATGGCAAAGCTAACTTGTCACACTTAGAACTTGATCTTGTTATTCCTTTGAGTTGTCCTGCATCCCATGCATTTAGTCACATCTATAGATTGATCCAGTTATATGTAAGTGAGATGTTCTTCTATGAGAGGGTTGCCATCAAGTACAACACATGCATCATAATGCCAACAATCTCCCCCTTTGGACTTGATGGCAACAACACCAAATCACTCTCCCCCTTTGACATCAAGGGCAAAGGGTGGACTAAGATATTATCTTTCCTTGATAAACATTCTGCTGTCCATACTCCCCCTGAGTACCTATTGAAATCTCCAAATGTGCTCCCCCTTTGTATATGCCAAAGTGTACCAATCTGTCCATGCTCCCCCTGAGTACATGCCGAGTCTCTGTACTGCTGAGGTGAGCTGTTCATGCTCTTCCTGACTGTAGGCAAGATCTGCAAAAAGATGTTCTTCAAGAAGAACCATGACTTATACATCATAAAAGACCTTCCTATCACCAAAAGACTCAATACATACATCCATTTCCCAACCAAGTGGGGATATACTAGAATTGACTCATCCACCCAACCAAGTGGGGATACATCAAAATTTTACACATGATAAAACAAGAACATTACATATTCATCCTAGGCATAGTGGGGAAACCAATATAGGCTATTACATGACCTTGACACCATGAAAGAGATACCACAAAAGAGATATATGACATAGAGACGAAATATCAAGACTATGCAAATCACCAATAACTACTATTAGCAGCATCTGACAATCACTGTATATATCAGCAACCATGTTCTCCTTCTGATCTCCTTTCTGCAGCTGATCCACTTGAACCAAAAACAACTTGAGTACTAGAACCAAGTGCTTCTAAGGTAATGCCAACAATGCATTATTAAAAGATTATCTGCTCCCCCTGAACTTGTGCTAGATGGTCTCTGTCAGACCCATATCAGAATCTTCTCATTCTGAGTTTGGCCCACTAATTTTATTCAAGCCAACATATACGTGACTGTATCCACAGAAACTTGCGTATATACGCGGATACTCCTTATTAAACTCACGTACATCCAATTTCAGATCAGCAACCTATAAATGTCTTGTAGAGTTTAATTCATCAATCTATAACACGGTATGTCTGCATCAATTCATCCCTTTGAACAGAATTCAGATTCATTCACATTATATCATGTGTGAAACCACCATAGCCATTTCATCAACATCAAGATCTACATGATCCAAGCATCATTGTTTGGGAACATCTGCATCAATCAACATATGTAAGTATCATATAGATAAGAACTCATCATCAAGTCTCCAACAAAGCAACTGCAACTTTGAGTAGTCATCCATGTATCAGCACTATGTATCTTGAGCTCAACCTCATTTGTTAAAACTTCTTTATATCATCAATTATGAGCACCAAGAGCTATAGGAACCTTGCATCATGATCTTTATGCATATGACGACAGCAGCATATGAGAGACTCATCATCAGGTGAGGAAGATGTGTATTCAAGCTTTGTACTTCTCCTTATCTTTATGAATATCACCATGTAAGCACCATTAGAGAATCAACCACAGATCTGATCTAAAAATCCAAGAATCATCTGAACAACTCATAACCATATTATAGCAAGGTATATCATTTAGCCATATAAGCATCATCACCAAGGACTATTAACCATAATGCCAACAATGCATTATTAAAGGCATATGCTCCCTCTCAACCTGTGCCATCTGTTAGATCTGATCATGCATATATCAGCAATAAGCATCAAGACATCATCATCATCTAGTTAGGATCAAAACACTTCTAGACATCTTACAAGTATCAAAACATTTCCACACATCCTCAGCAGACTGTAACTATTAACCAATAGAACAAATAATGGACTGAATCATAGCAGATCCTCTTTCTGAGCATGTCCCCACTACTTTTCCTCAGACTGACATATACGTGACTGTGCAGCATCGAACTCGCGTATATACGCGACTTCCCTTTATGGAAATTGCATATGAGATTCAGAACACTGAAGTTTTATACTTTCAGCTCCCTCTGAGTCTGTTATGTCTGTGTTGTGCTGTGTCTGAGTACATTGTGCTGTGCCACATCTTTCTGACTGTACTTCCTTCTTCTTCCATATCTTCAAGTGTGATGTTGTTTTCTCCTTTTGGTGTGATGTCCATGCTTTGTTCCTGCACTCCTTTGCTATATGTCCAAGCTTGTTACATGCATAACATCTTACATGTTTCATATTTCTCCTGTAGCAATCAGTAGCTTTGTGACCAAACACATTGCAAGCAAAGCAATATCCATTAAAGTACCTTGAATGTGATTATCTTTCTACATGATGGTCTTGAACCCTTCTTCTTCCACATCTCGCTGCAACATGTCCAAGACTATGACATACATAACATTCAACATTATTCATAGGAGGAGTAAAAGATTTTCTTTGAGGAGTCTCTTTCCTTGATTGTTGATGGGGTTGACCTTTCATCTCCTTGTTGATCATTTTAGATTTCTCTCCTTGCCTCACCTTATGAACTAGATTCACCTTCAACAGATTCATGAAAACCAAGACCAGTCTTGATAGCAGGAGACCTTTGACTACTAAGAATATCATCCAAGGCTTTAGTACTATCTTGAAATCGTAATAGTTTATCCTTTTCTTCTAATTTACCTTTCAAGATATTTACCTCAACTTGAAGTTGTTCTTCCTTTTCCAGACATTGTTTCTTCATGTATTCTTCAGCATTTCTTTCCTCTTCCATTTGTTTCTTTAGTTTGAGAATCTCCTTTTCTTTTTCCTCATTCACATCTTGCTGCATTTGACAAATTCTGAAGGCACATTCCAGTTGAGATTTTAAGCTAATAACTTCGTTTTCCTGTTTTTCAATAGCTTGGAGTAGATCTTTATTCTGCTTCTTTGTTTCTTCAAGTTCTTCCTTTAGCGAGAGGGTCGTAGCTTCAAGACTTTCATAATAACTGGATCGACCTCTAAGCTCCTTGATTGTTGTGTTCTTTTCAATGACTTCATTTCTTAGAGATGTTACTTCATCCTGTAACTTTTGATATTTGTCCTTGAATAACTCTCGTTGAGTCTTAGCAGCTTCTTTGAAGGCACCATCCGTTTTGTTCAAAAGTTCTTCTTGAGTTCTAATTTTGTTTGTCAGTCTTTTAAATTTTGCCTCTATTTGATATCTTTCTTGTTCACCCATCATAGCAGATTCAGTTGTTTCGCTATCACTTTCATCTTTTCCAAATGGATAGATGGCTGGAACATTAGAGGATATTAAATTCATACCTGATAGTTCATCTTCATTCTGAAATGATTCTGAATCTGATTCTGAATCTTAAGATCTTCTTATACCTAGTCCCCAATCGATTCTCCCACTGTCATAGTTCTTTTGAGATGTCTTCTTCTTCTTAGGTGCTTTCTTCTTAAGCTTCTTTCCCATAGTTCCACGGATCTCCTTCAAGAGATCAAGCTTCTACCAAAGGACCTCCTCTGATACCAATTGTTGGAAATAATACTGAGAGGGGGGGTGAATTAGTATTATCTAATCAATAAAACTTTTTCATTTTCATACTCAGATTCATATACGCTACTACAGTTAAGTATACCCGCGTATATACGCGACTGTGTCTATTGCAACTATCGTATAACCATTAAACTCATGATTTAGTTATGTGATCTTCAATGGGTGCATCAAAACATTATTAGACATATTAACAGTCAACAGTAGCAGTAAAACAGATAGATCAACACACATAAGCAACACACATGAACACCATGATATAAGGTGGAAACCCAATGTGGGTGGAAACCCAATGTGGGTGAAAACCACCTGCTGTAATTCGTTTCTATCTTCCTTTATTAAGAAGCTTCTTTTACAATGTACTGGTGCAGTCCTTTACCAGCACGCAAGCTACAACCTGCAGAAGGCTACAATCTTCTCTCATCCTCTAGACTCTCCTGGAAGGGAGCTCCAACCCCCTTTGCTCTTGTACTAGCTAAGATACTAGTACGTAGGCGCCGGCCTACAATCTTCTCTCCTCCAGGTACCACGTTTCATACATTTCCAGACTAGATACTCCTGAAGCACAACACTATAATCTGAAGGCCACGTTTCATCAAATTTTCATACTGGACCCATAAATATCATTGAAGCACAAAACAATCAATACTAACATCATCAATCTCTGAATCACTGAAACACTGAAACCCTGCCAACAACACAGTCACTAGAACACAAAGCAGAACTCTGCAATAACAATCAGAACCAACTGTACCATCAAAATCATGCATCAGAGTGCATACGCTACTTGGAAGTGCCGAACCTGCGTGTATACGCAACTTCATCAAGATGAACCAACGTATATGTCATTAATCACTTATTCATAACTTTGCTGCACTTCTTGACTTCAGACATAACCAGATCATGACATATACAAGGATAATATATGCGTTAGCACCCAGATCTAGTCCATCAGATCTCATAAATATGAGTCATTATGATCCTGATCCAATATTAGTTCTCATCCATCAATACTGAAGCTAAACACAATCAGTCAAACAAGATATGCAGAATAGTGACCCTTTAAACTGTCATCAGAACCTTTTAACAACCAGAACCACCTGTAACTTCAAATATCATAGCTCAAAAGGTATACGCTACTACAATGAACTCAACCTGCGTACATACACGCTTACACCAAAGTCAACCCGCGTACAGATCTATAAATATTCAATCATGACTTGCAGCGATTACAAACTTAAGTTATACCCAGTTCAGATCATTGCATGCGTCAATATACAGATCTAGAATAAACATAATCAATCATATAGAGATAGTTCATTTCAAACCATTTGATCCCGATCTATCCTTAGATCTTGTTCTCCATCCACCGGTGAGATCCCTCCTTAGCTCAGATCAAGCAATGCATCATCAACCCATAACCTGCATACTGGATCTCATACTTCCCCAGATATTCAAGACTTTTCGGATACACTTGCCTAATGATCTTGTTCTCCTTTTATAGTCTTAGGCCTTGCTCAATACCACGGTCCAAAACCATAATAAATCAATACCAAGGGCCCAATACTTGGGATCAACACACTTGTCGAGATACCATGGTCCAAAACCATAGCTTCAAATACCAAGGACTAACTACCACGGACCAAAAGTAATCTTTCCGACATGTACGCGCTTTTCCATGCATGAAACTAAGTGTATACCCTACTTGGTATATAGCGAACCTGCGTATACGCGACTTGGTATATAGTGAACTGTGTGTATACCCTACTTGGTATATAGTGAACCTGCGTATATGTATTTTCTCTTCATACTTGTAGTCTGATCATCAATTCCTTGCTACTGACCTTCTGCACTATGATTTGTCATTTGTGTGATTTTCCATCAAGGACAACACTTGTCTCATAATGCCAACAATCTCCCCCTTTGGACTTGATGGCAAAGCTAACTTGTCACACTTAGAACTTGATCTTCTTATTCCTTTGAGTTGTCCTGCATCCAATGCATTTAGTCACATCTACAGATTGATCCAGTTATATGTAAGTGAGATGTTCTTCCATGAGAGGGTTGCCATCAAGTACAACACATGCATCATAATGCCAACAATCTCCCCCTTTGGACTTGATGGCAACAACACCAAATCACTCTCCCCCTTTGACATCAAGGGCAAAGGGTGGACCAAGATATTCTCTTTCCTTGATAAACATTATGTTGTCCATACTCCCCCTGAGTACCTGCTGAAATCTCCAAATGTGCTCCCCCTTTGTATATGCCAAAGTGTACCAATCTGTCCATGCTCCCCCTGAGTACATGCCGAGTCTCTGTACTGCTGAGGTGAGCTGTTCATGCTCTTCCTGACTGTAGGCAAGATCTGAAAAAAGATGTTCTTCAAGAAGAACCATGACTTATACATCATAAAAGACCTTCCTATCACCAAAAGACTCAATACATACATCCATTTCCCAACAAAGTGGGGATATACTAGAATTGACTCATCCACCCAACCAAGTGGGGATACATCAAAAGTTTACACATGATAAAACAAGAACATTACATCTTCATCCCAGGCATAGTGGCGAAACCAATATAGGCCGTTACATGGCCTTGACACCATGAAAGAGATACCAAAAAAGAGATATATGACATAGAGATGAAATATCAAGACTATGCAAATCACCAATAACTACTATTAGTGGCATCTGACAATCACTGTATATATCAGCAACCATGTTCTCCTTCTGATCTCCTTTCTGCAGCTGATCCACCTGAACCAAAAACAACTTGAGTACTAGAACCAAGCGCTTCTAAGGTAATGCCAACAATGCATTATTAGAAGATTATCTGCTCCCCCTGAACCTGTGCCAGATGGTCTCTGTCAGACCCATATCAGAATCTTCTCATTCTGAGTTTGGCCCACTGATTTTATTCAAACCAACATATACGTGATTGTATCCATAGAAACTTGCGTTTATACGCAGATACTCCTTATTAAACTCACGTACATCCAATTTCAGATCAGTAACCTGTAAATGTCTTGTAGAGTTTAATTCATCAATATATAACACGGTATGTCTGCATCAATTCATCCCTTTGAACAGAATTCAGAGTCATTCACATTATATCATGTGTGAAACCACCATAGCCATTTCATCAACATCAAGATCTACATGATCCAAACATCATTGTTTGGGAACATCTGCATCAATCAACATATGTAAGTATCATATAGATAAGAACTCATCATCAAGTCTCCAACAAAGCAACTTTGAGTAGTCATCCATGTATCAGCACTATGTATCTTGAGCTCAACCTCATTTGTCAAAACTTCTTTATATAATCAATTATGAGCACCAAGAGCTATAGGAACCTTGCATCATGATCTTTATGCATATGACAACAGCAGCATATGAGAGACTCATCATCAAGTGAGGAAGATGTGTAGTCAAGCTTTGTACTTCTCCTTATCTTTATGAATATCACCATGTAAGCACCATTAGAGAATCAACCACAGATCTGATCTAAAAATCCAAGAATCATCTGAACAACTCATAACCATATTATAGCAAGGTATATCATTTAGCCATATAAGCATCATCACCAAGGACTATTAACCATAATGCCAACAATGCATTATTAAAGGCATATGCTCCCCCTCAACCTGTGCCATCTGTTAGATCTGATCATGCATATATCAGCAATAAGCATCAAGACATCATCATCATCTAGTTAGGATCAAAACACTTCTAGACATCTTACAAGTATCAAAACATTTCCACACATCCTCAGCAAACTGTAACTATTAACCAATAGAACAAATAATGGACTAAATCATAGCAGATCCTTTTTCTGAGCATGTCCCCACTACTTTTCCTTAGACTGACATATACATGACTGTGCAGCATCCAACTCGCGTATATACGCGACTTCCCTTTATGGAAATTGCGTATGAGATTCAGAACACTGAAGTTTTATACTTTTAGCTCCCTTTGAGTCTGTTATGTCTGTGATGTGTTGTGTCTGAGTACATTGTGCTGTGCCACATCTTTCTGACTGTACTTCCTTCTTCTTCCATATCTTCAAGTGTGATGTTGTTTTCTCCTTTTGGTGTGATGTCTGTGCTTTGTTCCTGCATTCCATTACTATATTTCCAAGCTTGTTACATGCATAACATCTTACATGTTTCATATTTCTCTTGTAGCAATCAGTAGCTTTGTGACCAAACACATTGCAAGCAAAGCAATATTCATCAAAGTACCTTGAATGTGATGATATTTCTACATGATGGTCTTGAACCCTTCTTCTTCCACATCTAGCTGCAACATGTCCCAGATTATGACATACATAACATTCAACATTATTCATAGGAGGAGTAAAAGATTTCCTTTGAGGAGTCTCTTTCCTTGATTGTTGATGGGGTTGACCTTTCATCTCCTTGTTGATCATTTTAGATTTCTCTTTAGAGTTCCTTGCCTCACCTTGTGAACTAGATTCACCTTCAACAGATTCATGAAAACCAAGACTAGTCTTGATAGCAGGAGACCTTTGACTACTAAGAATATCATCCAAGGCTTTAGTACTATCTTGAAATCGTAATAGTTTATCCTTTTCTTCTAATTTACCTTTCAAGATATTTACCTCAACTTGAAGTTGGTCTTCCTTTTCTAGACATTGTTTCTTCATGTATTCTTCAGCATTTCTTTCCTCTTCCATTTGTTTCTTTAGTTTGATAATCTCCTTTTCTTATTCTTCATTCACATCCTGCTGCATTTGACGAATTCTGAAGGCACATTCCAGTTGAGATTTTAAGCTGATAACTTTGTTTTCCTGTTTTTCAATAGCTTGGAGTAGATCTTTATTCTGCTTCTTTGTTTCTTCAAGTTCTTCCTTTAGCGAGAGGGTCGTAGCTTCAAGACTTTCATAATAACTGGATCGACCTCTAAGCTCCTTGATTGTTGTGTTCTTTTCAATGACTTCATTTCTTAGAGATGTTACTTCATCCTGTAACTTTTGATATTTGTCCTTGAATAACTCTCGTTGAGTCTTAACAGCTTCTTTGAAGACACCATCCTTTATGATCAAAAGTTCTTCTTGAGTTCTAATTTTGTTTGTCAGTCTTTTAAATTTTGCCTCTATTTGATATATTTCTTGTTCACCCATCAGAGCAAATTCAGTTGTTTCGCTATCACTTTCATCTTTTCCAAATGGATAGATGGTTGGAACATTAGAGGATATTAAATTCATACCTGATAGTTCATCTTCATTCTGAAATGATTCTGAATCTGATTCTGAATCTTAAGAGCTTCTTATACCTAGTCCCCAATCGATTCTCCCACTGTCATAGTTCTTCTGAGATGTCTTCTTCTTCTTAGTTGTTTTCTTCTTAAGCTTCTTTCCCATAGTTCCATGGATCTCCTTCAAGCGATCAAGCTTCTACCAAAGGACCTCCTCTGATACCAATTGTTGGAAATAATACTGAGAGGGGGGGTGAATCAGTATTATCTAATCAATAAAACTTT
This sequence comes from Pinus tabuliformis, assembly GCA_031772625.1. NCBI lineage: Eukaryota > Viridiplantae > Streptophyta > Pinopsida > Pinales > Pinaceae > Pinus > Pinus tabuliformis. The sequence goes on from CM062816.1 coordinate 501,449,711, forward strand.
TCCATTTTCATACTCATATTCATATATGCTACTTCAGTTAAGTATACCCACGTATATATGCGACTGTGTCTATTGCAACTAACGTATAACCATTAAACTCATGACTCAGTTATGTGATCTTCAATGGGTGCATTAGAACATTATTAGACATATTAACAGTCAACAGTAGCAATAAAACAGATAGATCAACACACATAAGCAACACACATGAACACCATGATATAAGGTGGAAACCCAATGTGGGTGAAAACCACCTACTGCAATTCATTTCTAACTTCCTTTATTAAGAAACTTCTTTTACAATGTACTGGTGCAGTCCTTTACCAGCACGCAGGCTATAACCTGCAGAAGGCTACAACCTTCTCTCATTCTCCAGACTCTCCTGGAAGGGAGCTCCAACCCCCTTTGCTCTTGTACTAGCTAAGATACTAGTACGTAGGCGCCGGCCTACAATATTCTCTCCTCCGAGTACCACGTTTCATACATTTTCAGACTGGATACTCTTGAAGCACAACACTATAATCTGAAGGCCACGTTTCATCAAATTTTCATACTGGACCCATAAATATCATTGAAGCACAAAACAATCAATACTAACATCATCAATCTCTGAATCACTGAAACACTGAAACCCTGCCAACAACACAGTCACCAGAACACAGAGCAGAACTCTGCAATAACAATCAGAACCAACTGTACCATCAAAATCATGCATCAGAGTGCATACGCTACTTGGAAGTGCCGAACCTGCGTGTATACGCAACTTCATCAAGATGAACCAGCGTATATGTCATTAATCACTTATTCATAACTTTGCTGCACTTCCTGACTTCAAACATAACCAGATCATGACATATACAAGGATAATATATGCGTTAGTACCCAGATCTAGTCCATCAGATCTCATAAATATGAGTCATTATGATCCTGATCCAATATTAGTTCTCATCCATCAATACTAAAGCTAAGCACAATCAGTCAAACAAGATATGCAGAATAGTGACCCTTTAAACTGTCATCAGAACCTTTTAACAACCAGAACCACATGTAACTTCAAATATCATAGCTCAAAAGGTATACGCTACTACAATGAACTCAACCTGCGTACATGCGCGCTTACACCAAAGTCAACCCGCGTACAGATCTATAAATATTCAATCATGACTTGCAGCGATTACAAACTTAAGTTATACCCAATTCAGATCATTGCATGCGTCAGTATACAGATCTAGAATAAACATAATCAATCATATAGAGATAGTTCATTTCAAACCATTTGATCCTGATCTATCCTTAGATCTTATTCTCCATCCACCGGTGAGATCCCTCCTTAGCTCAGATCAAGCAATGCATCATCAACCCATAACCTGCATACTGGATCTCATACTTCCCCAGATATTCAAGACTTTTCGGATACACTTGCCTAATGATCTTGTTCTCCTTTTATAGTCTTAGGCCTTGCTCAATACCACGGTCCAAAACCATAATAAATCAATACCAAGGGCCCAATACTTGGGATCAACACAGTTGTCGAGATAACACGGTCCAAAACCATATGTTCAAATACCGAGGACTAACTACCACGGACCAAAAGTAAGCTTTCCGACATGTACGCGCTTTTCCGTGCATGAAACTGCATGTATACCCTACTTGGTATATAGTGAACCTGCGTATACGTGACTTGGTATATAGTGAACCTGCGTGTATACCCTAATTGGTATATAGTGAACCTGCGTATATTTATTTTCTCTTCATACTTGTAGTCTGATCATCAATTCCTTGCTACTAACCTTCTGCATTATGATTTGTCATCTGTGTGATTTGCCATCAAGGACAACACTTGTCTCATAATGCCAACATCTTATCCTTGGATATGTTGGATTCCTTATTCTTAGGATCAACATTATACTTCTAAATAACTATCCCTATCTTGGGTTGGACTCATAGCCATGCCTGAGGAATCCTTGGCTTTCTTGTCACACAAGTGGTATCCTTTCTCCATCCCTCATATTTATCATAGAATATAGTAACAACAAGAACAATGAGCCATGATGAAAACCTTACCTTCCTTGGCCTATATTTTATGGGATCCTTTCAATGTTGGAACAAACTAAAGAAGGCTAGTGGCATTTGCAAGTTTCTCCCATTATTCTAAATTGATTATTTTCTCTCAAACTTTAGATTTCTTTCTAAAATAACAAACACATGCCCCTAAATATCCTTGAATTCCTATTTATCCTCACAATTTTCTACGCTAGGTAAGAATAGTGATAAACACATAATAGGATGCCATGTTAAACATGCCAACAATTTAATGGAAGCTCAAACTTCTTTGTTGATGAAAATATGCCTTGAAGGTGTGCGGGGATTTAGATACTAGTGAAACTAGAAATATTGGAGAGGGAGGGGGGTTACTCTAGTCTCACATTCTATGGCTAATATGAATATAGGTTGATGTCATTTGATATAGATAATTTCAAAACATGTCTCCTTCATTTCATGTATTTAAAATTAATATTGATCCATATTGGATCATTATATTATTTTTCATCTATCTCAATGATTTTATAGTAGAAAAATTAGAGGAATCACATTACAGGGTCATTTTTATCAATGGGTCCCACTTTGAGAAGTTGGGTTTGAAACCTTTCAAAGCCATTATAAGGAATTAAACATTTTTTTTTGTAGAAACCGTCATCTCACTTAAGCCTTAGACACTATGATATTGTTTTACACTTAGTTTCCTTTCTAATGGGCTAAGAATCATGACAATCATAGTTCATATGCAAATGGTATTTCTCTCGAAATTTTATCTACTGTGTTTGATCACCATGGTACAAGTGAATGTCACATTAGCCCCTATTATTCATCCATGAGGGGCTAGCCACATCATGACTATGAAGAATATTCTAGAAGGTCAAATTTGTAAGTCTATTATAGAATTGAAGGAGTCAAATTGAACAACTAGTTAGTTATCGATCTGTGTGAAAATTAGGCCACTAGGATGAGAAGGGGTTCCATTCTATATAATTGGATATTGTTCCATCTTAGAGAAAAGAAACTATGAGTAGGAGTGAGAGAACATAATAGATAGATCTAGTGTGCTATAATAGCCTAATAGGCTAAAGATATTAGATAACTCCATAAAGAATGGCTTCTCCTTTGTACTTGCAATTTTTCATTCTAGAGACAGAAGAGAGTATAGTAGCCTCACCTTCCAACTATGTTTTCTCTCATAAGGATTTTTACAAGAGACAATATTTGTGTTCATTGTGGATGGTGTGCAATTTCATTTATTGGTCTCTATTTTGTACATTTTATCTATTTCATGCATAAGAAAAAAATTATCAATTAAAAAATATGGAATCTAAAGGAATTAAATCTCCATCGTATACATTTCTATTTATTTTATTAAATCTATTATGACAAATTGTGTACTAGAATATCCATGTTATTTTTCAGATCATATTGGTAGTAGAGTAGGTTTCTTTAAGGAATCTCATGGGAAGATGAAGTCAATCAAGGAATAAATGTAAGCAGATAGAAGTAGAACCTTAGTCATGATCAGAAAGTCTATTTGCAATAACCCTGATTTTGTAGAAGAGAGATTCACAAGGCCATAAGAGGATTTCCTCAATATTATTCATAGTATGAACCTCCTTATGGAAACTATAGCAAACAAACTTGGAATTGGAGAATATTTAGGTTCTAACTTAGAGGTTCATATTATGGCTAATATCAATGAGCTCCTCTTCTATCCTAGCGAAAAGCTTCAAATTAGAGAAGATTTAGGTTCCAACTTAAAGGTTAGATAAAAGGGGAAATAATGGGATCATGAAGACCCAAAAAAGGAGTAAAGCAAATAGTGTGAGGAAGAGAAACTAGGTTTAATGTGATTACCCATTCATAACTCTTATTTAATATGGAAGTGAAGGTAAACATAAAGCCATGCCAAGGTGATATTGATGCATTGAAATTGAATCATTAGTTTCACTAATTACAGTATATCTTAATGTTCATCACATAGATGAGGAGAAGAAAATATCATTTTCTAGATTGAAGTTAGAGAGGCATACCCTAACCTGGTGGGAAAGCAATATGGAGAAACCTAGGGTAGAGGGTGAGGTCGTAGAAAATGTGTGGTAGGACCTTAATACTCTCATAAAATCCAAATTCTACCCTATTATGTTTTTATATAACCAATGGATTTAATGGAACTACATCATGTAAGCGTAGAGTAGACTGTACAAGAGTACATAAATGAATTAAAGAAGATGGTCATCATGTTAGGTATCTTTTTCAAGAGCTCAAATTTACTCCTTAAGTATTTGATGGGTCTACATAGCCATCTACGACATTATATGATGTTTCTCAAGAAAATAACAATGGATAAGGCTTGTGTTCATGCACAATACCTGGAAAGAATGGGCCCAAAAAAAGGTTAGTCAAGTGGTTCAAAACAAAAAAGCAGCATGAACCTTCCATGGAAGGGAATAAGAAGTGGAAAAGGGGAAAGGATAATAGGATGGTAGTCATTTAAGATCAATTCAGGGATACCAACAATCAATACAAAAACTACGACATTGATAGTAACACTATGAAAAAGTGTTGGAAACTACATCCAAAGATACACCCAAAGAACCAAACTAAGGATGGAAAGAAATAGAATCTTCTCACCACATATTCAAACAATAAAGTGGAAAGAAACTCTGATGTGGATGAGAAGATTATTTGCACATCATTGAAAAAGGAGGTGAATGTGAGTAGTTTTCATCATTAGGAACAAGAGATGACCAAACTCTTTGATATTAATATCTAGGTCAAGAATACCAAGATATATTATATTTCAACTTGGGTTCATAAGTTAATATCATAACATCGGATCTAGTCAAAAAAAATTGATTGGAGGTTTCTGATCAACCTAGCCCATATCCATTAGGATGGTAAGTAAGGATGAAAACATCAAGCTAACAAAATAGTGTAAAGTTAAATTTTATATCAATGTTGATTATATTGAAGAAGTATAATTAGATATAGTACCACTTGATTTGTATGAATTCATGTTTGGGAGTTCCTACATGTATACGCAAGACGCAATATTCATGTAAATATTAATCTAGTACCACTTCATCAAGGATGGGAAATCATTCATCGTCAACTTGTAGAAAGCTAAGTCCAAGATTTCACTCGTAAGTGTGAACCAAACTAAGAAATGGATTAGTTCTAGCAATAAATATCTTTAACTATCTTGAGATAATACTAGCCTAGTGAGGGTTCAATAAGGGAGAAGGAATCAGTAGAGGGGGTGTGCTAAAGAATTAAAACAAAAAATATAAGTGTTTGTAAAGGCATATACGAGAGTGTTTTATTATCCTAAATGGTTTCCTCCCAAGAGAGAAGTAGAACATGAAATCCAATTACTACCAAACACTCCATTTCTAAATACTAGGCTATATAGATAGTCCATTTTATAAGAAAGTGAAGTGAAAAGGTAGTTGCAAAAGATTGGAGGATGGTGTCATTTGATGACGTTCCTCATCTTGTGGGTCACTCATCATAATTATGCCAAAGAATGAAGGAACCTAGCAAATATGCATCAATTATAGAGTGTTAAATATTAGTATGCTTAAGAAAAAGTACCTCCTACCCAAGGTTGATTAATTGTTAAATCATTTTTGGAAAGTGAAATACTTCACCAGGATAGATTTAAAATTAGGGTATCAACAGGTTTGAGTCAAAGAAGATGACACCTAAAAGACTTCCTTCAAATCCAAACAATGTTTGTATAAGTGGTTAATCATGCCATTTGGTCTGCGCAATGCATCAACCACTTTCTATTGTGCCCTTACTTAGATTCATTTTCTACTATTTATTTGGATGATATGTTGGTTTATGGTGTTACCTAAAAGGAGAAAATATCACACTTTATGTAGGTGCTAAAGACTTTGAGAAAACACCATTACCAGTAAATCTCAGGAAATGTGATTTTTAACAAGATTCATTGGTATACTTAGGCTACGTGATTATTGGAGGGGAGATTAAGATAGATCCTACAGAGATGGAAGCCATGATGAAGTGTTTTGTCCCTACAAATGTCTTTGAAGTTAGGAGTTTCATTGGAGTAGCACAGTACCAAAGGAAATTCATAGCTTCATTTTTAGTAATAGTTGCACCAATCCATGTTATCAAAGTGAATGGAATGAGCTTCAAATGAGGGAAGACCTACTAGAAGGCCTTTGAAGAGTTGAAAAAAAAATTAGTCAAGCACTAATTCTCACATTACCAAAATTGTAGTATCCCTTTGAAGTGGATATGGTTGTAAGTCACTATTCCATGAGGGTGGTATTTATGTAGGGATTAAATATTTCATGCTATTCTCAACTACCCTACCTATGACAAAGAGCTCTATGACTTGATACAAGCTCTTAAAAAGTGAAAAAACTATCTAATGGGAAAGGATACCTTCATCTACACTGATCACCAGCTACTACAGTCTCTATAGACCCAAATAAAGTTATAATTGACCAATCACTACAAGTGGATGGATTTATTAAAACAATTTTATTTAGTCATCAAGTACAAGAAGGAAATGCAAACAAGTTGGATGGCATGCATTCAAGGCCACTAGCATTAAAAATTATACCTTTGGGAACTCTGATGTGTATGGATCATTTCACCCATGATGCATAAATAGAGGTATATATAGATGATGAGTAGTTCAAGGAGGTGTTTCAACATATACAAGGACAAAGTTGTGCATTGATGGTGATAGCACAATTGAATCTCATCTCCATAATTGGTTACTCAATATTCTAGATAAGCTTTGTGTTCCTAAAGGTGAGAAATTATAGCTAATAAAAGAACCTCACACCTCTAAAGTTCCAAGGAATTTTTGTGTTGGGATGATGGTTACCATATTATAGAGGTCTGTGTACTAGACTAAAATGTAAGAAGATGCAACAAGGTTTATTAGAGTATTTATACTTTATTGCACCAAAAATCTCAATAATGGGAAGAGGGTATACACCATCATTTACCTATACCTACTTGTCCTTGGAAAATCATTTCCATTAATTTTGTTAGAGGTTTAGAAACTAACAAGAAGAGACATCACTACCTATTTATGGTAGTTGAGGTATAGCAAGATGTGAATTCTCTTTCCCTAGAAAAATCAAATGGAAAGAAGAAACAAACATGTTCTTTGAATAGGTCTAGGTGCACTTTGGGACATGTTGTCATTGCGACAACAACCCTCCAAAATTTTTGCCTAAGTCAATTTTGGAGCCTACATAAACCATCATTTCAAGCCCCTTAGTGTTGACACATTGTTATTTGGGTGTTTTATGCTTCTATCACATCCTCCTAAGTCATTCTTTGTTAAGTGTCGTCACCTAACCCTTAGAAGCACTTAGTTTATCTAGTCCATGGTTAAGTGAACTCATAACTTATCCTAACTTAGAAACTTTCCTTTACATCATGCACAAACTTGAAAAAGCACACAAAATCACAAAAAAGAAAATAAAAACAAGAAAAGTGCTCTTTAAGGAAAAAGTGCACTCCAAGTTGATGAAGACATGCACTTGAGTTGAGCGCACTCGTTCATGTTGAGCAAATGTGCACTCCTTCGTGTTGAAGAGATGTGCTCTTCCTCGATGCATACATGTGCCTCTTTGTTGCATGTGGGTGCACTCCTAGAAAATAGGAGCCCACTTAACTTCCCTTAACTAACCCTTTCACTCGACGACAAGTGGTGATCAGCATGAATCAGTTTTGCATGTCGAATCTTTTCATTTCCTTTCATGATTTCATTGTCGATCTTGCTTTTCTTGTTGTCGTTTATTTATTTTTTAGTTTATTTACTAGCATTTCTATTCAATATTGATTGTGTAAGTGTTAATTTGTTGTCACATGTAGAAACTTTGCACATTCCTCAACCTTTCACATTCATGATTGCGACAGGGTCCATTTTAACTTGTAAGTCCTTCTTCTTCTCATTCTTATCACGAATCCTTGTTGTTTAACTTGTTCTAGAGCTTTCCTTAGGCAGAGCCCACTTTTGGACCTTGAATCTTGATCAGCCTTGAAATTCGTGCCTAGAATGACCAAGTTTCCCTCTTGAGTGCACTCCTTTGTCATGAATAACTGTGTCATCCCTTGAGCGCATGAGCGCACTTCGAAGACATGAATGATTTACCTTCATCCCTTCAGCATGTGCCAGTGAGCCATCCTTCTCTTTGAGTGCATGAGCACGCCCTTAAGGACTAAATACTTGATGGCATGTTCCTTCATCCCTTTAGAGTGCGATAGTGCACCCTCTCTGTCTCCTTGAGCACATGAGTGCACTGTGAAGGCCTAAAGGCCCAACAACTCACCCCTTCGATCCCTTGAACTGTGGCAATGGGCCCTTTTGGATTCCTTTCTCTTTCTTGAGCACATGAGTGCACTACAGAGCCTCGAATGACCCTTAACCTTCCTTCATGCTTTAAAAGTGCTCCCTCCTAGTTTTCATGCCTATTTTCTTTAGCATGCAAGTGATTTTTTTTTTTAAATAGATTTAAATGTTAAGTAACTTTGATGGTTCTTTATACTTGATTTATGAGATATTGTTGCATATTTAGTTGCATTAAGCTAATATTATCGTTATGAGTGTGCTTCCACAAACGCGTGTTCATGTTGCAAGTATTGTCACCCTATAATCATCTATTGGAGTCATTCCTCCTTGTAAAGTGGCCTCCAAAGAATCCTTAGAGGAAATCACTAAGGAGCCTATTGAAGTGACCAAGCTAACCATTCCTATATATGCAGACACTCAGTGCTTCATCGATAAGTCTACTGAGGTCACATGGAGCAGCATATATGACACATTCATGTAGAAATAGTTTCCATAAGACTTGGAGGACTTACCAGTGTACATCAATATCAAGAGGTCCAAGATGCATAGGATCACATGAAGATTCCAGGTCATCCCCTGTGCCAAAGTAATTGAGTGGATGATTACACATATGGATGACTCCCATATTTCGCTTTGCAGTGAGAGTGGTGGTCAGCCCGCCACTTATTATGGTGAAGACATACAGATGTATTAGAAGATGGTTATTCCCAAAGAATATTCAAATGATGATTTCTACATGAGATGGGCCAACCTCGACATAAGTGAAATTATGAAATCATGGGATCGAGATCATACCAAGTTTCACCATTGCCCATCCGCAGTCTATCTGACTAAGATTGTTAGAGACGTATATCAGTATCTGATAGCCATCTATTGTTGATTGCATGGGTGTAAGAACATTGAGGTGTTTGAGGATAATTAGATATACATGCTCAATGTTGTGGTCACCTGGGGTAAATATTTAAATTGGGAAAACATATTACCATTTGAGTTAAGTCAGGTGAGCAAAAGAATCTTTGAGGGTGAACCAGGCACCTAAATTCTACATGTCTGCATTTCTTCTAGATGGAGTCAGTGCACTATATGCTTTCTTAACATTGTACTAGAACTGGACTCCCGAGAACAAATCCCTAGTGTACTTTCACTGTAGTGTGATATCAGAATCAAGATTTAGAGGTGCATATGATAGATCGTCGAGCACTTCTTTACAGTTAGCTTTCATATGATATTCGAGATTGACCTCCTTTCATGATTGATCAGGTGAAGGAGTCACTACAGGATATCGTGGGTTGGTTTGCAACTCTTGAGGGTACATACATTAGATGTTTTGGTTGTTATATATCCCCTCATCTCATGCCGCGATATGTGATCAATAAGGTGGTCATGCAGGAAGTAGCAAATCAGTCGCACAAGGGATTTTCAAGAGTTCTCCACAGGAGTAAGAAAGCCCCTTGGCCCACCTTCCTGTTGATGATCAGATTATATGAATTGAAGGGCCATAAGGTGACAGTGGTGGAAACACAAGATATGGATCTCTTGCACTTCACCACTAAATACTTTCATAGCTATGATCCCAGGAGAGTCTGCAGGAAACATTGTGAAAGGATCAGTTTCAATACGAGGTATTCATTGATGTGCATAGTAGAAGATGAAAATGTAAAGAACTTGTATAATGCAGTTAGAAAGACACATCCAGTGGTGGAGACCAGTTCACCCTAGGAACCACCAGCTCAATATATGCAAGTACAAGAGGAAGAATAGATAACCCCTCAAGGAAGGAAAGTAGATCCTAAGAATAGTATCAAATATGATCTAGCAGGTGAGAGAATGAGGAAGTGGAAATTTTATCCTTTGAACATAGGATCTATTCAAGCATAACAAGAGAGGAGAGAAGCAGAAGAATAAGAGGATAAGAGGAAGCAGGATGAGCTGCTAGTGAAGCAACAAGGAGAAGAAGAAGAGAGGAAAAGGATAGAAGAATAATAACAAAGGCAGTCCCAGAGGAAGAAGCAGCATAGAGGCTAGAAGAATAATAGTTGACTCAAGAGCTAGAATAGGAATAGTTGGAAGAAGAGGATACCATCCAACCAATGGTGGATGAACCAGATACTCCATAAGAACATCCTCTCATAGGTGGTCATCTTCCATTTGGAGAGATGGGGATCACACCTCCACCAAAAAATAGAGTCATGGACATATGCAGTGTCACATTTGATCAACTTAAGAAGAGGATCATGCAGTAGAGGCATAGATTTTCCCAAAGGATCCTTAGAATCTAGTCTCAGTTTCTACATAGAAATTGATTACTAAAAACACCAGAAAGAATTCTAGGGAAATCATGGTGGAAAATGTTGCTTTTTCGATAGCATCACATGAAAACTCTGAATATCTACTGAGTGAGAATACTATATTGAGGAAATAACCTGTTCCAGTGAAGAAACAGGTGAAACATATTGTAGTAGAGAATCAACAGTTATCATCATGGAGTTTCAACACCACAAAAAGATAGTGAGCCATGCAGGAATAACTGGGGCCAATGGAGGACACCATGGTGTGGCTATATTATGAGATGATACTTATACAACAGGTAGTGGCTCTTCTCATTGGCATTCAGAAGAAAGCACAGTAAGTGGTAAAACTCTTAAAAGTATCAAATTAAGTGGTTGAACATCTTTAGGAGTGGGCTTCCAAGTATCTAGATGCTCCGCAACATTTGGAAAAGAAAGATAGGATTTCCACAAAGATGAACAAATTTCAGTTGAGACTCCACCTATAGAACTACTCACATCTTGCAGCACATTCAATTAGTACTATTTCTACCTATAATAAATTTCATAATGGTTTTGAATCTCTAACATAGAAGCATGGGATGCCTACAATATGAAGACTTGAAGCGATCAGAGGCAAAGAAGTCATCTTCCAAGAGATTAGGAAATATATTGAACAAATCAGCAGGAAATAGAATAAGAAGGCTTGGAGGTTACCAAAGATATTGTTCTACAATACAACATCACACCTATCAAAGCTCATATGAAAATTTCATGGCTCTGTAGTAATGTACAGTAAAGTTCCAAGACCATACTGATGGAGGCATTGGAGGTGAAGATGCGGTATATAGGGGACTTGCCAATTAAGGTCAAAGCCATCTCAATGGAGTTCAAGGCATGGCACAATTACATTACAATTCAACTCCATGAGGAAGCAAATTATTTATCCATTTGATGAGAATTTCTCCCATTACCAATTTTGTCTTATTAGGCCACCGTTTCATATGTAATTTGTTTCATGTAATAAATGTTGTAATGAATTCCAAGGGAGACATGTGGAATGTGAATAGTCACATATGGAATGTAATAAGTCATTAATAGAATATGAATAGTCATAGAAGTAAAAGAGTCGCGAGGAATCTCAAAGGTCATTGTTATTTGTTATAAATAGCTCCTCATCACTCAAAGAAAGGGCCTGGATTCTTGGTTTCTTTCCTTGGATTCTCTTATAGTGCATAGAAGATAGATCATTCTTTGGAGAAGCAAGTTGTGGCTTCATGTTTCACTACTGGAGATAGTGTTTCATTCATGTAACAATGTACTTAGGATTTTTTAATTTTAATCAGAAGCTCTATGAGTCAACACTTCTTCATACATGTATCATAGATATAGTAGGACTATTCTTGTTATGTTATGATATATGTTTCTCTAATTACATATTAAGTTAATTAACTAATTCATTCTTAGCTATGTCTATTATTGAATGAGTGTTGGTATGCTTTAATGAGTGTTGTTTGTTATGTGGAATAATTTGCAAGTAATCAGCAAGCCTTTCTCTCCCTTCCCATGTCCCCCTTGAGGATAGTATTATTACTTTTCTAACTGGAGCCTTGTTTTCCTTCACCAATCATGGATGTTCCCCTATGAAACTTACATTAGTTGCCTCACAAATCTCACATACTTGGTGCTCCAAAGAGGTGTTGTGTTCTCTTGTGTGTAATTATTACCAAGGAATATATTTGAAACATTTCCAACGGTGGTTTGATCGTGTGGCCGAATGGGACTCCTACACCAAATGGTGTGAGGTCTAATTGGGACTTCACATCGGGGATATCTCCTTACAATGTTGTTGGCATCCAACACCGTCAACATTTTTGGCACTAGAAGGAGGGCCAAATGGCAAGTTGATCCTTTAAAGTTTGTTTAAATCTCCTACCTCTAATGGCTTCATCCCAAATCATAATCTTGAGGTGTTTTTCCAAAGATTTAAATCTTTCAATCCCCGCGGACTTTATACATAACTTGTCAAGTTTTAAATTTGATGGCAAGGGTATATCAACCATATTTTATTATGTAATTGAGTTTATTCAATTTTTTTTTTCAAGTGACATTTATTCTGAAGAAATCCTCACATGATTGTTTATCCTTACATTACATGGTCATGCAAAGATATGGTGCTATTCTCTACCCACTGCTTCTATATCATCTTTTAAACAATTGGTTAATGATATTCGTCGTGTCTTCAAGAAATATGAGTATCAAGATGTTATTGATGATATTGATCAACTTATAATGGAATATAATTAATCTCTTGAACATTTTGCTTATCAATTCCTACATCTTTGTTACGAATTCCCAGATGAGGATGTGGACTAGAAGTTCTTGGATGATAATTTTTGTTTCTTAGTCAGGATGTCAAAGAAATATTTTGAATCAAACTCTTCATGTCCTCCTAATCAAGAATAATTTTAGCATCCCAAGGAATAATTGGATATGCGTTTTCTCCCATGTCCTCCTCCTTTTGATGTTTTGTATGTTGGACCTAAACTAATCACTAAACCGGAAGATCAATTTGTTGATGAAGAATTTATTTTTCTTTCACATCTTTCCCTTGATGGTGATTCGTCTAATTCTATCAATCAACCATTTTCAAATCTTGATATCCCCCTAGTCGATCTTTTACCCATTAATAAAGTTGAACCCTTAGAAAGCCATGACCCTGATGATTTTCTTTTCTCTTAATTATACGACAATTATTTTTCAAGTAACATGGATGAATCTTTGTTTCTACACGAAGATCTAGATTTTCAGGAATTCCAAATGGATTCTTACGTGATCATCAAATATTTTATTTTAGGTATAACTCATTTCTTATCAAGAAGATGACACGCTTATCATTGAGGATTTTTGTGGTAATCTTGAAAATCTATCTGATCAACCTCAAATTTTTGAATCTCATAATATGCATAATTAATTTTGTTTTGATAAGCAGTTGATCATGTTTCCATGAAATTCAAAGTCAAGTTATGTGAGTAGGACACTTCAGCCTACACTGATGGTTATGTCAAGTTCCTGTCACCTTGACGGTATTTGTGATTTCAGTCAGTTCATGCTCCTTTTACACACTTGTGTAACTAATTTCATAACATGGGATGTCACCTCTCTCCTAAGAGATGATCATTTTCTTTGGTAAAATGTTTCAACCCTCAAGGGGAGAAAGTTTAATTTGACTATTGAACTTCCACCGCTACATCCTGCCTTAGGAAAATATTTAATCCTTGATGTGGAAATAGAGAAGGGTTTTAATGAATCTTCTTCATCATCCATCAATAAAACCACTCACATGACATCATGGATTGTGGTTAGCCTATTAATGTTACTTATGATGTGGATTTGTCTTTGATCAATTTTTCCTGTCATAGTTTCCCCAAAGGTTGTTTCCATGATCCTATTGCGGATTCCATAGAACAATATTTTTTAGTCTAGACCCATGTCTCATGGCTTCTACTTGCATGCGCTTCATCAAGTCTTGTATGACCATAGGTCTGGTAATTATTGTTGTTATGGAATATTCCATTTGATAGAGCAGGTGGGTGTGATACACCATTGTAAGTGCACTTATTGTTTCCTTGTGCCAATACGCATGATTCCATTGTATATCCTTTTCACTACACTGCACTCTATCTTGGTTTCACACGATCACATCCTTCCACCCAATGGTCAGGAGCAGCTTCTATGGTTTCGTTGGAATTTCCATTTCACATGACCTGACCATGTATTGTTTAGTTTATGGTAAGATAGGTTGCATTTAACTAGATGCATTGCATTCCTAGTTTGGTGTATTCATCTTTCATTTGTTTTGTTGGTTCTTGAATAAATTTGGTTTTGAGCTTCGAGACAATGTGGATAGCCTTTTGTGAAAGGAAAGTTTTGGTAACATACAACCTGTGGCTTATCTAATACCCTCATTTTTGTTTGTTTACATCTTTCAAGTCAATGATTTATCGATGGAAAATACAATCCTTCAGCTAGGAAATTGTACACAAACCTTAATGCATGTATCATTTAGTATTCTCATTCTTGCACTCGATCTTGTTTATGAATAGTGTGTTCTTTCTTATATATATGAGGAGAGTAAGATAAGGGGAAAAAATTTAGCAATTAAAGCATCAGAGGTCTTAAACCTGTATTTGAAGGAATAACTTCTTCTTCTCTCAATAATTCGGTATCCCTCTTTCGCTCGTTGAAAAAATAATAAGTGCATATGCACAGTCCTAAAGAAAAGAAAGAAAAATAAAGGGTGAAAGAAGAGAAAGGCTTCCTTCGCAGGGAGGTGAATAAAGTGACTTTGCTGGGGTATTGTCTAGGATTGTTGGCAGCGAACCAATGTTTTTGTTCCTTAAGCGACTCTGCCAAGGTATTATCCAGGCCTGCTAGAAACAGAGCAATGCCATAGATGTAAAACTCATACTCTTATTATTTTCATTTCATCGTGCATTATTACCCTTACTCACATTGATAGGATAATGATATGGCTTACTTTATATTTTGTTACACCGAGTGATGGAATAGAGAAGACTATATCTTTAACTAGGTAAAAGTTGGAAGCTAAGGTAACTCAATGATTGAATCAATATTTCTTGGAGAATTGAGACTTTGCATTTAAATGAAATCATTTCAGAGAAGCTAGCATTTTTCCAGTATGTCGCCAAGTGTTGTCGATGCAACAATGACCCTCCAAAAAAATATCCTAAGTCAATTTTGGAGCCTACATAAACCGTAGTTTCAAGCCCCTTAGTGTTGACACATCGGTTGATTTGTTATTGATGTGTTTTCTCCTAGTGCCACATCCTCCTAATTCAATGTTTCTTAAGCATTGTCACCTAACCCTTAGAAGCACTTAGATTATGTAGTCCATGGTTAGTTGAACCCATCACTTATCCTTGCTTATAAACTTGCCTTTACGTCATGCACACACTCAAAAAATCACACAAAAGCACCAAAAAGAAAATAAAATCAAGAAAAGTGCTCTTTAAGGAAAAATCACACTCCAAGTTAATGAGTACATTCCCTTGCGTTGAGAGCACTTCTTCGAGCTAAAGAAGTGCACCCTCCTTGGGAACACTCCTTCATGTTGAGAAAGAGTGCCCTCCTTGAGCGCACTCCTTCGTGTTGAGGATATGCACTCTTCCTAGATGCATGAATGCGCATCTTTGTTGCATGTGGGAACACTCCTAGAAAATAGGAACCCGCTTAACTAACCCTTTCACTCCATGACAAGCGGCGATCATGCATGAATCAATTTTACATCTCAAATATTTTCGTTTCCTTTCATGATTTCATTGTCGATATTTATTTTCTTGTTGACGTTTCTTTGTTTTTCAGTTTATTTACTCATGTTTCTATTCAATCTTGATTTTGCAAGTGTTAATTTGATGTCGCATGCAAAAAATTTTCACATTACTCAACCTTTCACATTCTACCATGATTCCGAGAGGGTCCATATAAAATTTTAGGTCCTTCTTCTTCTAATTCTTATCTTGAATCCTTGTTGTCAAACTTATTCTAAAAATTTCCTTAGGCAGAGCACACTTCTAGACCTTGAAGACCAATTATCCTTGAAAATTGTGCCCAAAATGGCCAATTTTCCCTCTTGAGCATACTCCTTCGTCACGAATAATTGTGCCCTCCCTTGAGTGCATGAGCACACTTCAAAGACATGAATGATTTCCCTTCATCCATTCATCATGTGCTAGTGTTCCCTCCTTCTCTTTGAGCACATGAGTGCACCCTTAAGGACTGAAGGCTTGATGACATGTTCCTTCGTCTCTTCGAATTGCACTAGTGTGCCCTCTCTTCTTCCTTGAGCACATGAGCACATTGTGAAGGCCTAAAGTCCCAACAACTCACCCCTTTAACCCTTTGGAGTGCACCAGTGTGCCCTTGAGGTTTCCTTTCTCTTACTTGAGTACATGGGTGCACTGCAAAGCCTTGAATGCCCCTTGAGCTTCCTTCATACTTTGAAAGTGTGCCCTCCTAGTTTGTATGCCTATTTTCTTATGCATGCAAGTGATTTTCTATTGTCACTAATAAATCTACATGTTTAATAACCTTTGATGGCTCTTTATAAATTATTTATGATATATTGTGTCATAGTTAGTTATATTAAGCTAATATTATCGTTATTACTATGCTTCTACAAATAGGTGTTTGTGTTGCAATTATTGTCACCCTTTCATCATCTATTGGAGCCATGCCTCCTTGTAAAGTGGCCTCCAAAGAAGTTTCAGAGGCAAGCATTGAGGTACTTCTTGAAGTGACCAAGTCAACCATTCCTATATATGTAGACACTTAGTCCTTCATTGATAAGTCTATCAAAGGTCACATGGAGCAGTATATATGACACATTCATGTATAAAACATTCTTGATAACTTGGAGGACTTATCATTTTACATCAATATCAAGAGGTCCAGGATGCATAGGATCGTATGAAGATTCCCGATCATCCCCTATGCAAAGGTAATTGAGTGGATCATTACACATATAAATGATTCCTATCTTGTGCTTCGCAGTGAGAGTGGCGGTGATTTCGCCACTTATTATGGAGAAGAAATGTAGATGTATTATAAGATTCTTTACACCTAAATAATATGTAAATGGTTATTTCCACATGAGATGGGCCAACCTGGACATAAGTGACATTATGAAATCATGGTGTCGTGAGCCTCACAAGTTTTGCCATCGCCCATCTACAGCCTATCCAACTAATATTCTTAGAGACATATATCAATATTAATAGCGATGTGTTTTCACTTGCATGGGCACAATAACACTGAGATGTTTGAGGAGAATTGGATATATATGCTCAATTTGGTGATCACTTAGGGTCAAGCTTTCAATTGGAAAAATATATTATCATTTGAGTTGTAGTTTCATGTCGCGTAGGAAAAAGCATCTTTGAGGGAGAACCAGGCACCTGAATTCTACATGTTTTAATTTCTTCTAGATGGAATCTGTGCACTATATGCTTTCTGAGCATTTTACTAGAACTGGATTCTAAAGAACAAGTTCCCAATGTACTTCCACTGCAAAGTGATATCAGAATCAAGATACAGAGGTGCATATGAAAGATTTTCCAAGCACTTCTTTATAGTTATATTTCATATGATATTTGAGATCGATCCTCCTTGCATGGCTAATTAGGTGAAGGAGTCATTATGGGATATTTCGGATTGGTTTGTAGCTCCCGAAGGTACATACATCAGATGTTTTGGTTTTCAGATATCCCCTCATCTCATGCTGTGATATGTGACCAATAAGGTGGTCATGCAAGAAGTAACAAATCTGTTGAACAACTAATTGTTAGGAGTTATTCATAGGAGGAAGAAAGCCCCTTGTCCCACCTTCTCATTGAGGACCATAGTATATGAATTGAAAAGCCACAAAGTGATAGCGTCGAAAATACAAGAGATGGGTCGCCTAAACTTTTCCACTAAATACTTTCATGTTTATGGTCCCAAGAGAGTGTGCAATCAACAGTGTGAAAGGATTTGTTTCAACACGGGGTATTTTTTTATTTCCACAATAGAAGATGAAAAGGTAAAGAATTGGTATAACGAGTTAGAAAGACACATCTAGTAGCAAAGTTCAGTTCACCACAGGATCCACCAGCTCAAGATATGAAAGTACAGGAGGAAGAAGAGATAACCCCTCAATCAAGGAAAGTAGCTCCTAATAAGAGGATCATATATGATTTGGTAGGCAAGAGCAGTATGAAGTGGAAAGTTTATTCATTGAACATAGGATCTATTCAAGTGGAATAAGAGAGGAGAGAAGCAGAAGGATAAGAGGAGAAGAAGAAGCATGATGATTTGTTGGTGAAGCAACAGGAAGAAGAACAATAAAGGAGAAGGATAGAATAATAATAGAAAAGGTAGTCCTAAGAGGAAGAAGCAACATAGAGGATGGAAGAAGAATAGTTGACTCAAGAGCTAGAAAAGGAATAGTTAGAGGAAGAGGATTCCATATAGCCAATGGAGTATAAAATAGATACTCTAGAAGAACATCCTCTCACAGGTGGTCATATTCCATTTGGATATATGGGGATCACACCTCCACCAGAAGATAGAGTCATGGACGTATGCAATGTCACATTTGTTAGTCTTAAGAAGAGGATTGTGCAACCGAGGCATATATTTTTCCCAAAGGAGCTTGAGAATCCGATCTTAGGTTCTAAAAAGAAGGTGATTACTACCAACACCAGAAGGAATCCTAGGGTAATCATGGTGGCAAATGTTTATTCTATGAATATCCACTAAGTGAGAAGCTAGATTTAGGAAATAACTTCTTGTAGCGAAGCAACAAGCGAAACATCTTGCGGCATAGAATCAACGGTTATCATCATAGAGTTTCAACACCACATAATGGAATTTTTCCATGCAGGAAGAACTAGGTCTAATGGAGGACACCATGGCACGGCTATATGATGAGACGATACTTATACAATTGGTGGTGTCTCCTCTTGTTGGCATACATAATAAAGCACATGAAGTAGTAAAACTCTTGAAAGTAGCAATAGAATGGTTGACCATCTTCAGGGGTGGGCTTCCAAGTATCCCAATGCTCCACAACATTTGGAAAAGATACACACGATTATCACAAAGATGGAAAGAGTTTAGTTGATACTCCACCTATATAACTACTCACATCTTGGAGCACAGTCGATTAGTACTATTGTTGGCTATAATCGACTGCATAATGGTTTCGAGTCTCTAACACATAATCATGGGATACCCTCAATAGGAATACTTGAAGTAATCAGAGGCAAAGAAGTCATCTTCGAGGAGATTAAGAAATATATTGAATAGATCAAGCATGCAATAGAACAAGAAGGATTTGAAGTTACCAAAGACATTATTCTTTAGTATTCCATCGCACCTGTCAAATCTCATATGAAACTTTCATGGATCTGGAATAATGTACATAAAAGAACCAAGACCATACTGACGGAGGCACTAGAGGTGAAGATGCAGTATATAGGAGACTTTCCAGTTCGAGTCAAAGCCATCTCAATAGATTTTAGGGCATGGAACACTTACATTACAAGTGAAATCCATGAGGAATTAAATGATTTATCAATTTGATGAGAATTTGTCCCATTACCAGTTTTGTCTTATTAGGCCATTGTCTCATATGTAATCTGTTTCATGTAATAAATGATATGTAATTAAGTCTAAGGGATGCATGTGGAATGTGAATAGTCACATATGGAACGTAATAAGTCATAAATAGAATATGAATAGTCATAGAATAAATAGAGTCATGAGCAAGCTCAAAGGTCATTGTTATTTTTTATAAAATAGCTCCTCATCATTCAAATAAAGGGCTTGGATTCTTGGAGTCTTGCCTTTCCTTCCCTTGTAGTGCATAAGAGATAGATCATTATTTGGAGAAGCAAGTTGTGGCTCCATGTTCCACTACTGTTTATAGTGTTTCATTCATGTAATAGTGTACTTGGGATCTTTCACTTTTAATCAGAAGCTCTATGAGCTAACACTTCTTCATACATGTATCGTAGATATAGCAGGACTATTCTTGTTATGTTTATGATATATGTTGCTCTAATTACATACTAATTTAATGAACTAATTCATTACTTACCTATGGCTATTATTGAATGCGTGTTTTTATGATTTAACTATTGTTATTTATTATGTGAACTAATCTGCAAGTAATCAACAAGACTTTCTCTCCCTTATCGAGTCCCCCTTTAGGATAAATAATTATTTTTGTAAACAGAGGCTCATTTTCCTTCACTAGTCATCGATTTTCCCTCGTACACCTTACATTGGTTGTCTCACAAAGCTCACATACTTTCTTCCCTAAAGAGGTGTTGTGTTCTCTTGTCTGTAACCATGACCAAGGCATATCTTTGAAACCTTTCCAACAGTGGTCGGGGAGTATGACTGGATTGGACTCCTACACCAAATAGTGTGAAGTCTAACTAGGATTTCACATCAAAGAGATGCCCTTACAATATTGGTGTCATACAACACTGTCAACAATATACCAAGGAGCATCATTTCATATATGGACACCATATTTCTTAGTTCATTTTGGATTACATTTTTGCAAAAGATTCAAATGAAGTTACAAAGGTATAAAACATTCCATACACATATATATGAGAAAACATAAGTACTTAACATGACTTTGGTGCAACTTTTGAGGGGTTATAATCATAACAGAGAAATATAACACTCTTATAATAGATAAATCCACACTTCTTCTAGTAACTCCACATTTGAAATTTGTTTTGGATATTTTCCACCTTCACCTTCACTTTTTTGGATGTTGCACATAGAAAAAAAGGAGTAAGGTAGGATATCATAGGGAATTAATTATGAGTGGAGAAAATTTATAATAATATTAGGAAAATTAATTCACAAGTATATGAGTCACTAAATAATTCACATGAAAAATAAAAGGCCATGAAATATTAACACAAGACACAGAAGTCATGTGAAGTGGGAGACAGAGTATGGTTATAGTTGAGAAGTAAATAATACATGGCATTGGTAAGAACATTAAGGATCTAAAAGATGGTCCTTCCAAGATACCGAAAAATGAGGGAGATAATTCCTATAGACATAGTCTACCCCTATATATGCACATTTACTCTATGGTGAATGTGGAAAATATCAAACTCTATCATCCTGGAAAATATCAAACTCTATCATCCTTCCATGTTGAATTACGAGGATGTGCGGGTCTCACCTTATATTTAACATTTCGCACTATATGCTTAGGTAAAGTCATTAGAGGACATAGTTTTGTAGAAGAGCACCAAAACTACAAGAAAGGGGTAGCATGACCTTTGGAAATCTGGGTTGAAAGGACAACTTTTAGCCTAAGAGAAATGGTACTCTAGGGATAAGGTAGAGAAACATATTCTTTACATCAATTATTAAACAAATTTAGGGACCAAAAGCCTCTCAAAAAGGGGAGGTATCATCTAAATTAGATCATTACCTAATTTTTCATCTATCTCATTGCTTCAAACTGGAAAAATTGGAGGAATTAGCTTGCAAGGTCATTTTTACTAATGTGTCCCGATTTGGAGAATTAGGATTTAAAACCTTTCAAATTCATTTTGAGGCATTAAATGACATTTTTTGGTATTAAATAAACTATTCTCAAGTGTTATTCCTTATGAAATTGTTATATACTCAAATACCTTTCCAATAGTGAAAGTATCATGTCAATTAGAGTTTGGATGCAAAATTTATGCCTCCTAGAAGTTGAACAATTATATTTGACCACCATGGTACAAATGGATGCCACGTCAACACCTATTACTCATATATGATGGGATTATACATTGAGAATATGACAAAGACTCTATAAGGGTCAAATTTGCAACTTTATTTGAGAGTTGAGGGAGTCAAACTTGACCTCTTGTTGGCTATTGAGTTATGTTAAAACTGAACCACTAGGAGAAGAAGGGGTTCCATTCTATTTGATTTTATCTTGTTCCATGGTAGAGTAGAGAAAATTGGGTTTTGAATGAGAGAGAATAATAGAAGGGGTTAAACTTCTTTACTAACCTTATAGGAGATAGGTCTCAGGTAACTCCATAGAGAGTGCCTTCTCCTTTGTAGATTCATTTTTCCATTCTATAGAAAAAAGAGAGCATAACGGACTCACCTTCAAGTTAGGTTTTCTCCTATAATGATTTTCTAGATAAAATATTTGTGCTATTTATCGATTGTATGTGATTGTATTTATTGTTCTCTATTTTTCACATTTTATTTATTTCATGTAAAAGGAACAATTTAGTAATTATCAAATCTAGAACCTAAAGGAATTTAACCCTTATAGTGTGTATTTCATTTTATTTTATCAAATCTATTGTGATTAAATATCTAGTGCAATATCCACAACAATTTATAGATCACATATTCACTTCATCAATGTATTTTTGATGAAGAAACTTTATCATTGATCATGCATCAAGTCATTGAGCTTCCATCACATGTTATTTTAATACTTTAATGGGATCCATTCAAATACAATAGGAATCCTCACTAATTTAATTGTTACATTATGCTGTGAAATTATTTTGATTAATTTAAAATATATAGATCCTCCTTTAGACTATAGCGTGCTACTTTATGAAGAAATATATGTATACAATAAAGGAAACTGCATCATTAATATTTTGTACCATTTATTATATCAATGAAGTAAACTTAACAACTATCATAGATAATCTTATATATCATAATATTATTACTCAAAGTATTGATATTATTTTTTCTTTGGTAGGTTTTAAGAGCATCATTCCTATGATTTGGGTGTTAGCCCATTGAGTATTAATAATGGGCCACCATTTCCAAAGAATTTTTTTGGTGCTTCTATAAAACCATATTACATGGCTTAATCCCTCTCTTCTTAGGAATTTACTCATAATGAAAAGAATTATTTAGCAATAAGTTATGATACTTATTATGTGACCTAAGATTTAACATCATCTTTGATAACATCTTCTAATTTTCATACCTCTTTGGGCTTAGTATTTCCTACTAATGAAGAGTCCCTTGAGGCTTTAACTTCCTTTGGATAGGAAGAACATGTCGTTGAACCATTAGAATATGTATCCTTGTTGATATTTATAGTTTCCACACATATCTACCCATTCTATTTGCATTATAGGGTGATTCCATTTACTTAGTTTTACGTAATAGAGAATATAGTTTATTTAAATGAAAAACAAAAATCACCTTGAATAGTTTAAGTTTGAGAGCACCTACATGTTGTAATAGCTCATAAATAATATGATAATATTTTCTAGATGTAATTTCAAGGAAAGACCCTAAATTAAATTATATGACACTATTGAATCATTATGTTAATCATGGCTTACTTGATAAGGTATATTCTTGAACTAGTATATGAGGATGCTTGAAAAAGAACATGATTGAAGAAAAAATAGAGAAATCATGGTGAAACCAAGATAACAAATCATGCCTCATGGGGAGCATGTTAAGGTAAGTAGAATGGTAATAGTGAAAGATGAATTAATGAATGCATACCAATTACAACAAAAATAGTATCCAACATCATAAGGTGGTTGATGTGATTCTTAAAATTCGATTCATCCATAAGAATCTTGTAGCATCTTCTCAAAATCACATAAGTAGAGAATTAAGATAACCCTGTGTTTCTCATAATGCACAACAATAAACTATGGAAGAAAAGAGAATAACCAAACACTAGTAGAGAATTAAGATAACCATGTGTTTCTCATAATGCACAACAATAAACTATGGAAGAAAAGAGAATACCCAAACATTGTAGTGTTGAAATTTAAATAGAACTTATGAATACTTTGTCATTGAAACTAAAACAATATAAAAAAAATTAAATTCATATTCTTGTCATTACATTATAATCTTATAAATTTCATTCACTAATAATCAAGAATAACCTACTTAAATTTACTCTATATTATTTCTCATAGAATTGAAGCCTTCCTTTTCGAATATAATTAGTCTTGGGATTCTTTTCAAGTTTGTGATCCTTCTTACTTTCATCCTTTTAGAGATATTATCGATTAACTATAATCACACTAAATGTTACACTCAAACATCTTTTTTTTCTCTAAATAATAGTCATTTTTTCCTTTACACTAAATCTTGCACTCAAGCATCTCTTTTTTTTTTCTAAATAATAGTCATTTTTTCTTCAAATAATGGCATTAAATCTTACTTTTCTAATATGCCTAGATGATTATGTAAATTTCCTTGAAATGGTTAAGTAAACAAAGGTTTGTTTTGAGTTACCATAGTTCAACATCAAAACAAAACTTTGTCATTGTGATTTATTTAATTTTCTTTATTTAATACATAGTATTCTAGTGCCATTTTTTTCCTCTAATGTCATCTATGCTATTTTTTCTTTTCTTTTCTTTTTCTTTTTTCAATATGAAAAGTAAAAACCTCCATCTTCATTTTAGTGAAATTTATTATAAGTACTTTTATATAATACAAACTATTTTTACAAAAAGCAAACTAAACAAATTATAAAGTAAAATTGCAACCTTTAATTTAGGTGATGAAGAATTACAAACTATTAAAAATTGTTGTCATGTCAAATTCTTATGATGATAAAGTATAAAGCATTAGGTTGATTATAAATCAACAACCACTCATTATTTAGCATATATTTTCTTCCTCTTTCTCTTTTTTATAATTCCAATTTTGAAGTAATTAGTATCTCACACTTTCTATTTTATTGTTGACTTTTATCATTGAATTAATCAACATCATAATAATCATATTCGATTCCACAAAACTTAGAAATACAACATACAAATTATATTTTTGTATTTTATTATTATTATATATGAAATTTCACATATTTATACATGAAATTAGTCTTAAGATAGATTGACTATCTCCTTCAGTCAATCTAGTTAGTTAGGATAATATCTCAACCACAACTAAAACTAGTAGCTAGATTTAACCAATTAAAAATTATTATCTGATGATGAATATCACACAATGAGCACAAGACAAGTAAGAGTTAATATCTCTAACACCCTCCCTTAAATGAATATTTTCTTTGATATTGGTTTTATGTCTAATAAAGTTTTCATAAACATATTTATCGACTTTGAAATCTCATATTCTAAGCTCCATCACAACCATCCATATTGATCTATACTTCCACTTGATCTTTTGAACATACAATTACTTCTACCTATAAATTCACTATTTGTAATGATTGAACTATTAATTATTCCATTGGTGTACTTCTATTTGTCAAAATGCATGGCCCACCTTTTTACTCGTCATTTATCTAGAAAATAATTCTTCATACTGAATGTATCCAAATTCAATCTTACAACATGACCATTATCTATATTCATCATCATTTATGTATTCCAATTACTAACATAAGTTTCCATGAACATGTTAAAGAATGCATCCATATTTCTTTGTGTATATGTGATTATTGTTATCACATAGGAGAAATATTCTTATGAAATCATATTATGAAATCCATGTACTGGAAGAAACTATAATTCCTTCTATTTATGATCTCCTAAATGGCCTTACTAATCTAATGATAACTAAGAAGTTAAGGAAACTATGAGCACAATGGTTATCACGAAGAGATATTCCATCTCTTTCATTTTTCCCAAGTTTCTTTTTAACCTTAGTTCCTAGACATACAAAAATCACAAATATGAACCCATTATCATGATTTTTTAGTTGATTACTAATAAATTTTGCATCAGTGGCAGTGGGCAGTGATTTATTTAACTACATTTGCATCTATTTGTTATCGGGAAAACTGGTGTCTATACAGATCTGTTAGTCCCACTAAGGCTGGTAGCTACCTTAGAAACAAACACACTAAAAACTACTTTTGTTTTCCTTTATGAGAAATAGATAAGAGAAGAATAAGGAAACCAACCTCTGTCTTACGCTTGGTTCCTTGCTTGATTCCTCTCTCTTCTGGTAGGTCTTTGCCACTCGCTTCCTTGTCTACCCAACTTCAAAGAGTACCTGTAGAATCAAAGAAGCATAACACTATCCAAGAACATAGATCTATTATCATAAACAATATAAGATCAGATGTACATTGACCACACAAATGCATAAATCATCAATCATTCAAGAATGTGGAGGAAAACTTGAATAGCTTTATTGATAATCAAGAAAGAGCAAAGAGGATTACAACCAATTGTTCTGACCCAGCATCATCCTCTCAGCAAGAAAGCCCTTCTTCACCTCATGAAAATCTTAGATCACCCAACACTATGATATTGCACCAAGAAACCAACAGCACTTCCTTACAAGATACAAAATTCCAGCCTCCTGGATCTCTGGGATGAGGGATCCATATATAGATGTCTGCAAGGGAGGTGAGTCAGCTTTTGAGATTTGATTAGTGTCTTCTCTCTGATAGTTCTTGATTCCACTTGGAGATTGATGATCTCTTACTCATCCCTGGTCGAATTCAGAGAGGCAAGTGTCACATGAGAGGTTTCTGGAAGATTCCATGCTCATCCACCTTACAGATTGACCCTGCCATTTGTCCCTTCTCGCCCATCGCACCCCCTAGAAGGGTTTTTTGACATGCATCGCACCTACCGTGTGTATTCAGGTGGGATGCAACGCACGTTGCCTATGGAGCAGGTGAAATGGTCCAGTTTTGACCAGTTCTGAGTAGTTTTTCGTGGAGAACTTCTGGGAGATGTTGTAATCAGTTGACCTTGTTCTTTTAGGGGTTGGAACAACACCTTTAGGGACTTAGGAGCCCTTGGTTTATGGACATTTATGCTTGGGGTTGCAGTGCCCAAAAATGTCTATAACACTATTGACTTCACAACAATAATCCATACCTCTTGTTGAACTTGTTGATGAGTCAGTGACTCCTTTTTCTAGCATCTCTTTTGGTATTTTTTCCCTCATATTGTATACCCCACACCATATATCCTCATGCTTTAATAAAATTTACTAAAACATTTGTGAATATGGGAGGTTCTTCAAAAGCATCATCAACTGCTTAGTAGACATGAACGAGTATTTATTGCTTGATACTTTGACTTTGTTATGGATGCAGAATATGGGTGCTAACCCAACAACGCCCAAATAGTTCACCAGAACAACAACAATTTTGAGCATATGTAGTCGGTCAAAGATGCTACATGTTACACCATTCTCTACACTTATTCCAATTGCATCTATAGATTAAAAAATGTGAATAGATGCATGGTGTATATCTTTACTTGTGGCCTTGGGTTTTACTTGCACCAAAAATCATTCACACAACAAATAAATAATATATTATCTTCTATTTAACTCTATTTATTTATAAAAAATTAAATGTCACATATCTCAACGACCCTGTTTTAAGGGAGTTACACCCAAATCTACTAGCTCTAATACCAACTTAGAAATATTTTTTCACATAAACTACATTTTTGTATTCTATGATTATCACACACAATCTCAAATATTTATACATGAAATTAGATTTAAGATAAATTGATTATCTTTACGAGCCAACCTAATTAGTTGAGATAATATTTTGACCACACCTAAAACTAATAACTAAATACAACTACTTAATAATCATTACAGAATGATTAATATACTTAATAATCATTACACAATAGTGAATATCACAAAATAAACCCAACACAATTGAGAATTAACATCTCCAATGACAATTTTTTTTTATCAATCTCCATCATTGTAATTTCCTATATCTCATAAAACATCTACAACATAATATATATGATATACAATCTGTCTTGTCTCCCAATGAACCACATGAATAAGAATTAGCATCTCCAATAACAGATTCCATTTTATTAGTCCTTGCCTTCAGCAGAACTATAGTGATCGCTTGATCATTGACTCCTTATTAATTCACCTTTTAATTGATTTTTTTTCCCTCTATTGTAATTTAACCCAAATTTTTATATTAGCAATCTCATTTATCAAAATTTTAACCAAAGTTATTGGCAGGAAAACATTTCACCTCTTATTGCAAATATCTCGTGCACCGACGCAAGTATGTTGGGGAAACCTTCTTTTATCCTAAGTCTGGTAGTGGCAAAGTTTTCTAATACAAAAAGTTTTCTGATATCCAAACTTCTATAGTGCAATTTTTCTTTTTTATATCCAATCTTTTTTTAGCAAGGCAACCAGTTTCTTTATATCCAAGGTTACTGCAGCCAATTTCTTTATATCCAAGGTTACTACAGCCAACGATTTCTAACCAAAGATGTCCTTCCAAGGCCCTTCCACATGGCTATCTGGCCCTTTCATCATGGCTATCTGTTTTCATGCAGCTCTGGCATCTTGTTGCTCTACCATTGTAAAGAAATCCTTACTCAAGTGCATTTCATGTAGAAATCCCCAAGCCTACGTTGTAGAAATATCTAGACCTACTTTAGAGTGTAGGAAGCTATGCAGAGACATCCCTCTAAAGTGCAACAAGTTGTGCGGAACCATCCAGGTGACTAGGGTCACTAGTTCACCATTTCTTCACCACCTCCCAAGACATTGTTGCTCGCACTTTGGCTTTGAGGGCTAGGAAAATTTGTTGCTCACACTTTGGCTTTGAGAGCCAGCAAAGGAGAGATGCAATGGTTAGCCTTAGGTTTCTACATAAAATCAATTGTTCTCATTTCCTTTCAGTTCTTGTCTCCCTTCTTGCTTGCTGGTCTTTCTTGGTTGACTTACAGTTGGTCTTTCTCGGTTGGCTTGCAGCTGGTCTTGTTTATTAACTTAAAATTTAAGTACCTCAAGCTTGACATGTTTATGCTAGGCTTCTTTACCTGTAACCAAAGGTGCTATGGTCATTCAATTCATTATATTCAATGTATATCGAAAGTAGGATAAGTCGAGAATGAGTTCAAACCTCATTGATTTCTCCTTGCATCTCCTCTAGTAATCCATGTCACAGCCAAACATTCAAACAACAAAATCGCTATAAATTTGATGTTCACTGGCAATATCAGTGTGTATTTTCTTAATGTCGTTGCATGTTTTCAGTGTAGTGAACAAATTCAATATAGATAATGGCTATTTGTTATAAATTCAAAAGTGCGAGGAAATATGAGTTAGCTCATTTTATTTCTATTCAATATTTGCAAAAGATTTTGTTTTAATCCAAGTAATATGAGAAAACGTGGTACAAATATTGATATTGAGATTTCAAATGCAGGAAATAACTTACTATATGTGAATTGTATCTCTTCTTCTTCTTTTATACATCTTTACCATTAATTTATTACGAAGTGAGAATACTATATATTTTCATGACCATTAGCAATAGTATTGATAATTAGCAAGTACTAGTAAGATTGTAGACAGTAAGTACCAATAAGATTTTAAAGTCTAGATAATTGTTTTCATTTTAAATTTACTTTATATCTTATAAATTTATTGTAAACATTGTGGTATTATGCTCTGGTAGTGATTTATTGTGTGTTAATTTTCATGTTCTTCTGAAGAGAATATGAATGGTTGGTATTCCAGGATGAAAGAAAGAAGCACAATTGCAACAAAATTCTAAACAAATAGAAAAACTTAAAGCTTAAAATAAATCAAGCAAGATTAAAATAGATAAGCAAGGCAACGTATAAGTTATTACTTGTCTCAAAATCTGTGACTAAATTTGTAACCTGCAACCAAAGAATTGAATCTACAACCTACACCCCAAGATTCCATTAGCTCTGTAAATCTGATAATTATCTTTAGGGAAGACTAGGCTGTTTTGACTAAAGAAGGAACCGAAGGAAAAACTAAACCATGGGGTCTTTTCACACCATATTTAGATCTACTCCATTTCTAACCTAGAGTTCCCAATGAATTCTTAACTCCTCAAATACGATGGTTTACAAGAGATCCCAGAGGCTCACACTACTATAATTGTCTAACTTCTTCTGCCTAAATCATTGTTATTCATCCTCTCTCATGTGTGGTTCCTTCGGTAGCGCAACAACATATAGAAGGGAAAGAAAACAAACTCTCTAACAACATCTCACTGGTAGCTAGGTATTCATTATGCAACTAACATGATTTCATCTCTCATTTCTTCTTCTACAAAGTGGATCAAGCAACAACTATTCACCTGGAACCAGTTGATCCATATCCTTTGCTTTAGTGGGCATGCAAGCACAATCCATTAGGGTGGGTTTTGTTTGCTCCATGCACGTGCAATGCTGGTGGGTTTTCCTATTGGCACATTCCATATTTTTTTATTAAATAAAATGACACACTGCATGTCGCTTTATTAAATAAAATGTTTAATCGTAGCATATTGGAATTATGTCGAATGGCTTGACAATTAGTTTATTTTATGTTTTGTTTACCACTTAACCATTCTATAGGTCTCAACCACTCTTAGGTTTCATAATCATAGCTTTCCATTTCATTGACTTTGAGTGAGATTCATTTTCAGAATTAGGTTTGCGATGTTTGACAGGAAATACAGCAACAACCATGAAATTGAAGCAATTGCTCTGAATCCATGGAGTTGCAAACAAAGAGCCTGAAGGAGCCAATTCACATGAATGAAAATGAAGTACAACCTTTCATGCGCAAAGTGGAGACCTTCCATGGAAAAATTATGTACATAACAATGATAGGAATGCTACAAGACATGGAAACCTACGAGCAACATCGTACATGTATGCTATTTTGCAAGGGATCCCAATGTCAACCTTCAATTCTTCCAGTAGCTTTTCAGAAATAATTTATCCAGTGCATAGGATTAGGAGTGTGAAAACAATTTTCTGTTGCTTCTATTGAAGAGATATTGAGCTTTGTTATGTATTTTGTGGTGGGAAGGGCTTATATCCATTGGCAAGCCAGCCACTCAAGAGCGAGAAATATTTTTCATTCTTCATAATAAATGAATGCAGTTTTCAGACGACATTATTCTACTACTCCCCGTGATAAATAAGACATCTTTAGCATATTACTCTTTTATTTGAGGCCCCGCAAGAAGAACCTACATCTCTTGTTAATCTCCATCATTGTAATTTCGTATAACTCATAAAACATCTACAACATAATATATACAGTATACAATCTCTCTGGTCTCTCAATGAACCATTTCCATTAATTATTTAAGGGTCTCACGTCTCTTCTTCTATTGTAAACCTTTCATTGTCTTCGAATAAATTTTGTACGCTTCATATTATTACATATAGCATATGAAAGCATCCCCTCACATTTTCCATGGAACATTCAACGTCTCTACCGTCATTGGTTTCACATAACATTTATTTTTGACTACCATATGCAATAGTCACACTTTCACTCTAATTTTTCCTACATAGAAAAATCAAACACGAAATTTATTATGGAAACCTCTGGCATTGCCAGGGACTCTTTTAGTCCACGTCTTGCCATTTTTTTCACACCAAACTTGTCAAAATATTCTGGCATTGCCAGGGACTCTTTTAGTCCACGTCTTGCCATTTTTTTAACACCAAACTTGTCAAAATATTTTCCTTTAGTTCTTCTAGCAAGCTATCCATTACATGCTCTTTCTCTCTTTCACGTATGCATGCAATGACATGTTCCACCTACCCTTCTCTTTTGCTACAGTGGATGACAACCTAGTTTCTTAATGTTTTTCCTTCTTTATGTTAATTCCTTATGAATTATCACTTTTTTCATTTTTTATATTATTTTTAATATTATATTTCATTTTTTATATTATATTTGGGATGATCTTGTTTAGAGATAATTTTTATAATGTAATATAAAATATTAATAATTTATATTAATTTAGAGTGAATATTTAATATTTTAAAAATAATTTTATATATTTTTTAAAATAAGATATTTTAATATTAATTTTGATTAAAAAAAATACCATGTTGAAAAAATATAGATATTTAAAATATTTTTATAACTTTTAAAGTGAACGAGCAATTTAAAATTTTCAACATATAGATATTTAAAATATTTTTATATGTCTTAATGTTAATTTAAAATTAATATAACTTAAAAACTTATATTTTGACATTAAAAAAATATTAATATCAAAATGCCATTAAATTATTGTTTTATTTAAAATGAATTTAAATTTATCATCAAATTATTATAAATTTTGATAAAAATTTAAGTCTTAATAAACTTGATTTTCATAGTAATTGATAAATCCAAAGTTAAATTAAAATAAATTTAAACTAATTTTATTTTATTTAAAAAAAATCAATTTTAATTTCTTTTTTAACTTTATCATATTTTTTAAAACATATTTTCACTTTAAAAACTAATCCTCACTATGGAAATGGATCCATATCATAATAACTTCATTTCAAATCACTAGAAATAAGATCTTCATTTTCCTTTACAAACCCAACAGTAATGTTTATGTATCCAATTTAGTATCATATTCTATTATATAATTTTTTTTATTTAAACTTTTTTAAATTATCATTTGCATATAAAAACTACTTAAAAATCATATATTTATTTTATTATTTAATAATAACAAATTTTCCAAATTTAATTTATCTTTTTCTTCTTTTTTCATTTACCTAATTATAAATCTTCTCAACATTCTAAAACATATTCAGTTAATATTTGGATTCAAACTTAGCTTTATTAAATTGCAACATATATATCCTATAATACATCAACTCAATTGATTACTAAATTTTTATCATCCTCTCAATTTCATCCTACTTTGAAAGTATCTCTCTTCTTATCAGTTTTAGTTATTTAATCTTTTATTTCATTTAATAATTATTAATTTTTATCACTTTTTGAAACATATTCCCTTTATTTGTACATATAAATATAATTTTATATAAAATATTATAACATATACTTACTATAATCCATTAACTCATATATTATAATCTGATTGAGCTCTCAATGCGATTAATGAATTATTATTTTCATGTAAATATCATCATCATTAATTGTTATCTTCCAAAACAAATATGATTGTCCCATTGTTATCTTCGAATCAATATCATCATGGTTTCAAATCATCCTCTCTTCTTATAACTCTTCATGCTTTCAAACCATCCTTACAACCTTTTTAAGAAGACTCCCATACTTCACATTTGCATGTCTGCTTGTTCCTTCCTTTCTGGGTTGTCTCTATGGTTTTAAATCACATCAAGATCTTTAGTCCCATCCTGTCACATAATTCTCATTCTCATGAAAGTCACCATACCTCTTAGAACCAGTGAGATTTCCTTTTTTCCTTATTTCTTCTCACTTATGTTCAATCTTGTTTACATAAGAAACAATAATTATCCAATCACAATGTGGATCACCATGTTGGAGTTTTCTCTTCCTCATACAACTCCATCCAACACTTCCTTTGTGAGTCATTGTCTAATCCTCCCATAACCTTACCCAATTGTCTCCTTGATGAAATTGTCCTCACTAGAGATTCTTTCTGTTGTGATACCAAATCTAGTTGCTACAAGTGCTCTATCTTAGAGTGCACAAACAATAAACCATTGAGACAACAAAAATCTCGAGGAAGTATACCAATTATTGATTATTGAAAGAAAAAAAATATAATTTCATAAACTACCATACAGCTACTCTACTTCACTCTTCTTGGATCTGCAATCACCTTTTCTTGGTTTTACCTGATCCCCTCAATCCTCCTTGAATTTCCTTCAAAATGAAACACAATCGTCCCTTTAGATCCTCCAAATGTGTCCCCAACTCATATTTGCTACATGATCATATTGAATGTGTCAAGTTCATTCAAAATGTTATCCATTTAAATACAACCCTTTCTCATGCGAACATACTTCGTTGTGTGAAAAAAAATTGACCACTATCAATTTCTTTCAACAAATTCTACACTTCTTTAGCACCCCAACCTTAATTTCCCCCTTGTCCTTGCCAAAACATCAAAATAAAATATTATGTTCTTGAATTCTTTGTTACCTAATTGTTATTACATTCTTCATTTTCTTCTTTCATTGGAAGCGATTCCAACTTCCAACCCCATTTCAGTATAACATGTTGTAAATATATTGATATCTTTTTCACTCAACAAATTCTACACTTCTTTAGCACCCCAACTTTCATTTCCACCTTATTATTCTCGCCAAAACAACAAAACAAAACATTTTTTTCTTGAGTTTTTATTATTTCATTGTTGTTACATTCTTCATTTTCTTCTTACAGATGAAGTAATTTGAGCTACATATATAAAACTATAATTCGAATATATTTTATTCACTCAATAAGGTTACATATAGATACATCATGGCACTTATATCTTGATTACACAATTCATTTAGTGTTGATAAAGTATTCATCCATCTCTAGCCATTTCAAAATATTGCTAATTGAAATTTGTCTGCTAACCTTGGTAAAGGTGTAGTTAACAAGTTGAATTTTTAATTTCCTATATAGTCATGGATCTCCTAAATTCAATTAATGAACAACATTCCACAAGTTGTCTCATAACATCACTAGTAGATTGCAATCAACATGCATATCTCTACAACTAATGAGCAATCTTTCTTTAGATATACAACTTCTGAACTAATTGGACAACCATCCATACTGAGTTTTATACTTCCACTTAGATACACTTGCTTCATACCCCAAAATAAAATAAAATATATAATGATTGAATACACAGAAAAATCAAAGACAAAATTTGAAGAAGGGTGAGGCAATCCCTAACTCATACCGCACCACAACACTCTATTGCCTTCATCAAGACAACAAATCATTACATAGATTATTGTTGAACAATTTCCTAGAATATAGGAACTTCCAACCAACTATGTCTAAATAAAGAAAATAGTTAAACAACACATAACAAGATTTAAATATGAGATAATCTTCTAGACATTTCTCCATTATTCCAACATGAATTACTACAAATTATATTAGCATACTTCTAAATCATTATGTTAAATATTTCCATCCACTTAGATACATAAATTTTATCTATTGTACTCACAAAATATGATGAGGGAGAATAGCGTAGCTTGTTGAACCATTGTATCACTGGCAGTATACGTTGTCTTACGTTGTCTTATTTATATGGGATTCAATAGACCATTTAATTTGTGGTCCATTGCTAACCATTAGACAGTTTTCCCTATACTAATTCCATGCCCATACTACTAATGACCATCAACAACACGCCACTAGCTACCCGACTCTACTCTTCTCCAAAGGCTATTTCAAGCACAACCACCCAAAGTTGAACATATTCATCTGTCTCCTGGCTATTCAAGATATCATGCTTTGTATTACAAGGTATTGTGAGTCTCGTAGGGCGAAATGAAATATACAATGAGACTGTGATCGATTATGCGTGCCACAGCAAACTCGCCCAAATTTCCATAGAACTTTGAGTCCCACATGATGTTGATCGATTTAAAGTATAAATGTTGCATGCACTGTTAAAATTCATTATGGAAATATGCTAAAGCTGAAAGTAAATCATATGCTATTTTCTACCTTATATTCCACTATGGCATAGGTGAATCTTTTCCTTGGCATAGGCGAATCCTTTCCTCTCGCCAATCTAAATGGGCGTTCCTCCAGACTTCAATTGGGCATGAATTTATAAACAAGTCGTAATTTCTTAGATTTCTTGTGACACAATTCGAATAACATAATCAAGATCCAATGCTTGAGCTTATCAATAATGGTGACTTCATTGCTTGCTTGATTTGATACTGCAGAGTTTAATTCCTGATTGCGAATATATAGCAGCAATCATTCAGATAAAGAATATATATATATATATATAAAAGGCAACTCTGTTGGATTAAATTTCACATTTGTCACATTTTCCGAGACTTTCTCACGAGGGGCTTAAGCATAGATTAGCGCACATATCAAAAGAGAACCGTTACACATACAAAACAATATTTAGCATGTCTTATTTGATTAAAAACATAACATATAAATATATTTTAAAAGATAAATTATCAGAGTTACACAATTTAGTTAAAAAAATATCTCAATTACACCTAAAATTAAAAATTAATAGCTAGCTTGTTAATCAAGCCAATCATATAAATAAATCAAGAATATCACACATAACCACAAGATAAATTCGATTTTATACCACGGTTTGGACATAGATTAATGTAAAACATTTCTTCAATTATGCTTGATGTTCATCCCTGCTCCAGTAACTAATTGAGGGCCATCCTTATCTTCATTCCAAATTTAAGATTATTCGGAAAATCTAAAAGACATGAACATTAAATTTCTGAAATATTACAAACAAACAAAAAAATCAACATTCACATAAGCGATTTCTTTATAATGTCAAAAGTTGGAGAACATAATTTTCATTCCAAATTTAAGATTATTCGGATAAATCAAAATCTAAAATAAGACATGAACATTAAATTTCTGAAATATTACAAACAAACAAAAAAATCAACATTCACATTAACGATTTCTTTAATAATGTCAAAAGTTGGAGAACATAGTTTTGTTTCCTTATAGGAACATACCATCTCTCCATTTATATACAATTCCATAACTCCTATTAAGAGCTAAATTTAATATATAAATTCTATTGAACCAATACTGCAAGTAATTTTCATTACCAAATTAAAATACAAAGTTTTTGTACACACAAAATAATCGTACTGTGTATGGAGAATCATGCATTAGATCTCAATGTCACAATTTTTATTACAATACTGACCTTCCTAGCTTTTACAATGTCAAAATTATAGTGAGCTTGGGAGGCTTCTCTCCAAGCTTTTTAAGTATAGGAATAAAATCTTAAATCAAAATAAATAATTTGTTTCTTTAGGTCCGATAAACCAATGTTTGGTCTTAGCGAACATTAACCACCACCATCATCATCATCAATTATTATTCTCCACAAATATAAAATAAAATTAATTTTAATTTATTACAACCGAGAACTAAAAAAACACATTTTAATGTTAATGATATTTATTTCGTAGATATCTAGATGCACTATCTATCGATAATGTTCTAAAACACTCATAAATGTAGATAATGTTCTAAAACACTCATAAATGTATAATCTAAACATTTAAACATAAGCACAATATTTATATACAGTTAAATTCTTAAAATTTCGCACTTACATACAGATTTCAGTTTGACCCAGAAAACAATAGTATACTCTATTGCATATTTCTGTTCTACCTTTCGAAAAATACAATATGCTATTTCGTATATGTAAAAGCAGAGGTGCATATGTTGTTCTGAATTATGAGACTAGATACGTAAAGATACTGAAAGAAGCTTTGCAAGAGACCTATATTTATATCGCTTTTTTATATTTTTACCTTTCTCTCCAACCATTCCTTTCTTGTGGGAAGAATGGTGTGGTGGAAATTCATTGTTACTTGTTGTTGCTGCTGCTGGAGGTTCATTAACGCATTCCACGTTGTGACTTGAGCTCCTGCCTTTGCCTTTTTCGTGGTCTGAACTTGGTTTTAAATCCGCTGGCTCCTCACTTGAAATATATTGTGCAGTCTTCATTTGCCTCGTGTTTCTGTCTCTCCTGCAGCTGCTTTCTTGTTCATGCAGACACCAGTCGCAGATCAACTCTTTCAATTCTCCATGTCCATACAGTTTGCTGCAGTATCTGGATGTAGCACAAAAACCCATTCAGAGTTTGCATAAAACCTATATGAACTGTTTTTCAGAAACCATTCTCGCTTAGATTCTTGGGGTTGTTGGGAGATGTAGAAAGACTAACATGCCTATTACTACTATAGAAGTATATTAAAATCAGAAATGAATTACTGAAATATAACCTGTGTTGAAGGCGATATAAACATCTTTCGCACTGAAAAAGTTCCTTCTCGATGCCCAAATCTCCACACATACTGCATTCTTTTATGGCAATTTGTGTTTGCATTTCCGTAGGTGAACCCTTTACGAAATTTGAAGCCATATTCACCACTGGGAAATCTGGGGACAACTCCCAACTCCAGCAATAGAAAATTTTATGTACGCTTCTCTAGGAGAAATCTAGTAATATCGTTGTCTTATAAAGAACGTTAAGCTTTTAGTGGACAGATTGAAGGCAATATATTCTGATTCTGAGTGAATTTTACTTTTTTCCATTATGTTCTTGTGAAATGGAATCATTCGAAGCGGATTCAGTTTTCTTTCTTTGAACAGAGGTTCCATTATATCTAATCAGTCCGAAAACTATTTGTTTGAGGTATTGACGAGACTTAGGAGTGGTCAGGAGACATATATAATTTACATGCATTCATTTGATGTATATGCCCTTTTCAAACAGTTATAGATGGCCGAATCGATTTGTTCAACAGAGGAACCTTTAAGTCACTTAGGATGTAACTTTAACCCCACTTGTATGTTGAGCCCACACTAAATTTGATTCGCAAAACTGAAATTTTCATAAAGGTTTCTAAAACGATTCCAATATGCGAAGATCCTCTATCGCTCCCACACGCAACATAGATTGTTCTGACATCCACTGAATAACTAGGATTTAGAAATATCATCTTTCAAGATATCTGTGTAAATGAACAATATATTCAATCTCATTCAAGAGATATCTGTAAGTAAACAAGATATTCAACAATATTTTATAATAAGATAGCCCTAAGTAGTTAGCCAAGTCACATAGATTAAGTTACTGATAGCTTCTAACTTCTTTAAGTTACTGATAGCTTCTAACTTCTTTCGAATATCATACTTGCTTGGAACAAATGGCCGTTGTTATAAAACGCATAACAAGTGGCATGTTACTTCTTCATCAACTACTTGTTTGGTGCTGACAGATAATTTGAAAACATTAAAGTTATAATCTTTTGATTGCAAATATAAAGCTGACTAGGTTCAGCTGTTATCTTGGTCAGTAGTTTGCAACAGAGAACGCTCTGATGTGGCAAGGGGCAGCTACTGATCATGTCGTCAATATCAAACTGTGAAAGACGAATCGGAAAACAAACCATTTGAAATTAGCTCTTGAAATTGCCTTTTTGATTAGTAAGGTATTATTAGAGAAATAGCATGCATACTATGTGAAAAGTTTATCTTACACATTTTACATTGTCATGCATAACATTACAATGTGGACATGCCATTACCGGAGATGTTTTCACAATGGCGACATATATTTAATATAAAAAAGTGTATAAAATATAAAATAAAATGCAGTAAGTTCACCTGGCTCGGGTCTATGTTTGAGTTTCAGAATATTGAAATTCGGAAAATATATTATCAGGAAAAACTAGTATATAAAATTCGTCATTAAATTTTACAAGTGTAATATATATAAATAAGTGTATTGTTAAATTATTGAGGTTTTATGTTTTATTTAAATAGATAGTATATAAAAAATAATATTACTTTAAAAAGATAAATATGATATTGCTTTACATTTTTTATGATATTGCTTTTCATTTTTTATTTTTCTTTCCTAAGAAAGTAAGTTTATCAGTTAATTTAATGACTAAATTTCATTGAATTTATTTGGCTGGTCTTCGTCATTAGGGGTAGAACAGATGGTGATAGGTTGTAATGTTAAGTTACTTATTGATGTGAAGGTTACAGAATCAAAACTAGTGGGCAAAAATCCATTCATGTTAAGGGTTGGTGTGGCCTTGTTTTCTCAACCCATAGGTAAAGTGTGATGTAATCTCCA
Source organism: Pinus tabuliformis (assembly GCA_031772625.1). Classification (NCBI taxonomy): domain Eukaryota; kingdom Viridiplantae; phylum Streptophyta; class Pinopsida; order Pinales; family Pinaceae; genus Pinus; species Pinus tabuliformis. The sequence continues at coordinate 501,489,543 of CM062816.1, forward strand.
GACAACTCAGTAAACAAGAACAAAAAAAATGATTTTTCTTCATATGTGCAGGCTCCCAATTTTATGGATAAAATGTGAGAAAATGCAATGAACTATAAATGAAAGTACTTTTAAATAGATATGTTTAATTATATTGAAAAAGTTTCGTATTTTAGTATTTTCTGTAGTTAAGTGATTGATTTCCAACTTAAGAATTAAATTTTACTAAACTTATTGTCACAATTGTCTCTCTTATTTATATTTATGCCTTAGGATTATTCTCTTTCATCAACAATTTCATTTATTTAAATATTTTTTATAAAATGTATTTAAATAATTATATTTATAGAAAATTAATTTTAAAATGCAATTTTTTTTATTAAAAGAAATATAGATTTTAATTTTAATATTGCAAGATCCTTACATCAGTGATTTTAAAGTTTGAATACGTGTCAAATCTGATGTTAAAATTGTCTTTCTTACTTATATTTATGGTATAGTCTTATTCATTTTTATTATCATTTAATTTATAAAAATATGTTTGTACAAACATGTTTTATTAACTAAATCATATTATAAGATTATTCTCTCTCATCAACCATTTAATTTATTTAAATACTTTTATGAAATATATTTAAATGATCATATTTATAGAAAATTAATTTTTTAATTAAAAAAATACATATAAAAGAAATGTAAATTTTGATTTTAATATTTCAAGATCTTTGCATGAGTGATTTTAAGATTTGAATACTGGTCAAATCTGATGTTAAAATGGTCTTTCTTACTTATATTATGTTCTAGTCTTATTCATTTTTATCATCTTTTAATTTATATAAATATATTTACATGTTTTATTAATTAAATTATATTACTTATATAAAATTAATTTCAAAATATAATTTTAAAAAATAAATATAAAAAAATAATGTATACCAAAAATTTAAATAAATTATTTAATTTAACCAAATAAATAAAATGAATAAATAAATTTAATAACCTTTGATGCGTCCAGGTCCTTGCATCAATTAATGTAGCATGGTTGCTATTCTGTTTTATTTTTGTCAAATTAATCTATTAAGTTATTTTCAACTAAAATCATTTTTAGTTCTCATTTCTACATTCACATTTTAATTATAATCATTCTTACTATGCACCATTACATGACTATATAGTAAGAGAAACCACGTCGACAGACCTTTACTATTTATAAATACCAAGGCATAGTCATAGGCATAGCCAATAATGTAATGCACATTCAACCTTAAAATGTTTGACTATAGTCTACTTTTGCGTGCCAGTTGGATTCAACAATATCTACCTTTATCGTTACCACGAAGTTTGAATTTAATTTCCTTTTGTCTGTCTGTTAGAATTAGATTTGTCCACAGCACGCTGCGATCAACCAAGTGGAAATATGATTATCGTTAAGTGTCCTTTGGCGTTCACGTAAGGGAGTTTGCAAAAGTCATTTACTTGCTATGTATTGTGTTTATGATGATGAATTTACCATTAATTTAATTAATATTGATTTATAAAATTTTAATTATTTCCTTTTATTATAATTGGTTGGGTTTATATAATTTATAAAATATAATTATTGAATTTATTTTAATTTAATTAATTAAGATATTATGAAATAGAAACACTTTGAAATTGAATTTTAATCAAGTTTAATGGAAATTATAAGTAAGTTTAGAGTAAATTAGCAGAGGCCAAGTTTGCTATTCACTCATCGCTCATGCTAATAAGGAAAATATGGTATACAACTTAACATACAAGTATATTAATTTCGCAAATAATTATTGGGTTTTGTAAGTTTACTAGAAATCTACATATTATTATTCTTCAGTTGAATGCAAAGAATTAGAAAAATTGACAAAAAATAGATATTTATAATGACATTTGTTAATTCATCCCATTACAAAATGCTCAAAGAATTAACACTCGCTGGGAACTAGAATAAGGCTCTTGAAAGGGAGTAACAAAAGTTCTATAGTTGAAACTAAAGAGGATCCTTCAAAGATTTATTGAATGGTAATAACATCAAGTTTATAGAGGTTGAAAAATTTAACCAGGAAGTTTTAATTTGTAAAAAGACACAACCTCAAATAACATGGTTGAATTAAGAAGCAAAAGAGGATTAGTTACAAATGCACAAAAATTGTAAACATTGGGAACTAAGGATCTATTAGGAAATAGGAAAATGGTTTCAAACGAAAGAAAAGACCATCAAACATCAAAAAAGAAATGAAGCCTCCAAACCCCTGAAGCTCCAAACGTGAAGAATGATAAAATATCTAAAGAGGGAAAGTAACACCAAGCTAGGAACCCCATCAAAGATCCACATATGTCAGGTGCCAGAGTTTTGCACTCCTTTAACGGGGGTGCACGCCATAGGGAACATCTCCATCACACAAATTGTGATGAAGATATCGCAATAAATGCAATGAAAGAGGCAGCTTGAGCACCCCAAGGCATGGGCCAAAATACCTCTAGACAAGTCACCAAACATGAGAGGAGGTCAACCTAGGGCATGTTTGACTAAGAGAGGTTGTCATGGTGGAACGAGAGTTGGAATGAGTCCCCATGACAACCAGTCAATACAAGTCAAGCAATGGGCCAAATGTTGGAATGACCAACCAAATCCAAGTTGGTTGAATGGAATGGAATGACATGGTAGACGAGCGAGTGCATTGTGTGGCTGAGTTGTGAGTGCTTGGGAAATGATGATTCATCCCAAGGCATGCGCCAATATACCTCTAGGAAAGTGACTGAACATGGGAGGAGGTCAACCTGGGGCATGTTGGACTGAGAGAGGGTGCCATGGTGGAATGAATGTTAGGATGAGTCCCCAAGACAACCAGCCAAAACAAGTCAAGTCATGGTCCAAACGTTGGAATGACTAACTAAATCCAAGTCAGTTGAATGGAATGGAATGATGTGGCGGATGAGTAAGCGAATTGTGTGGGCAAGTTGTGAGTGCTTGGGAAAAATGATTATTCAACCCAAACCAAAGCACATGATCTAAATGGATGATGCAACTCATCATGTGAGGTGGAGAACCACACAGAGTCGGGAAACAAACCATATAAGGATTGTATGGTGGAATGGAGGAGGAAAAGAAGGGAAGTACCCAAGCAAGGAGAAGTATCCAAGCATCAAACAAGAGTTCAATGAAGGACGTAACCAAAATTTGGGACAGTGCAAAGTATGAAGGGAGGGAATCGAGATGAGTGACTGAGGCCTCTAGTCATGTAAGACTGAAGGAGCCTTGTATCAAAACCAAATATACTCGATAGGGGGGAAGCAACCCACAATAAACTGATGGGTGACCCAAGTGGGGTCTATGATGTTGGAAACAGGGATTTTTGTATTTACTTGATGTTTCTTAGCATTTTGGATTTTGGAACCGAGCCTTTTTCTTTTGGGAACTTTGTAATTGTGATTTTTATTAAAAGAAGAAGGTTGGTGAGTCATTCCTTTATAAATTTTTGCATGTGTATGATGATGTTAAATGTGAATTGATATTTTATATATAATTCTCATGTATTTATGAATTGAAATCTAATTGAAATACGAGTGACAATGAGATTACTTGCACTATATTAAAGAGTTACAATATTCTTCTAAGTAACTAATGGTATAGAGATTATATAAGTGATCTTATTGTGAGGCATAGTCTGGGTGAAGTAGCATGTTGTGGTTGCTACAACATCCTCCAAATTTTGGCTTATATTCAAAATTTAGAGTCTCTTTTAAACATGAGAGCTATCTTTTCTAGTAATAAAATGCATTCAATGCTTTTTCTCTCACTTTCCAAGTCCCTTTTTGAATAAAATTCAAGTGTTGTATTTTGGTAAGGGAAACGTCGCACTTTGTGAAAGGGAGATATAGTGCATCTTTGAGAGGAAAATTTGGTGTTTTCTATTGTACTAATGGGTCCTATCTATCATAGTGATATGTATTAGACTCATTCCCAAACTTTTGTGCATTATTTTGTTGTCGTCATCACTTGTATCGCAAATTGTATCTTAAGTGTCGCACTTGGAGATAATTGTTGTTTTTCTATCATTTCAATGGGTGTATGTGTTTCATTATTCTATGGTTGATTGTTTCTGAGGGTGTGATCATGTTCAAGTCATGTTTTGGTTTCATCTTTCTCTTTAGTGATCCCACACTTAGTCAATTTTTGAAGTGTTCCTCTCTTTGCACTTTGCCTGACCAACCACTCTTTAGTCTGCCTCTCTAAATTGTGCATTGTTGTATTTTGGTAAGGGAAACGTCGCACTTTGTGAAAGGGAGATATAGTGCATCTTTGAGAGGAAAATTTGGTGTTTTCTATTGTACTAATGGGTCCTATCTATCATAGTGATATGTATTAGACTCATTCCCAAACTTTTGTGCATTATTTTGTTGTCGTCATCACCTGTATCGCAAATTGTATCTTAAGTGTCGCACTTGGAGATATTGTTGTTTTTCTATCATTTCAATGGGTGTATGTGTTTCATTATTCTATGGTTGATTGTTCTCTGAGGTGTGATCATGTTCAAGTCATGTTTTGGTTTCATCTTTCTCTTTAGTGATCCCACACTTAGTCAATTTTTGAAGTGTTCCTCTCTTTGCACTTTGCCTGACCAACCACTCTTTAGTCTGCCTCTCTAAATTGTGCATTGTGTAGTCTCATACCCCAGTGACTTACCCTTGCCTCCTAGAACTATGTATTACATAGTCACTGCCTCCCAGGACTACACATTGTGAAGTCACAGTGCTTAGTCTCTACCTCTCGTACCTGAAAATTACGTAATCCTCCCTCTCAATCAGTCTTCCACTACGCAATATGTAGTCTCAGTCAATAGTCAGGCCTTACTGCCTTCTTGATCTATGTATCTACACATTCACTTTCCTCAATCTTCCATGAACTGTGCATTATGCAATCATAGTGATAAATCATGCCTTAATGCATCATTGTCTTCCTCAACTACACAATTCTATCTTCCAGTCCCTTAGTCACTGTGCATTTTGCAGTCACAGTAACTAGACCTTCGTCGCTACCTCCTAGAATTGTTCATTGCACAATCCCTGAGTCTCCTCCTCAGTCCTGCACTTTGTCCCAGATTCAGTTAGTGAATTGCATGAAGAATAAGATAGACTAAGAGATTTTCAGAATAATGGTGTCTTGTCATGAGTGAATTTCATTTGCAGTAATTGTTTTCTTGACATGATAATATGATGCTCAAGGAGGATGCCAAGGAGATCATGTAATAAGAAACTTGTGAAGTTGTAAAGACAAAGAGATCATCAGGCAAGAATATGAAGGCACATTAGACCAAGAGAGAAGATTTAAGATCAATATCACAAGGAATATTGCATATCCTCCAGCCTTTTGGAGGATGAAGATGAAGTACACACAAGACTTATCATGAAGATATAAAGATGGTAGCAAGGAACATATCTTGACATTGACACATCACTATGAAGTTTCATGTCATCAGTACCAAGTCATGGCTTATCCAATTGTCACCTCAAGAATCATATATGTCATTGTATTTTGCCACATAATTTTGGATGTAATTATGTATTTTCAGAAAATGAGAAATGTAAAGAGTGTGGAAGTCCAAAGATCACTCATAGAATATGAAAAAACATGTAGAAGTCCAAAGGTCTCACAGAAGCTTGAAAAGTCACATGGAAGCTCAAGTGTCATAAGGGGAGCTCAAGAGTCACAAGGGAGGTGGAGGGTCACCTCATTTGTTATATATACACCCTCATAGCTCAAGAAAGGGATTTCTCACCTTGGATTCTCAATTTAGGCATAGGAAAGAAGATCATGATTTTGAGAAGAAAGTAGTTGCTTAATGTTCCACTATTGGAATAAGCGTTATATCATTTTAATGGTGAATCTTGGAAATTTCACTCAATAATTTGAAGCTCTTGGAGACGACTCACATTTCATGCATATGTCGTGAATTATTATGATACTATTCTTTTATTTTTTGTGGTGTATGTTTATGTAAACACATTCTAATGAAAATGAACTATTTCGTTGGCTTTACTATGAATCTTTGAATTGTGTGTCTCTTGATTTCATGATCATGGTTTCTCTGTGAACTATTTCGCATGATTACTAACAATTCTTTCATATATATGTGTGTGTCATTATTAGGATAATACTATTACTTTTCTCTTAAATACTCACTTTCTCTTTTGTTCCATGAAAGAATCATTATAAACTTTACAATTCAATACATCACAAGGCTAACATACTTGTTTATCTCGAAAGTACATGCATTTCTCTTGTGTCATTTATTGCATCCAAGGAAAATCTTTAAGGTAATGGAAAATAGCCATACTTTCTGGTTGGGGCTCCTACTCCAAACAGTGTGAGGTCTAATTAGGACTTCATATTGAGGATACCCCCTTACTATTGGTGGAATCCAACACCGTCAATAGTTATGGCACTAGAAGGAGGGCGTCCCTTTTATGGCTGACAATATACCACATTCTCATAAAGAACCTTTCCTGCAAGGCAATAATTATCTAATTCCAACTCCAAATCATATATCTGAGAAATAGGAGTCACCTCTCCAAGGTCTAAAGTGTACATACGAAGTTACTTACAACCATCTCAAGTCACTTTGGTCTATTACTCGTTGATTTTCTAGAGCTCTTGGATTGCTTCCTGTCGCATCTTTTTTTCCTCATAAGAAATCAAGAAAAGAGAAAACCCATTGTGGTAAGTTGGTTTGTTTGGTGGATGATTTGTTCACTGCTACTCTTGAGGATTTATTTGTTTCACTTAAAGATTCCATTCATCAAGGCGTGGCCACCGCTCTGTTTTTTTTATCCATGTTTCTTCCCTTTCTTCCATTATTTTCCTTTTGGTTGCTTCCAGTTAGAGGACACTATTTTTGGTATATTTGAAATCATAACCATCCCCTTCAAGGGACTCCAACATATCCAACTCTTCCTCCATCACTTTGAGAGCTTCTTCATCCTTCTACTTTCTTTCTAGAGACACCATTGAATAGCTAATTTTTTTCCCTCTTAAGTCTCATCTTTAAGCCAGGATGGATTGAATTTGAAAGGATTGGTTGGCTTCCAAGGACCCCCTTTCAATTCAAGAAGAATATGAAAGTAGTCAGATTCATCTCCTAAACCAATTAATTGACGAAATAAAGGGACCTTCTCCATCACGGATTTTTCCATAAGAAAGTGATCTAGATGCCTAGAAATCACTCCTTATTTAGTGTGCATATTCCTCCAAGAGGGTTTCTACTTGACCAGATCCATGTCAACCAAATTGTGTGAGGCTAGGACATGGGAGAAATAATCAGATTGAGGATCCATATGGGTATGGGTGCCCCACACTTCAGTATCCCCTATTAAGAAATTGAGATCCCTCCCAACCACAATATTATCAAAATTCATAAAATATTTTTCCGCTAAGTGATCCCGCAAGGCCCATAAATATTAACAATCGACGAATCAATTCCTAGTTCATACAAAAAATATCCAGACCCAGGATAGATTTTGAACCCCATGACTTTAAAATTTTGATGGATTTATTACTTATCCCCATAGCCAGACCACCATAGCAACCCCTCATGCCAGAACCAAAGAAGAGCCAACCCGGGAGAATGGTGATAAGGACCTTAGATATTTTATCCCAATCACCTAAAGTTTCATGCAGAAGAAGAATTTTAGGGGTCTCCACTTGAATCAATCTATGCAAGGATGATTTTTTGGATGTGATAGCCAAACTCTTACAGTTAAAGGAAATTATTATCCTGAGGTAACCTTCACAGGGGTCTGCGCTACTCTAATTTCCCCTTCAATGGATCTTTGCCTGTCATTAGCAATATCCTAGTGGGCTTTCAATTTTTCCTTGGATATATGAGATTTCCTGCCCTCAGGTTTCCCCTAGACTTATCAAGTGAAACCACACCGAGACCCCCTATGCCCATAGATGGAAAACACTTCAAAGAATGGGGCCACATATTATAATGGCAAAGGTATGTAAAGAAATTAGATGACCCTATATTCATTGATATTCTGGGGGAGAGGAAAGTCAGGATAACAAGAGGAGGCAGGCATGGGGTAGAAGCGAGCGAAGAGGGAATGAGGGGAGAGGGATGGGAATAGGATAAATGAAAAGTATAGTAGGGTCCATATCCCATAGAAAGATTGGATAAAGAGTAAATGAGATGATTAATTGAAGGAAAGGGAGAAGAGTTACCCAAAAAAGAAGTTTTTGAGGTGGAGACAACATCCACTCTCAAGGTGCCTTGGTTTTGATCAATCACTAGACAGACTTCTAGCTTTATAGCATCCGCTTCCATTTTAGCTTCCTTCTGAATTTCACATTGCATCTCTCGGTGAGAGGTATTCTCAATCATATCAACCCTTTCAAAATGGTGCTTCTCTTGGAATCCCTCATACTAAGGAGTCCCAGATCCTTTTTTTCTTGAGTAGGAGAGAGTGAAATCCCTTAGAACATGTTCATGTCAATGGAATCTCCCACATATAAAGGGAATTCCTTCATAATATAATGACTGAGTGTGAAAATAACCCTTGTATCTTAGTTCCAATTCATCAAATAAACCCCCCTTGGGTCCTAACTAACCAAAATTGTGGCCAAAGTCAGATTTTTTGAGGACTTGTAAGATAATTCTACTTCTAGAAAGGCACCCAACTTGTTCTGAAGATGTCCTTAGACCATATTTGTTGGGGTAAACTAAGTAAATGAACCTAAAGCAGGACAAGATGAATTCTTTCTCAACTTGCGTCAAAAAGTGGGCTCCATTCTTTTAGAAGAATAGGAGAGGAGTCTATACTTTAGTTCTTCCTTAAGACCCAAGAAATAACTTCTACTATGACAAAACTGACCATAAACCAAAATCTTGCCATATGACTTACCTCCATAAGTGACCGCAATGGAATTATAATTAGTGAGACTTTTTGAAATTTTTTTAGTGGGTTTTTCCAGTTTAATTTCTCTAAAATCCAACAGGATTTTATTGAAATCAAAAGCTTGATGGCTAACCCCTACACAATGAAGTGCCCTAGGAGTTTTTAAAGGTGTTGAATCCATATATATAGTTAAAAAACCAGTTTAAATAACACAAATCAAGATTTTACCTCGAAAATTTTCCGTCGGATTCCATCACCGAAAAGTCCAAAAAGACGCACTAAAGACAACTTTGCCCACAATGAATTGCCCCATTTTTTTTACCAATTCAGAGAGGAACTATATCAAGAGCTTTTGACCTCTTGCGCGCTCAACCACCACACATTATACCATGTACATTACTCCTAGCTGCATATCCTCACTGTGTACTATTTTTTTGTTATCACCTCTAGTTTTTCAACAACAACTCTTCTTTCGTTTCTACCCTCCACTTTTTTTCCTTCTTCTTGAACCCAAACACCATTAACGTTAACAATTATCTAAATTGTTAAAAATGTTAGTGAACTTCTGACGAAAGCTTGGCTTTGACACATCTAAGGAGGGAAAATTCAGCTTATCCCATCATTGCTACAAAACTACAAATGAGGGTGTGCCTCTTGAAAACCTTTTCCCATGCTTGGAGGCCCTTTGGACTATAGCCTTTCATTTGAGAGGTCCCCTATCTGACTACAAAACTTTTGAAGGAAAATCATACACATGCCCAGAGCTAGAAATGTAAACATATTCTACTATCAATCCCAAGTGGATCGATTCTCATAACCTCCTCTCAAGACTGTTGAGTAGGAAATTTGACAAAAGAAAAATGGGGAATTCCAACCGAAACCATATCCCCATCCCAAAATAGTCCTAAATAAAATGTGGTTCATAGTTGTGTGTCTCCTAAACCTCCATGAAAGCCTGCATAAAGGAATCTTCTACCCAAAATGGAACAGAGTGATGTTGACAAGGCTCATAATCCATGAGATCTTCCATTTTGTGACGGTGCTTGACCAACAACTAAAAACCAAACCATAGAGCTGATTATAAGGAGAAATACTAATTAACCATAGTGAAAACAATAAAAATAGTGTCAGCCTGCAGCCTTCATGACCCTACCACAAACAAACCCATCCTTGCAACCATGGTCGAGGTATGCCAATCATCCAATTTTTTTCACTAATCAATTCATTGTTTGTCACATCTAACAATTAATCTTTAAGCTTCTGTGGTAGTTTTTCACAGTGGTATGATCCGGATTATCCACAATTTCATGTTCATTCTGTCGACATTTCGAACCCCAAAGGGGTCCATCATCATGACTAAATCAGAAAGAATATTTCAATAAGTTTTCATTCAAATTCTTTCTGATTTAGTCCTGATGATGGACCCCCTTTGGGGTTTTAAATGTCGACAAAATGAACATGAAACTGTGGATAATCCAGATCATACCACTGCAAAATTAATCTTTAATTCATCGGATATCGAGCAATGGGAAATTTAAGAGTGGGTTGCACGGAAGGCTGGTGAATAAAGAGAAGGTGAAGATTTCGTGGGAAGTGCTCTACAATCTGCCATAGGATACACCGATCGAAACCATCAAGGAGATGGTGGATAAGAAGAATCCTCCATTGTTTCTCACGAATACCTTCCAAGATGACACTAATCATAAGATGTTCAAGAATGCCCAAGCGTAAGCGGAGGCGTAGGCAGCCAAGAAACTGAACCAGTCTACCTAAGGTCCTACAAGTCTACGATGTAATTGTTCTTAGAAAGATAGTATATGGTACTATCATGGGTGTGTTATTAGAGTGTGACTGACTTTAGTAGGTGTCATAATTAGTGACTCACTAGATTGTTTGATACGTTGTCTATTATGAGGTTTGCAAATGTTCTCAATGATGAGAGGAGGAGGCAGAGATATTGATTGCAGGCTTCTATGTATACAAACCTCAACATAATGCTCAAAAGAAGGAATGGAGGCTATAACAAGCACGGGCATGGTCATGTTTAGTTCATTCGTTGCTCCAATTGCAGTAGCTGCTCTCCCAAGGATAAGGTTGTGAAGAAATTTCTTGTTCGTAACATAGTCGAGCAAGCTACTGTACTTGATGTTCAGGAGGCATGCATTAATGATGGGTACATGCTTCCAAATCTTTATGCAAAGATAGAATATTGTATGTCTTTTTAAATCCACTCACATGTTGTCTGCGTACTTAAAATTCAATAATGCACACTAATTCTATATTCACATAAAATAATGTTACATATAAATACATCTAATGTTGTCTCAAGATAGGTAGACTAACTCGGACACACAATCACTTGGTTGAGAGAATATCTCAACCACACACCAATATAGGAAACATCTAGATTGAAGCAACTCCTAAGGAATAGGAACAGAGTCCTTTACATAGTAATAATCACAACTAAGACAAGTAGGAATTATATTTTCCAAGTCACCCCCTTAATGACTACTTATCTCGATCTCAATCTGCAAAGTCTAGTTATGGTCTTGGTGTTTAAAAACATAAATAAGAATATTTTAACATCCATATAAAGGAACAACCATCTACTAAAATGCATGGGAGCCCAACTGCTGCAACCGCTAGTCTACTAGGATTCCCTTCGCATACATGGTTTTGTCAACCATTATAACTGCATGCATGTACCTATACATGAAAATCCCCCTCCATCATGATCATCATGGGTTTTCTCGTATTACCCATAACCATGCCCAGGGTTTTCTTGGCTCACCCTCAAGCATGACTAGCGTTTTGTTAGTTGACCTTAAACCATCCCCAGGGTTTTCTCGTCTCACCCTAAACCATGCCTACAGGAATCCTTCTCCAATTCATGCCCGACTTTCCTCAACCCCTCCTAGATCTGTCAGTTGTTGATTTCGGGTGTGTTCTCTACTTGTTGAAACTAGCAGTGATTGAGCATGGAACTCTGAAGCCAACTGGATTTATGGAGATACTTGGATTTGTGGAGTTGATAACATGGATCCGACTGGTGTGGTGAGAAGATTCGACTTGATGTGTTGATTATGCTGGCGAAGATATGCGAGTGGGTCTAAGTGTGGCCTTTGTCTGTGGCAGATGAAGCATTGAACATGGATCACGCCAACTAGGGTGCTACAATTAAGACTGTCGAGCTCTGGAAGAAGGCCTCCTTGAAATATTAATTTTTATTTTTTTTTTCAAGTTAAAGGCATAAATTTGTCCCATGCTCGCTTTTGGAAAATTTGACAGAGGATGGGTAGATCTGATATTCATAGATCTTCTTCCTGAATTTGGTGTGGCTGATCTGCGTCTGACAAGTCTTCATATGGAGTTGAAGTGTGGACGTAATGGGTAAACTATGAAAGAGTGCATTGTTGATTCACTTCTCTTGTGAATTGGACTGTGACTATGCATTTCATCATTGTTTGGGGAGTGTTGCTCCACCTGAAGACGTTTTTTGATCACTTTCTACTGGATCGTTTGGGTCTGTGCATTAGGCTGGATATTATGATGGAAATTGAGAAACTGGATAGAATATCCCATGGCTCCTCATAATTTCATGATGTTAAATCATAGAAATATTTGGTCCATGATAAAATGAAATGTATTTCTCAATTGTCTTAAAGAATAGCATGTTTGTTTTAGATATAATAGAATTGTCTTGGAATTGATTAATATATTGAGTCTATCCAACTGAATATGAGGTGTCATGATTTGGTTAAATTTTCTACTCTAACAATAACTTGTGTGAATATGGAAATCCATGATAACTTTAGAAGTGACATTGAAGATGCCAAAGATAATGTTGTGGATGATAAGAACA